>JANIHY010000003.1:57137345-57150658 GCA_027479065.1 Erythroxylum brevipes
TACTATGCATAACTTCTATCTAAAATTTAAACATCTTAGAAACTGAATTAGATTCCAATTTCTTCATACCATTTGTAGCTCCATGTCGTTAGTTCACCAAAATTCAGGAATCATCTCATTTGGAGCTCTACCGATTCAAAAATCATCAAAATACTGAAATATGTTCAGTGAAATAACACCAGTTCATAGTATTTAAAAACACATACACTATACCCATCCCACGATTTTCACTCAATCCCTCTTACTTCATTTCATATTGCTTTTGGTGGAGATTTAGAGCAATGTATTATTAGTCCAATGGTTTTAGAATCAAGTCAATTGAGTGTCTATAGAAGAAGTTATGGCCAAAAAAATCCAATCTGGTTTTATCCTCAATCATATTGAACCTATCATGGGACAATTGGTATAACTTCCTCTAGAGATATAGGATTTAGGTGTTCTTTAGATGGTTTGAAAGATAACTTCAAGAGATACAACGTGCATGAAGATCTAAAAGATAAATTCTATTTTTTGAAGGATTGAAAATGGAACAAAAGATATAAAATGAACAGTAACCTAGAAGAAGTTTGTGAATAGTAACACAGAAGAAATTTTACAATTGTCATAACTTTCTCTACAGATATTAGATTTAGGTGTTCTTTATATGGTTGGAAATAGGAATTGAATATCTACAACTTTCATAGAGACCTATAAGACAAATTCCATCTTATAAAGGATCAAAAATGGAACAAAAAATATAAGATGAATAGTAACCCAGAAGAAGTTTATGAACAGTAACACAGAAGATGTTTTACAATTATCATATCTTTCTATACAGATGTAGGATTTAGGTTTTCTTTGTATGGTTTGAAAAAGGACATTAGGATCTATAACTTTTATGAAGACCTAGAAGACAAATTCCATCTTTTGAAGGATCAAAATTGAAACAGAAAATGTAAGATGAACAGTAACCCAGAAAGTTTATGAACAGTAACACAAAAGATGTTTTACAATTAGCATAAATTTCTCTAAAAAAATTAGATTTAGGCGTTATTTAGATGGTTTGAAAGAGAACTTCATGAGCTACAACTTTTATGAAGATCTAAAAGACAAATTTCATCTTCTGAAGGATCAAAAATTGAACAGAAGATATAAGATAAACAGTAACCCAGAAGAAGTTTATGAACAGTAACACAGAAGATGTTTTACAATTGGTATAACTTTCTCTACAGATATCAGATTTAGGTGTTCTTTAGATGGGTCGAAAAAGGACTTCAAGACTACAACTTTCATGAAGGAAACTTTGTCAAAATCTATTTAGATCAAACCCAAATTTTCCCTTAAAGTCTGAAGATGAATTTTACATTCATCTACCAAAGTACTACACTCAGTTCTCACTTCATGACAAATTTTGAGACTCTTAGAGACATAATTGAGATTTGATATCTTTTTAAGAAATGTATCCATATGTTTCTAGTTTAATCCAAACAAATAATCTTCTTATTTAGATAACCAGAGAAAAAGTTATGCCTAATTGATCGAAGCACACTCAGTGAATATTTTCCAGATCAACCACCACTCTTGTTTCTAAATCTTTCCTTATCACAAATCATACCAAGATCACTCTTTCAACTCCCTATACTTCTCATTTTCAATAAAATCACGTTTAAAACAATCATACCTAGAAGTTGTCAATGAATGCATGTACATTTAGTTTTGTATGTGTAAAGATTCAAATTTACATATACATATGCTAACATGCTACTGGGCATGAAATGCAAATTTTTTTTCCTAACTCTCACATTGCTATTCTCTCCATTTGAAATCTGGATAGAGACGGGATGTTACAATTCTTCCCCCTTAATAAATTTCATCATCGAAATTCTCATATGATTGATTAATACGGTAGAGGTATTAATTCCTCATATACTTCTCCATTTCCCATATACTTCATCAGATACCCTTCCAAATGACCACAACTGATTCAGCTATCACACTATCTTGACTATTTCGTCAGTATATTTCAGATTACTCACTAACTTTTACCTCGTATGTTGTCAATCTATCTCTGTTGATCATACCATTATTTCTTAACCTATTCACATATCACATATTATGAATCTAAAACCTCTTTCACCAGTAACACTAACTCATAATAATTTTCATACAGACCAATTCATAATATCTTAACTTATCCTTTCTCCAAATCTGAGCATACCTTGCCAAGGTGGTACTCACAAAAACACTTCATCTCTCCTTTGACAGTTCACTTCTCTTCAGTGTTAATACATTCAACTCTTATATCCATTTCACTATATTCCCTAAATCTAGTGTTGATCCACCTACCTCATTTATCTTTCACGAGTCACTTTACTCTTATTTCAGATTCATCTCACTCACTAACAGTATCTCACATTTATTATGGCCTTATACCATTTTAGGCCCTCTTCATCTCAATGTAAGGGTGAATGACCACCTTTCTATCATACAATGCCCCATACCGCTTCTAATGATGCCACTATGGTCACAATTGTAATGCTAGCAATTAATTTGAATTATACCTCAATCTCATCTTCCTATGAACTCAAAAATATAAGCTTCAAGCATATTCCCACCAATTAAAACTGATGGTAGTTCAAACATTCAACCACTTGTTTCTACATTCTTAGCAACTAAAATACAATCTTAGCGTATTCCTACTGGGATGTCTAGCTTAGGTTGTTACTTAGGCTTCTCTAACACTTTCTTTGCTCAATCATCTTTATCGGGTATACATACTTCTTATTTCGATCACCAAATATCATTCTTCCGATTTCACTCGAAAGTTTAGATTTGTTTTCACTTCTTCTATGGGATTCACAATTCTAAATCCTTAGCTTTTAGGTTTTCTTACTTCTTTCCATTAGAATTGATCTTAAATTTCAATGCAACTAGTAACACTTCATTTTGCCCCATATTCCACTGAACAATTTGCACTCTTCATTGCACTAGATTTGGTAACCTCAATATCTGACTTTGCACTATTTCATTATAGAATTGTCTATTTAATGTGCCAAATTACAAACCACCTTTACCAATGTAGTACTCATTTGTACATTCCAGACTTGACTTTGTATATCTAATGCCTCTAAGGCCTCAAAGCGATTTCTATCATAGTAATTCTAAACCATGTATCAAAATCAACTCATAAGACCTTAATTGTCTTTATGCATACAAAAACCATTTTATACTATTACAACAGATTGTATCTTAATCTTTGATGTGAAACT
The DNA here is from genome assembly GCA_027479065.1 of Erythroxylum brevipes. NCBI lineage: Eukaryota > Viridiplantae > Streptophyta > Magnoliopsida > Malpighiales > Erythroxylaceae > Erythroxylum > Erythroxylum brevipes. Next base: position 57,140,594 of record JANIHY010000003.1, read on the forward strand.
TCATTATATACTGCATAATCTCCAAATCCAAATGATATTATTGTCATCAGTGTCATATTCCTTAAATATTCAAAACTTCCCTTTGTACTTTTCAAATACACTCAAAATACCATCAATGATCACAATCACTAATTGATACAAATTTGTTTGGATCACTTAAATCTTCAATATCATAATGCTATTGGGTATTATTAATTCCAACAGATATCACTCAAAATTTCCTTGTGTCCTTAAGTGACTAAGTCCTCAATTAAGATAATATTATCTCATGTCATTTTCAGTCTCCCACTTGATTTCTTGTCTCTAATGATTTTTTCTTTTCATTCGATTTCCTTTAATTCACATCGAATTAGTCAAATATCTATTCAATCGTACTAGTTCCTCCACACATCTTCAATTTATTTGCAATATTAACTTCCTGTGTTGGTATCACTTCCTTATATTCAATTTGTATTTCCCGAACATATTTACATCAAATATAATGTGGGCCTATATTCTCTTCATATTTACAATAGTGTCACCTTGAATTTAATATCCACTCATGGAGTTGGATACTTTACATCAAACAAAATGCATACACTCTCAGTAGCATATTACACTTCTTATGTCTGAGTCTCATCATGGGATATGACTCTATTATTCACTTTTGATTTATTGCATATGCATTTCCGATTGGATTCTTCAATGACCACTAATAAACTAAATCGTTTGATCAACTTAACCCAATTTAGGGAAATTCTTCTTTAAAAGAAGATTTCTTGCTACAATCGTTGATACTGTTCATGAAATCCTTATCAATCAACTATTTTTCAAAATTACTTATGAGTCATTCTTAGTATCTCAAGAAGATCAATTTCAACTATTCATAATATCTCAATAGGATCAATTTATGCCATAGTTTACATGATAGGGACATCCCTTATGATGAGGCTCTGTGAGGCACTAAACAATTTCATTTACTCTAATGCCTTGGCATATATCACCAAAATCATTATGTCTTATCTAGAGATGTATTTATGTCGATTCACCAATTAGTAGCCTAGACTAAGGATACTTTAATCCCATTCAATTCTAGATAACTCTTCTCCTTTTATGCCAGTCCTCAATCGTGGGGATTATGCCATAATCGTGTCCTTCTTCTTTTTCTTCAAATTCATCACATATGATAACATCATTATCAATCTCAATTCCTTCCCAATCAATCACTACAAGTACTCTCACGTCCTGCTCTAACTCATCTTGAACTTTGAACTATAGGAACTATAATTGACACTTATTCAATAAATCATCGATTTCTTCCTATATCATTTCCATGCATATTATACACATTTTCACTTGTCATGGTGATCCCACTATCAGATGTGCACTCACAATGGCGAATCAACCTAAACTCAGTAACTTCTTCATATATCGCTATCATCATCTCTCCTTCCAATTGTCATTTATTTCATCTCACACATATATATATTCTTAATCAATTTATAATTGTAGGGGCACAACCTATATAAAGCTTAAATCTCCATTCCACAAATATATTCTCATACTGAACCATAGACTCTTATATCGGTAATCACACAACCATTCTAAGTCCAAGTTTAACCTTTCAAGGTCATATAAACTCGGCTTATACACTTTAATCTCATCATTTCTACTTATATCCTTATTTTCCCTCAAACAGTTCATGACAGTGTATTCACATTTATATCACCTTCGAGGACACATCACCAGAATGCATTATCAATTTCATGTTCAACGGTACATCCACTGATACAAATACACTGAATCTTTATCTGATATATCCAACCATATACTATTTCTTATTATTTTAGGAGTCCTTCAACTTTCCTCCTCTCTCATTCTTGCCAAAAATCCTATCTTATAAGCATTTTTAACTTTCCCCTAATATCTCCTTATACTGAATTACAAACTCTTATCACAATACTCACCTAACCATTTCGATTTCCAAATTCATCCTTTTATGATCAGATCATAAGAATGATTTCGTTTCATTTTGTCTGTACACTTTAACCTCCTCATTTCTACTCATATTCTTATTTTTCTCAATCAATCCATGGCAATATACCTACTCACACTTATATCACCCTCAAGGGTACATAGCCCCTTTTGGTGAACCTTTATCTATCATACAAAACCGGATACTATTTCTCATTTTCAAAATGTCCATAAACCTTTATTTTCTCACATTCTATTAGATCATCATTTTTCTCAATGCTTCTAACAACTTAGACTCTTAAGGAATGCTCATGCATGTGACTTATACTGGGGATCATTCGCCACTGTCTGCTATAACATGACTAATATGCATGCAACTTGACACATATTCTAGAATGCCCATATAAGATAGTACTTTTGGGCTCTGATTCCACATAAATGTAGCACCCCACTCTCGTAAGACCCGAACTCGACATCGATGGGTGATATTCGAGTCCGTGCCCCACGAGGGTGGCGTGCTAAAGCATTCAATCAATTAGAAATTGGTATAAATTTTTTTCAAATGAACAACAAACATGATATGTGGAAATCGATACTCAAATTTGGCCCACATTCATTCATAAACATTTTCAATTAACACAAAACAATCAACAAAATTTTCAATAGCCATTTGGGCCCTTTCACAAATACAAAACACTTGAGTCATTTCGGAAAACTAATTTATACAAAAAAAATTATGGAATTTACAATTCAATACAAAATAGAGAAATGCAATGCAGATGCAAAATGATTCCGACGTTTATCCTTCACTTGAATGCTATAGGGATACTCCTGTTGGCCCAACGGGGTATGTTTCTAATCCTAAAAAAAATAGTTGCAAATTTTGGGTGAGTTTTGCGAACTCAATGAGTAAACCATCATTGATGAGTTCACCAGATCATAAACACATATTACATATTTCACAGATATTCATTCAATGGATATCGATCTTATAATGCTATATGCATGAGACTCATATTTGTTTTTATTGTTGTGACCGAGTGCCTATTACATACTTATACAAATACTGGCCGATAGGGCTCAGTTAGAACAGAATTATAGAGCATAGCTCTATTTTCAGAACACATATCACGGAGTAAAGCTCTATATGCAGAATCAAAAATCACGGAGCAAAGCTCTATGTGGAAGCGCTTCAAACTGGCTACTCAAGTCACAACGCCTTTATTTGAGCATGCATTTTATGAAATGCATCAAATATTGATTATGCCATGTCAGATAATCACATGCGATGTTTAATCAGAAACTCATTATCATCGGACCTAAGTCTGGCATTCAACTGATGTTTAATCATAAACTTATTATCATCGGACCTAAGCCTGGCATTCAACTTTCGTTGAGAAAACTCATATCATACAGGATTTCACATCAATTCAAAGCACTTCCCATGCATATATTTATACAACAAACTCCTCGGACTTTAAGTTCAAAATTCAAATCAAATCATAAACAATTCATAATTGGAAGCTAAACAAATCAAATAAATTCAAAACAAATCAATCCTAGGAAATCATCTAGGTTAACTAATAATGTGCTCCAGATTAGCATTTGCTTTCAAATTCTGGGAACGCTTCAGTGCAGACACTTGACCTGCACAACATAATTTATGCAATACACAATTCACACCAGTTACAAAACTCATTCATGCCCAATTAATTATATGGGCTTGAGTGCGGACACTTAATGACAATCCCAGGTATATATTCTATAACACATTTTATGCTTATCCCCATTTCATAATTCATATGTGTCTAATTGAACTTAGATTTACACTTCATCTGTATATGATCTTTCTAAATTCTCCTTTCAATCTTTACCCTTTGCATATGTTTAGCTTATTCATAAGCTTACACCTAAGAACACTTAGTTACTTTATATCATAACTCAATTTCTCGTCATCTCTTTTCTAACCTTATATGATCTCAAAATATCCACATTCTTATCCGATAGGAATCCCAATTGAAAATCCCATAATGAAAAATCACTAAAATTGATTCTAGAATACTTAAACCCAAGCATTTTCTAAACTCCATGAACTAGAATCTTTCCAAAAATCCAAAATATTCAAAATGATCTTACGTTGGCTCTTCACCAAATGAAAAAATCTTTAGCTCAAATGGAAGCTCTTTTCTTCCTCTTCCTTTTTCTCTTCTTAGACAGCTTCAAAACCTTTCTTCAATACTAAGAAGAATTAAACCCTAATCCACTCTCTTCTTTTCTCTCAAACGACCAAACTCTCTTTCTCTTTCTCTCTCGTTTTTATTGTTCTCTTCTTCTTATCCTTCCATTCACGTTTTTCTTCTTTATTTATAAGTAAGACAATACTTCTTCTTCCAATTATGCCTTTAATGATTGAGAATTGTCCCATTTGTCCTTTCAATTATGCCTTATGTCTTTTATATTTAAGTATTTTGCCAACAATACACTTGAACATTCTAATATAACACTTTCTTTCAGAAGATGTCCCCCATTGTTTTAGGTTTCTAATGACATCAAAATCATTCAATTCAGTTCATTGATTCAAAAGATATACTTCAAACATTTTTGGACTGCTCTTGTCCAAGTTAGTATACTAGACACAACATTTATCTGAAATTTAAATATCATAGAGACAGAATTAGATTCCAATTTCTTCATACTATTTGTAGCTCCATGTCTCTAGTTCACCACAAATCAAAAATCATCTCATTTGGAGCTCTATCGATCCAAATATCACCAAAATATTGAAGTATGTTCAGTGAAATAACACCAGTTCATAGTATTTAAAAACACACACACTGTACTAGTCTCACGTTTTTCACTCAATCTCTCTCACTTAATTTCATATGGCTAAAATTTTTTAGTGGAGATGTATAGAAATGTCTTACAAGTCCAATGGTTCAAGAATCAAGTTATTTGAGTGTCTAGAGAAGTGATTATGGCCAAAAGAATCCAATATGGTTTTATCCTCAATCAAATTGAACCTATCGTGGGACAATTGGTATTCCTTTCTCTAGAGATATCAGATTTAGGTGTTCTTTAGATGGTTCAAAAGAAGACTTTAAGATATACAACTTTCATTAAGACCTTGAAGATAAATTCTATCGTTTGAAGGGTTGAAAATGGAATAGAAGATAGGTCAGGCGAAAACACAGAAGAAGCAAAACATAGAAGGAGTGAGAAAATTGCTATAACTTTCCCTACGGATATCGAATTAGGGTGTTCTTTATATGGTTCGAAAGAGAACTTTAAGATCTACAATTGCATGAAGACCTTAAAGATAGCTTCTATTATTTGAAAGGTCAAAAATGGAACATAATATAGGCCAGGTGAAAACACAGAAGAAGTAAAACTAAGAAGAAGCAAAACATAAAAGGAGTGGGAAAATTTCTATAAATTTCCCTATAGATATCGGATTAAGGTGTTATTTATATGGTTAGAAAGAGAAATTCAAGACCTACAACTTTTATGAAGACCTTGAAGATAGATTGTATCGTTTGAAGGGTCAAAAATGGAACAGAGGATAGGCCAGGCGAAAACACAGAAAAAGTAAAACACAGAAGAAGCAAAACAAAGAAGGAGTGGGAAAATTACTATAACTTTCCTTACAGATATTGGATTAAGGTTTTCTTTATATGATTCAAAAGAGAACTTCAAGATCTACAACTTTCATGAAGACTTTGAAGACAGATTCTATCATTTGAAGGGACAAAAATGAAACAGAAGTTATAAGATGAACAGTAACCCAGAAGAAGCAAAACTAAGAATGAACAAAATTGAGAAGGAACAAACTGAGAAGGAACAAAACTGAGAAGGAACAAAACTCAGAACGATCAAAACTGAGAAGGAACAAAACTGAGAAAGAACAAAACTCAGAAGGAACAAAACTCAGAAAGAACAAAACTGAGAAGGAACAAAACTGAGAAGAAGCGAAACTGAGAGGGAACAAAACTAAGAAGAAGTTCATGAACAGTAACTAAGAAAAAGCACAACTGAGAAGGAACAAAACTGAGAAGAAGTTCATGAACAATAACTAAGAAGATGTTTTAGGCGTGAGATTCGACTCCAATGCCCAAAATTCTCATACTATTTATCGTCGAAAAGAAAACAGAAAGATCTACAACTCTCAAGAAGGTAACTTTGCCAAAATCTATCTAGATCAATCCCAATTTTCCTTTAAAGTCTGAAGATGAATTTTAAATTCATCCACCAATGTACTACACTCTGTTCTCATTTTATGACAAATTTTGAGACTCTTAGAGATAGAATTAAAATTCGATATCTTCATAAGAAATGTAGCCATATGTTTATAGTTTAAATCAAATAAAGAATCGTCTCATTTGGATAACTAGAGAAAATGTTATGGCTAACAGACTGAAGCACACTTAGTGAACATTTTCTAGATCACTACCAATTTTGTTTCCAACTCTCTCCTTATCACAACTCATACCTAGATCACTCTTTCTACTACCTCTAATTCTCATTTTTTTTAAATCACATTTAATAACAATTATACCTGGAAGTTGTCAATGAATGCATATACCACTTTTTTGTGCAAAGATTTAATGCTTATGTGCATATATGCTAACATTATGCATGAGCAAGAAAAATGCATTTCCTTAATCTCTCTTTGAGCTCACATGTACTGAAATTTCAGATCCAACCCTTAATATTGGGACGGGATGCTACAAGTCAGAACTAGAAAAGATCTAGCCATCTTCTTAGACATAAAATTTAAGAGCCAAGATGTTACCATAGAATCGACTATTCTCCACTTCTTTAATAATTGTGGGTTGTTCTCTGGTTCCTTGCAATCTCCATTAACAAACCCATATTCGTCCATAACTTTTAGGGCAATGGCCATTGCTCGAATCCACTGCAGGTAATTTGTTTCGTCAAGTGATGTGGCTACCAGTATAGCTCCTGGATTTTCTGACGCTGCCATTTCGTACAATTCAAGCTCTTCATCTCTAGTTTGGAGCCGATTTTGTGTATCACTGCTTTCACTTTAGTTTCCAGGCATATTGGTAATTTTCGGATATCAAGAGCTTCTCTGCTTTGATACCATGCAAGAGACAATAATAAAGATCGAAATTTGTGAGAAAGGAAAAATGAATCTTTATTCATGATTTGTGAAGATATATATATACACTTGATTCCATACTCTCTCTCTTTTATGTTATTCTATCATAACAAACCTAACAGTTTGTATTATCAAAATAAGGACAAAGAACAATGATGAATAGTAAAAAAGAACAAAGCATAATTGATAAGGTGTCCTGCTATAGTTTCTATGTATTGTTGTTTGTTGATATTGATTTTTCCTGTGAGTCCAACACAGGAACATTCTCTTTGTCGGAAATCACTGATGGCAATGACGAGGAAATTGGGGACAATGATGATGGAGATACCTCACAAGCTAACTTTGTTGAGATTAGCTTCCACGCCATTTTGGGCAAGTCAAATGCTGCAACAATGAAGCTTAAAGGAACTCTTGGCAGCAAGGAGGTCCTAATACTTGTTGATAGTGGGTCTATGCACAATTTCATTGCCGATACCATCATCAATGACCTTCAACTTCTAATCCAGTTTGCTCCAACATTTGGTGTACAAATAGGAAATGGAGATGTCATTCGTTGTAATCGGATCTGCCCCAATGTTGAGGTACAACTACCTAGCTTGAAACTTATACATAATTACTTCCCTTTATCAATAGGAGGAGCTGATCTTATGCTGGGAATTTAATGGCTTGCATTGCTAAACACTATCAAAGCTAATTGGAATGAGATGTTTCTCATTTTTCATTTAAATGGGAAGAAATATAGGTTGTAAGAAGTCCCACCCAAAGCATCAACAGAAGTTACCTTCCAGTATTTGGCTGTCAAGAGTCTTGATTCAGGTGATTCATACCCATATAACCTTGAAGTACAACCTTTACTAAATGAATTTGAGATTGCTTTTCAGGAACCCAAGAGTTTACCTCCATTTCGACACCACACTCACCACATAATCCTTCTTCCAAATTCCAAACCATCCAATATTAGACCTTATCGCTACTTTCACTATCAAAAATCTAAAACTGAAGCTCAAGTCTCTGATTTCCTTCAATCAAGTTTTATGTGTCCCAGCTCTAGTCCTTTTGCCAGCCTTGTCCCTTTGGTGAAAAAGAAGAATCACACATGGCGCTTATGTGTTGATTACAGATCTTTGAACCAAATCACTATCCCAGATAAATACCCATACCCAATATCAATGAAATACTTGACAAATTGCATGGTGCGACAATTTTTTCTAAAATTGATTTGCGCTCCAGCTATCATCATATTCGTGTCAATCTTGAATACATCCCCAGGATAGCCTTCCGAACACATTCTGGTCATTACAAGTTTTTTGTCATGCCAATGGCCTCACCAACATCCCATCTACTTTCCAAGCAGCTATGAATGATTTTTTCAAGCCATATCTCTGCAAATTTATCTTGGTTCTTTTAATGACATCCTTATTTATAGCCATTCAATCAAAGAACACCTCCAGTATTTGAAGATTGCATTGGAGCTTCTTCGAGACAGTCACTTCTTTGCTAAGGCTTCTGTTTGTTCGGTCAAGCATAAATTTCCTTTTTGGCCCACAACACTTAGATTTTCTTGCTTTGGCCTTACCTGCACCCTTGGATTTGCATGAAGCTCTTCAAATGGACCCATAAACCCAGGAGATTATGTCATCTTTATCTCAAGACCCCCACTCTCTTCTGGATTTTCAATTAGTGGATCAGAAAGTATATTATAAAAATCGTCTTGGAATTCCTGACAGTCCCACTCTCCGCCACAAGCTTTTGTATGAGTCATGTGATACCTTATATGCAGGTCATGGTGATTAGGTAATCACCATTCAAAAGGGTCTCATTCAATGTTTTTTGGTATGGTATGAAGCAAGATGTTCAGGAGTTTGTTCAAAATTGCGTAACCTGTCAAAAGAACAAGTATGAAGCCTTGGCACTAACAAGTTTGCCAAATCAAATTTGGGAAGACATCTCTCTTGATTTCGTCCTTGGCCAGCCCAAATCGGGTGGATTCAATACCATCATAGTGGTCGTTGATCGATTGAACATCGTTTAACTTAGTCTATGGCCGAGATCCACCTCCTATTCATACCTTTGTACCAGGAGAAACTCAAATTCAAGATCTGGAAAATCAGCTGATTGCTCGTGATAACATGCTAAAGCTTTTGAAAGATAATCTCTTAAAAGCTCAATCTCGTACGAAGACTTAAGCAGATTTTAAAAGAAGGGAGTTGAGTTTTCAAGTTGCCGATGCCGTATTTCTCCGTCTTCAGCCCTATCGACAACATTCTCTCGCCAAAAGGAACTATGAGAAGTTATCTCCCCATTTTTTTGAGCCATACAAGGTTATACGTAAAGTTGGACCTGTTGCCTATGAATTGGAATTACCAGTCACAGTAAAGATTCATCCCATTTTTCTTGTTTCTTGGTTACATCCAGCTCATGGCCAGCTACCAAATGTACCTCCAGCTCCTCTCCCGCTTAACTCTGATTTGGAGCTTGAACTCACACCTGACAAAGTCTTAGCTCACTACCGGATTCAAGATAGTGGATACACAACTTTGGAAGTCTTGGTTAGATGGCACGAACGGCCTCTTAAAGAAGCTAATTGGGAGAAGTATGACCTTCTTACTGATCAATTTCCTTCTTTTCACTTTCCAAGGGAGAAATACTGATACGACTCCCACCACTACTCCTCTGCTGAATTCTAGAAAGAAGAAGAAAGCACATGACAAGAAGCAAGTTGTCGACTAAGTCTAGATTGCTGAGCTGCAAGTATCCAAGTTGAACTAACTCCTGAAGATTTGGTTAAGTACTACCACTTGGATTAAGTGGAGCACTACTTGGAGATTGACCCACTCAAAAGGATTATTACATTGGTTGTATTGTTTTTAAGATTCTTGCACTCTACTATCAATAAAAGAGCTTCCCTCATTCTTCCATTTTCCCGCTCCCTTTACTATTATCATAATATCTCTTGCAATACCAGTAGTGGACAAGCCCTTTAATCATATATT
>JANIHY010000003.1:57211678-57223302 GCA_027479065.1 Erythroxylum brevipes
TAGATAGATCAGTTTTGGCATTAAATGGAGAAAGATAGCTCGGATTATAGTGAGCTGATCAGTTGTAAAAGTTTGAATAGTGTTTGGTATTTTGAAGATATCTTGAGCTATAGAGCTTGGATTGACTTGATTCTTTTTGCAAATTAAACTAGAGAGATGAGGCTACAAATGTTATGAAGGAGCCGATCGACAATTGAGCCTCTAAGACTTCAAAATATAGGTCAGAAGTTCAGTGTAGTGTTCAGTCTCGGTGTTGTAGTTAGGGGTGAGCATAATTCGGGCCAGCCCGATTACCCTGCCCGGCCCGAATTAATTCGGGTAATAAATTAGTAAAGTTTGGGTAATTCGGGTTGGCTTGGGTATTACCCGAATTTTTTTCGGGCCAAGTCGGGTAACTCCAAAAAAAATTCGGGTAACCCGAATTACCCGAATAAACCTAACCCGAAACGCAGCGGCGCAGCCACCAGTCCACTCCAGTCCTCACTTCCGCAGCCACCAGTCCACCACCAATCCACGCAGAAGAGAAGGCTCATCATCCTCACTTCCGCAGTCCCAGTCCGCACTCGCCCTCCGCAGTCCGCCGCACGCACTCCGCACTGCTGCAGTCTGTTTCTGTTTTCTTCAACGCTACGTGACATGGTCTATAAACAAAGGTTTGGTCTTTGGTCGTTAGATTGAGGCATTTGGTTCATTCCTAGGATTTAGTACCGTTTTATGTTTTTATCCTTTTCTTTTTCTTTTCCATTTTAGAGAATGTAGAGTCATTGTTTCCTATTTTAGTTTAACTTCCAAATCAAATTACGTTTGTTTCGTTGTGGGTATGTTAAAGAAATTTTTTTCATCTTCTTGGAGATTAGAGAAGCAGTTGCTTCAATGCAGGAAATCGGACAGTGACCCTACTTGAATCTGCGAATTGAAGAACATGAATCAAAATTCCGGTAGTGACCGACTTGAGTTTGTAGGCAGTTTCATTGCTTTTTGGTTTTTTTCATGATGCATCTGGTTCTGGTATTTTGATTTTTTGGTTTTTTTTTCTTTCAGTGTCATTGATTCGTTCTTTTTGATTATTTCTACTAATGAATTCTAAATTCTAGGAGTCTGCTGGCTTACAGATTGTAGGCGAAACTTTGATCCGGTTTTGATTTTGGGACGTTGGAATTGTTCTCTGGTGAAGTAGGTGTTTTTGGGTTTCGTTAAAAGTTGAAAAAGAGCGAGTTCATGAGAGAAATCGGCTTGTGAGAAAAAGTTCAAAGTAGTATTGTAATCAGGATGAATTCCACTACGGATGAAGAATTAGAAAATAGAGGCAAAATGTGGGCTTTGCAACAGCAATTTGATCACCCCTCTATGGATGAAGAAGCTGGACAGCTTAGGAGTTCACATCCTAATGAGGTTCGTGAGATAAATATTTTTATTCACTGTTCTCAGTTTAAGGAAGTGGATGACACCAATTTTGAGTTTGTTCTTGATGGTGTAGAACTTCCTTACATCAATGGTGTTGGAAAGCAATGATTTATTGCTTTCATGCATACTAAAATCTGTGATTACCCACAAAAAGCTGAATTTGGACTAAATGTTCTTGCCAATGCAAATGCAACGATAAGAAAGAGTAGAGTTTGGTCTTTATTATTTGTATACTTCAGCTGGTTTAATTGCACGATGTGATATAAGATATCAATTTAACCTCGAAAATTTGCATGGGCAAGAGAGTTGTTTCATGTCCAAAAAGATTTTTGTTGATACTGTTTTTGTTATCCAGGAATATTCCAATTTTCAACTACTTCTACTTGCATTTCAAAGCCTTGGTGTGGTCTATGGAGATTTAGGGACATCTCCCCTATATGTTTTCTATAATACTTTTCCAGAAGGCATCAAATATGATGAAGATGTGATTGGAGCTCTCTCAGTGATTATATATTCCCTTACTCTTATTCCACTTTTGAAATATGTCTTTATTGTTTCTAGAGCAAATGACAATGGGCAAGGTAATCTCAACCTATATTTTCACATCTTATTGAATGACATGATGAATTTTCTGCATCACCATCTTAATCATGTCATACGAGGAAATAACATCTTTAGGGAGTATATGGTTTTCTCTTCCTTTATGGTTAATGTATGAGTGGACTGCGTAGTCATGGTTTTCTTGACGAAAATTGGTGGAGCATCTTCTTGTTCTGATAACTCAGTAAGTGACTACAAGGTATGCAAGAGAAGAAGCTTGCATGAGGATTTTCGGTCATTCTGCTTTGTTGTGATTGCTAAAATCTTGATTCTACATGCATGTGGCTTATAAAGATAAAATGCTTCTGATTCACCAGCATATAAAACAAAGGGAAAATAGTTCTAGCATTTTGGTATCCTTTTAACTGTATTTCACATCTGATACAAGCCCCAACATTCAGCCTTCAAGTTCTCAACGCAGGTGGAACTTTTGCTCTTTATTCACTGCTCTGTAGGCATGCACAAGTAAAGACTATTCCCAATCAAGATCACAGTGATGAACAGCTCACTACCTATAGTCGTTCCCTATTTCATGAACATTCATTTGCTGCAAAGACCAAGAAATGGTTTGAGAGACAGTCACTGAGGAAGAACGCTTTGTTATTTCTTGTTCTTATTGGCTCGTGCATGGTGATTGGAGATGGGATCCTGACTCCTGCTATTTCAGGTTTGATTTTTTCATTTTCAATTTTGTAATTGACTATCTTCTCTACATATCCCTTCATCTTCTTCAATTATCTATTTACAAGTACTATGTTTGCAGTTCTATCAGCTGTGGAAGGAATAAAGCTAGATCATCCTCAAATTAGTAATGGTATCTCCTTCATTGGACATGGAATAGGATTTTGTATTTGCTACCTTCCAATTTCTTCTACGTTTTGGGTTTTCCATTAGCTGAAGTCTACAGCTTTGTGAATCACTAAATTGTTTGGTATGATTACAGATGTTGCAGTTGTTCTTGCTGTTGCAATATTAGTATTTTTTTTCTCTGTACAACGATGTGGAACAGATGCAGTTAGCTGGCTCTTTGCACCCATTGTGCTCCTCTGGTTTATGTTAATTGGAGGTATTGGTGTATTCAACCTTTGGAAATATGGTCCCAAAGCCCTCAAAGCATTTTCACCCGTGTATTTATACCGGTATTTCAAAAGGGGTCGAAAAGATGCTTGGAACTCCCTTGGTGGTATCATGCTTTGTATAACAGGTAAAACTTCAAGTGATGTCAATTATTATATTGTCCAGTTTTTTTAACCCATCTAACAGTTCATCGTGGATAATCACAGGGACGGAAGCCCTTTTTGCTGACCTGTCCCATTTCCCTGTGCCAGCCATACAGTTAGCTTTCACAGTAGTAGTATTCCCCTCCCTCCTTTTAGCCTATTGTGGACAAGCTGCATATCTTATGATACATATGGATCACGTAAATAATGCATTTTATCGCTCTATTCCAGGTTTGTTCCACGTCAAGACCTTATGTCTCTCAATCTGTCTTTAAACACACGCAATAAATATCCATGCACCATGATCACCGACATACCAGTCCACACATCCTAGTGAGTTTATGATAACTATTAATATAAAATGACAATCAGATAAGCAATGATTGGAGGTCAGATTGATAACATATCAACATGTGGAACGTATGGAACCGCTTGGAACTAATGCAGATTCTCTTTTTATTTTCCTCTTTGCATAATTGTACTTGACTGATATAATTACTGGACTATAAAATTCTTTTCAATTTAGCTCTGAGAAGTAATTTTCCACAAGATGAGTGGACATTATCTCCAAGAATACGTCCATTAAACTACCGCTAAAACAGGAGTATAGTTTTAAGTCATACCTTAGAACCTCTTGTTTTAGTAAAGCTTATTTGGTTTCTGATGCACTTTAGTTCTCTATTGAGACTGAAGAACCCCAGTGGTTTGTGAGTTCTACTTCTTCTATTCTAGCTTCGCTTGCTTTCTGGCCTTTCGTTGAAGTGCATTCAACTTACAGGAGTTGGCACTTTGATCATTCTCTGATCCTAAGTGATTTATTGATATAAAAACTTGGAACTATTTTAAACAAGGTACATGTGTGAATAATAGTTATAGCTTATTGATCAGTTTGATATGAATGGTAATAATTTGGAATTTCATAGTTATCAGAAAAAGATGTGCATAATCGGAGATTCTGGAAATCAAATAAAGTTCATTTTGATCATTGTCTAATGAACTGAAAAATGTACAAGAAGCATTTTTTTCAAGTTACCTTGTTCTCAAGAATGGTCATGTTATGGATCCTGATTTTTAGTATTGTGCAGATAGCATATATTGGCCTGTCCTTATTATTGCAATATGTGCTGCTATTGTTGCTAGCCAAGCAACAATTTCTGCAACTTTCACACTGATCAAGCAGGCTCTTGCTGTTGATTGTTTCCCCCGAGTTAAGATTGTGCATACATCAAAGAAATTTCAACACCAAGTCTATATTCCAGATATTAACTGGATCCTTATGATTTTATGCATTATTGTCACAGCGGGATTTAGGAATCAAAGTGAAATTGGGAATGCTTCGGGTAAGATCGTGTTTCATCATTTTTCTATAGAATTAGAGAAGTTGAATAGAGGAATTTCGGATGTTATGGGCTCCAAAATGAGCTTACTGCAACAAAATAATTGATGCTCGTAGTTTCAGTACTAATTTCATTTTCAAATCAAAGCCAAAATTGGCAGCACTTGGTGTGAGATTTTATTATGACTATGATAACATTTTGATTTCATAAGTGATTGTCAAGGGTGACCTTGTCATTTTTCAAGTCTTGTAATACGATCATAAGTTGTTCTACGTCCTTGGCAACTGTCTTTGCAAAGAACTAACCAAACTGTTGGATGATATTACTTTTGTATGGGGTTTTCCCCAAACCATATTTGTCATAGACACTCACTTAACCGATTACGTCGTTGATGCGGCTTTGACGTTTCTTGTTTTCTTCTTTTCTTATTAAAGCTTTCAGCCTTAAACACAAATCTCATATCTACTTTTCTGTTTTGTGACAAAATAGGGACTGCTGTGGTGATAGTCATGCTAGTGACCACATTCCTTATGACTTTTGTTATGATATTAACATGGCGATGTCACTGGACTCTTGTCCTAGTATTCACTGTCTTGTCCCTGATAGTGGAGGGCACTTATTTCTCGGCTGTCCTGTTCAAGGTCTATCAAGGTGGTTGGGTTCCTCTTGCAATTGCATTTGGCTTTTTCATGGTAATGTATGGTTGGCATTACGGTAAAATGAAAAGGTACGAGTTTGAGATGCATAGCAGGATCTCATTGGCATGGATTCTGGGACTTGGTCCAAGTTTAGGGCTTGTTCGTGTTCCCGGTGTTGGACTCGTCTACTCAGAACTAGCTAGTGGAGTGCCAAACATTTTCACACATTTCATCACCAATCTACCTGCAATCCATTCTGTCCTCATTTTTGTCTGTGTCAAGTATCTGCCTGTCCATACAGTCCCAGAAGCTGAGAGATTCCTTGTCAGACGAATTGGACCGAAGGATTTCCATATGTTCCGTTGTGTTGTAAGATATGGGTATAAAGACCTCCATAAGAGAGACGATGAGTTTGAGAACAGGCTCTTTGAGAGCATCTTCCTGCTTGCTCGCTTAGATTCTCTGATGGACGGAGGTTCAGACTCAGGTGCATCAAGCATAAATCCTGTCCAGAATGAGCAGTGTTCAGGAGGTAGCAACACTTTGGAATATGATGGTAATGAGCTCTATTCCATCGTAGATGCAACCATCTCCTCCTTGGAATCAACCACGCCAATTAGTAGTTCCCCATTGCCAGCCAAGAACACCAACTTGACATCAAATCAGGTTGAGGTTGATGAGATGGAGTTTCTGAAGAGTTGTCGAGACGCTGGAGTGTCCCACATCCTAGGAAACACGGTAGTAGTAGCGAGGAGTGACTCAAGATGGTACAAGAAGATTGCCATTGACTATATATATGCTTTTCTTAGGAAGTTGTGCAGGTCAAGTAGTGTCGTCTTAAACATTCCTCATGAGAGTCTCTTGAATGTTGGACAGATTATCCATGTTTAACAAATTTGACATTTTTCTTAGTAAATTCTGTCTGAATTTTCCTTTAATTTTTATATAATTTAAATATTAATTTTTAAAGTTAAATTCTAATCATAAATTAAATTTTGAAAATTTAAATTATTTAATTTTCTACAAAAAATGAAATAGTCAATTTGTACGAGTCTAAAATAGTTAAACTGATCAATACAAGTCTTTTTCTTTTCATATTTTATTTTATTCTTGGACAAGAAATAGTTTTTTTTTCCCTCAAAAGTTAAACCCAATTTAGATAAACTTGTTTTTTAATCTTCGTTCTCCAAAATTGAGTAAAGGTGTATATCCAACTTTATTAATCTCCTTGAAATTCACATACAACTTTTGAATTAGATTACACCTACAAAAAATAAAATTTTGTAACTAATTAAAAGATGTTAGAAAAATAAACAAGTTAAAACATAATCATAGAGATCATGTCAAGCACGATCTCTTCATATGTATATAAAACAAAGAATTACGTACTTGGATTCGTGTTATGATTCCACCAGTTATAGAACTTTCTGTTTCCAATTTACTGCAGAGTTATCCTTCTTTTTTTGTGTAAACTTGAGGGAAGAAAAAACAGAAGAAGCAGATACACGCAGAGATGTTTTTACATCTTCAACATTTCGTTTATTATTGTCTTCATATAACTACCTTTGGTAGTTATTTCAAGAGCATTGACTATTATACCCTTTATGGGTATATATTATTCATTATTTCCCACTCACACATGATGAGTTTAATCTCATTAAAAATAAACTTTGCAATTCTCATATTTGTTTAATGCCCCGTGTGACCAACATATGATGAGAGCACATTACTGTATATTTGTTAGGAGTATATGATATCTCAATTAATAAATTGATCCTTGGAATTATGAGTCATTGAGTAAACATTGTATGCTATATCCTAAGTCATATCTCGCATTTTGACTATTTTTTGATCTCATTTAGTTTCTTAAATCATGACTATATTCAAATTCTCTACTAAAGAGATGATGATCATCTATGAATACTTTTCATGCGAGTCAATGATCTAAAATAAATAACCTTCTTCTGCTCTCAATTCTCTTTTGAATTAAATTTAATTTTACTTTTCTAGAATTATTTCATAGGATTGCATCTTGCACAAACTTTTAGCAATAACTTAAAGTAGCAAACCTTAAATTCAATTCTTAATAATGAAACAAGAATCATAAGGGTATACGATGAGGTTTTTCTTAACCTCAAGGGTCTCACACAATGTAAGATGAGATCTAGCAACTTACATTAATCCTTTTTTATGATCAATTGTGCACATATGATACAAGTCATGTGCTACGGTATTTACCCATTTCATTTAACTTGAACATTGGGTCTGCTATCATATCTCGCATAGACATATATCTCATGTTCACTTCTCCTTGTACAATTATATCTTTCACATGATTATACTTGGTATCTATGTGTTTTGTCTTACAATAAAATTTGGGGTCTTTTATATAAGCGATTGCAGCTTGACTATCACAGTTGATGGTCACTAGATTAATTTCACTTTTAATGACTCCCAAATGCCATAAATTCATCTTCCATTATGGATAATGCAATGCAAGATTGTTTCTTACTTTTCTATGATATTGCTCCATGGTTTAGTAAGAATACATATCCTGAGGTAGATTTTCTTTCATCTAAATCTCCTCCCCAGTCTGCATCTGTATATCCTTGTATACATAGATCATTGCCTTGATAACATAATGCATAGTCCACGGTTCCCTTTAGATATCTCAATATTCTCTTTACTGTTTTCTATTGTGCTTGGCCCGGATTTGATTGATATCTGCTCACCATCCCAACAACGTAACAAATATCTGGTCTTGTATATATCATTGCGGTCATAAGACTTCCAACTGCACTAAAATAGGGAACATTCTTTATTTGTTCCCTTTCTTGTGGCGTTGACGTGCAATTTATCTTACTAAGACCTTCATTTTTAGTAATAGGAATATCAATTGATTTGCAATCTTGCATACAGAATCATTCAAGAATTATTTAAATGTACATCGCTTGTGAAAGTGATAACAATCTTTTCGAACGATCTTTTGAAATCTTGACTCCTAGAATGTATGTCGCTTAACCCATGTCTTTCATTTCAAATTCAGATGATAACCAATCTTTGATTTGTGTAAGAAACACACAGTCATTATAAGCAATCAATATATCATCAACGTATAAAGATAAAATCACGAATTTATGTTTGGATCTCTTAACATACACACAACGGTCTTTATCGATCATTTGAAACTCATATGAAATGATTACGTTATGAAAACGAATATATCATTGTCTTAAAGACTGCTTCAGGATATAAATTGATTTTAATAACTGACACGCTTTATTTTCTTGACCTGCCTTTATAAAACTTTCAGGATGTTTCATATAGATTTTTTCATATTATTCTTCATTGAGAAAAACAGTTTTTATATCCATTTGATGTAATTCAAGATTCATACCTGCTACTATAGCCAGAATAAGATGGATTGAATCAAATTTCACAACAGGTAAAAAAGTTTCCTCGTGATCAATTCCCTCCTGTTGTGTATATCCTTTTGCTACAAGGCGTGCCTTATATCTTTCGATATTACCATAAGCTTTTCGCTTTATTTTGAGAATCCACTTGGTCCTAGTTGCTTTACGCCCATCAGGGAGGTCAACCAAGTCCCATACTTGATTGGAGCTTAAAGAAATCATTTCTTCTTTCATTGCTTTCATCCATTCTTCTTTAGCAGGGCCAGTAATAACCTCATTTATATTCCTCGGCTCTTCTTCCTTTTGTAGAACAATCATATTAATTTCTCCTTCAATGTCAAAGCGATGCCGAGGAATTTTTCCTTGATTTTGATTGCTCCCACTCAGATCAGTCATCATAGAGAACCTTTCTGTGGAATTGCTCCCACTTGGTTGAAATTTCTCATCTTGATTCTTTATAATAGAATCATTATGATCAAGCGACTCATATAACAATAGGTCTTTACCTATTTCTTCTTGTTTGGAAAAATCATTTTCTAAGAATGTTACATCTCGTGATTCAAATTAAGTTACACCTCCATTACCTTGTTCACTAATGAACATGTATCCTTTTGAATGTTTCGAATATCTAATTAAAGTACTTTTTCTCCCTCTTGGGCCTAATTTTTCATATTTACGAGATATATCATAAACATAGGTTGCACACCTCCAAGGTCTGAGCCTTAACACATCAGGTCTACTACCAGTCCACAACTTATATGGTGTATTAGTAACTGATTTCGTGGACACACGATTAAGTA
This sequence comes from Erythroxylum brevipes, assembly GCA_027479065.1. Lineage (NCBI taxonomy): Eukaryota > Viridiplantae > Streptophyta > Magnoliopsida > Malpighiales > Erythroxylaceae > Erythroxylum > Erythroxylum brevipes. The sequence goes on from JANIHY010000003.1 coordinate 57,221,091, forward strand.
CATAGGTGGTCGCTAGTAATGCATCACCCCAAAAAGTGATTGGTAAATTTGCTTGGGCCATCATAGACCTAATCATTTCTAATAACGTCCTATTTCTTCTTTCAGAGATGCCATTTTGTTGTGGAGTTTTAGGAATTGTTAATTACCTTTCTATTCCTTTCTCATCATATAAAGAATTGAACTTTTCTAACAAGTATTTTTGTCCACGATCAGTTCGTAATGCTTTTATTTTCTTACCTCAACCAAGTTCATGTATTTTGTGAAACCATCGAATGCTTCCGATTTATGAGAAATCAAATAGACATGACCATATCGAGTTTAGTCATTTATGAATGCGATAAAATAAACTGTCCTATGTCTAGCCCTTACATTCATTGGACTACAGATGTCAGAATGAATTAATTGCAGTGGATATAAGGCCCCTGTTCCTGTTCTAAATGACTTTCTTGTCATTTAACCAGCTAAACAATGCTCACATGTAGATAAATCTACTTGACTTAGATTACCTAAAAGCCCATCTTTAGCTAATCGACTAATTCGATTTTGACCAATATGACATAATCTAGCATGCCACAAAGTTGCATCATTGTTGGAATTACTAGATGTAAATAATGAATAACTAATATTATTATTTACCAAAAAATATTATTATTTTCCTTTAACACATCTAGTACAATAAAACCATCCAGTAAAAAACCATGACCATAATTAATAGATCCAAGATACAAATCCATTTCACCACTGTGAAAATTTATATTAAAACCAAGTCTAACCAACATTAACACAGATAAAAGATTCCTATGAATTTGTGGAGCAAAAATACTTCATGTAGGATGAGGGGTAGTCCTTTACGCATATCTAATTTACACGTGCCAATTTAACACAGATAAAAGATTCCTATGAATTTGTAGAGCAAAAATACTTCATGTAGGATGAGGGGTAGTCCTTTACGCATGTCTAATTTACATGTGCCAATTCCTTGCACAACAACTATGGAATTGTCACCTACATAAAGTCATCGACTACTATGTGGAAGTTTACGAAACTCAATAAAGGCATCTCTATCCTTCGTTACATAGTTGGTTGCTCCTAAGTCTGTAATCTACAAATGATGTGATTCAGTTAGAAAAACAGAACAAGAAACATTCACAGAACAAATGTTTGTACTATAAAATTGTACATGTAACTTATTGGACTCGGTACAATCTCGAGCAAGATGGTCCTTATTACCACGATTATAACACTTCACATATTTCATGTTCTTCTTCTTGAAAGGAGGTCTTCCTTTTCCACGTTGGTTCCATTTTGTCTTATTGGATTCCTAAGGAGAGTGGTTGAATTTCTTATTCTTCTTCCACTTATATCCACCATGATGCTTGCATTTCTTGTTCATAGCTTCATGTGAGCTAGAACTAACTGCATATGCCTCAGAAGACATTTTTTAGGCTTCAAGACCCTCCTCCTCCAAGATAAGATACCTCATAGCATCTTCCATTGTCTTGATATTCTCATTATGAGTTAATGCATCTTTATATGCTTCCAACTATGAGGCAATGAACGAATCACAACTTGCATTTATTGTTCATCAGAAAGCTCATAACCAACATCATGTAACTCACTTCTTGTTAGACATAGTATTCTAGAGCATTTGTAACAGTTCGCCTTGAAGATGAGGTAATGTTACAAGTAAAGTCATGTATTTTACTTCAACATTCATATAAGCTCGACAACCTCTAAAGTATAATTCTTGCATCATTTTATTAACTGAAATAACATGTTTTGTTAGACCATCTTTAGGCTTTAAACGCATGTTAACTAATTTTATATACATATTATCAATTCGTCTCTTCTGTGCCCCACATCAAATAAACTTAGGTGTCTGCTTAATAATAGGTATCTTCCTAAAAAATAAATTTTTAAGGATCAAAAGAGTGCACAAAATAAACAAATTATTTTGTCTAATACATAGCGAACTAATGCTCATATTATGGTTAATTATATTAGCAATTTATTGAACTATTCAAATTATGCTATTAATTTCTAATCAATTAGAAACTTATTTATAATATAATCATATTCAAATATGAATAATTCAAATTGAATTAGAAACTTATTTCTAATTTAAATTATAATTGAACTAATCAATTTATTTTGGTTTAATTAGAAACTAAATTCTAATGAAACCCTTTTTAATTTTAACAGAACAACTTAG
>JANIHY010000003.1:57234568-57252642 GCA_027479065.1 Erythroxylum brevipes
AATCCAAAATGGATATTTACGCATGCATATAACATTAAAAAAAATTTAACCTTGTTCTGATACCAATGTTAGAAAAAATAAACAAGATAAAACACAATTACAGAGCTAATGTCAAACAAGATCTGTTCATATGCATATAAAACAAAGAATCACATACTTGGATTCGTGTTATAATTCTACCAATTATAGAACTTTCTGCTTCCAATTTATTGTAGAGTTATTCTTCTTTTTTATGTAAACTTGAGGGAAGAAAAAACAAAAGAAGCAAATACATGAAAAGATGTTTTTACATCTTCAAAGTTTCATTTATTATTGTCTTAGTATGACTACCTTTGGTAGTTATTTCAAGAGCATTGACTATTATACCCTTCATGGGTGTATATTAGTCATTAAAGGATTTGGAATATGATCTCATCTAAAAATCTCTCATTTAATGTTTGTTTCGTGAGATGAAAATAGTGAGACATGTGAGGGGCATGTGCTTTCTAACATAGAAATACCATGTTAGAAAAACAAATAAAGAATGAAACGATTTATAAAGATATGTTTGGTTGACTAGGGAAAATGATAATAGAAATTTTATTGAATATAGGCACGAATGAAAAGAAATATGATTTCCATTCCTCACTGTATTGGAAGGTATGGAGTATTAAAAGGGGATATAAAATACTGTTTTTATTTAAATTATATAAAAAATTAAAAGAAAATTCAATCTATAAAATTATATTAAATTAATTATTACATATATGATAAACAATTATTTGAATATATTTATATACTCATATTTAGGGTCTTTTGTTTGTTATTTAATAGTTTTACAAATTTTCTTGTTACTTATTTCACTTCAAATGTATTTATGAATAATAAATTGTTTTCATAGATCAAAAGAAGACAAATTTGGATGCAATCGAGGCATAAAACGAGGATTTGAAACAACTTTAGAGATACACAACTGTATATAGTAATAGTTTAAGTTATTGTACACTATATCTACCCATGTGAGAAGATACACAGCCTTGTATGTAAAGTCACTGTACGTAGGTAAAGTCACAGTACGTAGGTAAAGTCACAAATTGAGATGTTTTTAAAATATACGATCACCTAAACAATCATGTCTATCCTAAAAAACTTAGTTTTTACTATAAAAGAATATTATTGAAGGCTACACTAAAGAAAGCATTTTAGAGTTGTATTAGACACCAAAGAAGAGGTCATTATAAACAAAGGAAGGAAAAAACAAAGATTATGTCACAAGATCCAATGGATAGCAACCTTTAATCTTAATTGTAAGAAGATTTCATTAAAGATAAGAACAATTGACTTTAGGTGGAGTAGTTCACTAGGCTTATATGTCAGTCTTCTTTTCCCTTCTTTTTCAATGTGAGATATTCACAAGTGATATTTTCAATACTTCCTCTCACATGTGAGTCCATTTTTACTTAGGCAATCTACAGAGGTACGTAAACAATCCTCATTAAGTTGAACTTCTGATTCAGGTCAAATAGGCCCCCTCTTGGGGCAAACAATACTATTGGGCCACTTGCATGCATAATTCAAAGCTTTCTCCAGTTGCTTAAATAATGGGCCCCCTTTCAATAAGCCAAGATCTTCATAGGCTCTGATATTGTGTTAAATTTACAATAGGCCTATAGGTCTACAAGAGGAGGAAAGTTAGACCACACATAAGTCCTAGCGAGATTCTATGCCAAAACCAATTGGTTGTAGCTAGAGTAGCCTAATAGATTTATACGTTAGTCTTTTTTCTCCTCTTTTTTTGATGTAGGACACTCAAATATGAATACTCTCAATATATATTCTTGAACTAATATGTCAGAAATATTAGTTCAATATTTATATGATTAAGGTTGAGAAATCTTTTCGTGTGAATAGATATATCATAGTTAGAAGGATTTGCATGCAAACCCAGAAGTAGGTTGACATAAATCCTTTAAATTATAGTCAAACATGATAGTGAAATTTACAAATCAAAAAATCCAATCTTATGAGTTTTAACTTGAAAGAGATTTCAATTAATCAATCGATGATTAGTTGTTAATGTTCTTGAAAAAGATATTAACATAAGATAAGAATTCCTACAGTCCAATAATCAATAATTTAATTGAATAATAAAGGTTAGTGTTTAAGATAACTTAGGACTTTCCATTATTTATTTGATATCGACTAATCACATTATTTTCTTTATCCTCGTTCATTATTGTGTTAACTTTAATTTGATTAGTTTAATTTATTTTTTAATTAAATTCACAACCTAATTCAACTATTATATTAAAAAAAAGGTTAATACTAATACTTACAGTCTTTGTAGGCTCAAAGTGTATTTGTTAGTGCTAGCTACCGCTGCACCGTATACTTGGAATTACAACTTATAATTTTTATAAGGGCAAAAGAATATATCAATCAATATAAAATAGTATACTTTTAAATTTTGTCAAAACTATAAATGTTTATGATTATCTATATAAATTAAATTAGTTATGAAATATTATTATTTTTAGATAAATTATTATAAGAGTATAACTTATGAAATAGTAAATTACTTATAGTTTATATAATTACTAAAATTAAAAAGTATGAACTTATGAAATAAGCTTAAATTTAAAATTTTAATGATTTTATCAATTTGAAAATGAAGTTTATTTTATAACTTTGATTTAGAAATGAATTTAAAATTTAAAAAATAGACAAAATCCTACCATGTACAAATTAACATACACATATAGAATCACACCAATAAATGTCTGCACTAAAAGAATACATAACTTTATGAATTTACTTCTAAACATGGATAATCTGTTCAACATTCAAGAGACTTTCATGAGGAACGTTTAAGACGACACTACGTGACCTGCACAACTTCCTAAGAAAAGCATATAAATAGACAATGGCAATCTTCTTGTACCATCTCGAGTCACTCCTCGCTCCTACTACTGTGTTTCCAGGATGTGGGACACTCCGACATCTCTACAACTCTTCATAAACTCCATCTCATCAACCTCTTCCTGGTTTGATGTCAAGTTGGTGTTCTTGGCTGGCAATGGGGAACTCCTAGTTGCCATGGTTGATTCCAAGGAGGAGATGGTTGCATCGACAATGGAATAGAATTCATTAACATCATATCCCAAAGTGTTGCTACCTCCTCGACATTGCTTACTCTAGTCAGGATTACTGCTTGATGCATCTGAGTATGAACCTCCATCCATCAGAGAATCTAAGCGAACAACCAGGAGAGTGTTGGGTGCAGCGGGCGTATTTTGTGAAAAGGAAAAATAAAATGAGCAAAATGAACACAGGATTTTTAACGTAGTTTACCCTTAATTTTGGGCTACGTCCACGGACAAAACTCAGAATAATTCTTCCACTATTACAAATAATGGGTATACAGAAATAAATCAAAATAGTGGCTCACATGGTGTTTCCCAACCTAAAAATACTAACCTCACTATTTTGTCACTCACCAACCCTTTAGGAATGTATTTCCTAACTTCAGAGCAAGAACAATGCTCTGATTTTCTCTCTATATTCTCTCTGTATTTCTGTCTATTTTGTTGCATGTTGTGAAGTGAGGAGTGCCTTATATAGGCACTCCACTGCTTGAAGACAGCTGCCTTGCAGCTGTCTTTTTTTCTTCTCTTCAACAAAGGCTGCAGGCGGCTTCCATGTTGGTAGGCACCGTTGTTGGCGCCTACCATGCCCACTAAATTGGAATGATGGAGTCCCTCCATGTGAGAGGGACCCATCTCCAACAGAGAGCTTGTTCTCAAACTCATTGTCTCCCTTAGCCTTTGTTTGGATCGAAGGAAAGCAAGAGAAAAGAAGTGAGAATTGAACTTCTCTTGGTTTCTATCGTTTGGACAAAAATAAGCAAAAGGAAAGTAAGAGAATGGAGAGGAAATGGAGTGAAGTTTGTGGCAAATGTATTTTCTGTTAAATTGGTGGAAAAGGAGGAAAAATTCAACAGAAAATAATAATAATATATATAAATTACCAAAATATCCTCATTTAACTCAACAAAAAAGACACTCTCAACCACCCACGCAAGACACAACCTCCTACCTTTCTTTTTATTTTCTTCTACACAACTATCGCCTGCCTTTCTTCTTATTTTCTTCTGCACAACTCCCGCCTGCCTTTCTTCTTATTTTCTTCTGCACAACTCTCGTCTGCCTTTCTTCTTAATTAAGGGCATAAAGATCTCAAAAAATTCTTTTGTTCAATATAAGTTTCAATACCCTCTTTTGATAAATTAAGAAAACAAATAGAGGAAAGGAAGTTTCATTTCTTTTCTATTTTTTTCTCCTATTTTTCCCTCAATATTTCATTTCCTTCCCTTGTGCAAGTAAGGATCTAAACAAGGACTTATGTCCGACATTAAAACTCGGAACTTTTGGTGGTGAATGGAAAGCACTTAACCCCTTCCCTCCCTTTTGCACTGGCTTTTGTGGATTTATTTGTTAAACATGCTTATTACTGAATAAGTATTCATTAAGAAACAGCCATTAAAATTACAGACAGCATCTGAAAGTTTGCTGCTGGCTAGTTAAGCCACTTTCTTTCTGTCAAGAGATTTCTTCTCTATCTTTGCACAAAACTGCACAATGTTTATCTATCTGCATAAATTCCATTAAACACAATTATTTTCATGCGCATATGCTTTCTTTGTTTGAGTTGATTATATCGTTTGCATCACACCTCCTTTATCAAGCTCTTCCCTCGTTTTCATATGTTTGAACCTATGATATGATCTGAACAAGTATTATTGCTTTTTTATGATATTGCTTACTGTAACTCTAATAATAGACCAATGACTATAATTTTACGTTATGCATGAACAAGTGGTAACTATGATTTCCTTTTAACATATACACTAGATAGAAAATCAGCTTCAGAATTTGGGAAAAGAAAATAACTGGTACTAACAATTATTTTCATTACCAAACTCAAGAATTCTACATAAAACATACAAATGAGTGTTAAATAACATAATAAAAAGGGATGAAATGATTTTTAAATCGTAAAAATATTAATAATAAATTCTTTTCAGTTATTTTGAGTTTATAATTTTCTTAAAACTAAATTGAAATTCTTGTTAATCAAAGTTATTAGAATAAATATTTATTCGAATGTAAGATACAAATGGTATCAAACTGTACCATGGCTTGGTATTATCTCCAAGAATTCCAAGCCTTCTGCACTTTCCTGGCTAGATACCTAGTGGCATTAATACCTCCAGTAGCTACAAAACCAGAGACGGCCTGTCTCAAACTTGAAACCATGACAGTCCTCCTTATAACCTTCTGCATGCATTTAGCAGCATCTTCTCTTGAACTAATCTTGACTTCACGCAAGACTCGTCCTGTAAATTTGGTATCAAGATTGTCAGTTAATATGAAAATTTGCAAGTTTTGAGTTATATTTTCCCTGAGGAACAAGGGTCTAGCTTCATACCGGAGTCGGACACCGTTCTTTCCTCTCCAAGCTTCATTGCCATTGTGCTTCTGACCAGTGGAGGTAGAGAACCAACAAGAGAACGGGTCACCGACAAACAACAATCCTAACATATTTTTGTTCAGAACAAGATGAATTCATCTAAATGTAATGAAAAGATAACTATAATGAAAGAGCAGGGAAAAGTTGAAATTAGGAACTTGAGGTGCCGATTACTGAATGCTACACACTCAACTCAATACTATTTTTCAGGTTAAGACCTAGAACTTAAGTGAGATGATTAACTCTACTATACATCCTGTAATCTCTTGAAAAGTCGGGTTACGCTTTCGACAAGTTTTAGTTTTACGATATAAGAACATTACAGGCCTATAGATGTTTGACATGCTTCACATGCAAAATAACCAAACCTGAGACAGAGTTGCGTGGTGATCGTTGCATGAATTGAGTTTCAAAATCTCTTTGGCTTCATATTCATGGAAAAATGATTCATACATTGACCGGAACAAATTGAATTGCCCTTGCACGATCTTCTTTACCTGTAGTTAGTTAAAACAGATGAAACAACAACTCCAAAAAGAAAGAAAAACTACATTGGCCATTCGCAAAATTAAGCCAACTGCATTTAAGTCAGTATACAGCACAAATTTGAAAAGATAACGACCATAATATCTTGCCTGAAAAATCAAAGTGCTTGAAGAGGATGATGAAAAGCAAATTCCCATTTAAGGTTTGCATAGGCTTGTGTCAAAGCTTACCTTATTTTTGTCTTCAGCAAAAAGCATACGCAAGTCACCCATATATGAAAGGCTACATATTTTGGAGTATAGGTCTTCCTGTATGGAATATATTAGGAGACGTTTATTTTTCTATAACGGATTGAAGAGTTGCAAAGAAGCAAACCTCACTAAATTTAGATGGCAAGAGGAGTAGTGCAGCAGAAAAAGCAGCCCTCAGATTAACAGCATTTACATTTCCAACATCCAAATTGTCAACCAGGATATGAATCTGCAAGCATAAACTTCTGTAAAATGACAACATTTGTTATGAACCCAGGTATGTGATCTAGTTTGAATCGGACTAGATCGTCCGGAGTGCTCTTTCTTACCTCTAGACTTCGCAATTTTGGACTCAACGGGAGTTACCTACCGTGGAACTCAAGGGAGTTTCCTACCAAAAGATTCTGAAAATTTGCTTGTTTTTTTATTCCATGGAAAACGCCTCTTATAGAGAGGTTACAAAGCTAGGAAGTAACCTGATCCAATAAGAACTCCCTACTAACCTAACCTGGTTTGATAAGGACTCTCCTAATAACTGTGAAACAAATAACCGAACTTGCTAACAAGAATCCTAACTAACCCAAATAAAACAATTAAATAAATCAAGCTAACCAAAATAAAATTATGCTGCCCTATTCTTACGACTATATCCTTTGCCAATAAAGGCATCGGCCATAACAGTCTGCTTATCACCGAGGATTTTAAGCAAATTATCCTGCAAAAAGAAAATTCAAAGAACAACATGCAGTTTCTTATTCAATATGAGTTGTCCCTACAGGGATAAGTAGTTCCAGTTGGAAGACATTTTAGGACAATAGCCAAATGGCATTCATTTTTTAAATTAGTTACTCAAATCCAAGAATCGTGTTTCCCTTTAGCTCTTAAACTTGTCAAATTAGAATCGAAAAGAGCGAAAAAAAACCAAAACTCCAGAGATCCTCTTATTCCTCGCCTTCAAAACCAATATCATGCAGTTCATATCTACTGAGTTGAGCGAGATGGCTTCAGATCCTTAAGCATTATCCTGTAAAAAGAAAATTCAAAGGACGACATGCAGTTTCTTATTCAATATGAGTTGCAGGGACAAGTAGTTCCAGATGGAAGAGATTTTACGACAATAGCAAAATGGCATTCATTGTTTAAGTTAGTCACTCAAATCCAAAAATCATGTTTCCCTTTTACCTGTTAAACTTTGTCAAATTAGACTCTAAAAGAGCGCAAGAAAACCAAAACTCCAAAGATCCTCTCATTCCTCGCCTTCAGAACCAATATCATGCAGTTCATATCTACTGAATTGAGCGAGATGCTTCAGATCCTTAAGCAAGTCCTTAGCTGGAGGCCGAAGCCTCCTCCCTTTTATGTAAACGAAACCCACCGTACGCAGCAAACGCCCGCAACCACAAGCCTTTTCAATTGTTGAACTAAATCAAAATATCGCTTTCATTAACAAATATCAAATTTCAGAATCTTCCATAAGCTAATCACTCACAGTCTAAGTAACACTCTTCGTGTGTATCGCACAAACTCGTACAGATTCACGATCCCAACTTCATGTCTCTTCAGTCTTCACATTCTTGAAGAAGATCTCAAGCTTCCTCGATTCATCTAAAGTTCTCGTATCTTCATATGAAGATTAATCGAGTGGGAAGCCAACTAAATCTCAAAGGTAGTAAATTGTGGTTGTCTTCGCATTCACAGAACAGCAGAAATTATCAACCCAAAATCTGCATTTGAATCCATGTTATCTGACAATGCAAGTCTAATCCATCAAGACAGTCGAAGAGAAAAATTAAAGTTGATAATTATAGGAGGTATATATGGCTCAACCGCCTGGCTATGAATGTCCTGAAAAGCCAGACTATGTATGTCGACTTCGCAAAGCCATCTACGGTCTCAAACAAGCACCGTTGGCATGGTACCTGGCTCTCACTCAACATTTGCAGTCACTTGGGTTTGTAAAATCAAAATCAGATCCCTCTCTATTTATTATGCACTCTGGACAAATTCATCTTGCTGTTCTAGTCTATGTTGATGATATAATAGTGACAGGGAGTTATGAATTATCGGTCACTCGGGTTATTGCCTCTCTCGCACAACGGTTCTCAATAAAAGATTTGGGCCAGCTACATTATTTCCTTGGAGTCGAAGTTGTTCGAACGTCTAGTGGCATCACCTTGTCGCAAGCAAGTTATATCGGTGACCTCCTCAATTCTGAAAACATGAATGAGTGCAAAGCAGCCACAACACCTATGAGCAACACGTTACCCTTAAAGCTGAATGATGGATCTGCTCCTTGTGATGCAACTCGTTTTCGGCAAGTACTTGGTAAATTACAGTATCTTTCCTTTACAAGACCGGACATAAACTACTCGGTTAACAAATTGTCCCAATTTATGCACTCACCAACTGAGTTACATTGGAAAGCACTTAAGCGAGTGCTTCGATATCTCCGTGGTACCTCCCATTATGGCTTGCACTTGCAAGCAAAATGTGATCACAGTCTGTCCATGTACTCCGACGCTGACTGGGCAGGGGATGTTGATGATCGTCACTCGACGTCTGGCCATATTCTCTTCTTTGGCCGCAATCCTATCAGCTGGGCATCAAGGAAACAACAAACTGTGGCCCGATCATCTACTGAGGCCGAGTTCAAGGCTGTTGCTAATGCTGTATCTGAAGTGATTTGGGTACAAAATCTACTTCAAGAGTTGCTTACACCCCTCCCTGGTCCTCCGACAATATATTGTGACAATGTTGGTGTCCTCTACTTGAGCCACAATCCAGCTATACAAACTAGGATGAAGCATGCTGCAGTTGACTTTCACTATGTCCGAAACAAGGTATTGCAGAAACAAATTCGGGTGGATCATGTTCATGCGCACGATCAGCTCGCTGATACACTCACCAAACCGCTGGCCAAGTCTCTATTCACACTCAATCTGTCCAAGCTTGGTGTTGTCTCGACTACACAGCTTGAGGGGGGCATATAGGAGCATCACATATTCACCAATCACATTTGACCATGTCAACTTGTTGTGATGATACGCACTGATCTCTGTTATCTATTAGCTACAATATAGGTGTTTCAAATTCAAATTACTTATCTGTAAATCTGTGATAGATAGCATGTACAGTTGTATTTAAACTCATATACAGAATGAAGAAGGCTAAGCTTTCCTTACCAATCACTTACAATTATATGGTATCAGAGCCTCCTTACTCAAACGAGTCTGATCCAATTTTTTCGTCCCTCCCCCCTCACCATGACCGGCGCAAACAATCACGCTGTTGTCAACTCCGACAACACCGCAACCACCACACCAATTGTGCAATTTAATCCCGCATCTCAATTGCCCATTAAACTGACCGGAAGTGCAAATTTTTCAACTTGGAAAGCTCAAGTCTCAATGCTACTACACGGCCACGATTTATTTGGCCATCTTGATGGCTCGAAACTAATCCCTTCTCGCACCACCGGCACGAATCAGCTGCCCAACCCAGCATACAATCTCTGGTTCCGACAGGACCAACTCATCCAAAATGCCCTAATGGCTTCAGTCGATCCCACCATTGCCCCTACTATTGCCAATGCCGATTCGGCATCCCAAGCCTGGACCAACCTACACACCGCTTATGCGAACAAATCCCAGTCCCGCATCTTTAGCCTTCGAGATCAGCTAGCCCGTTTAACCAAAGATTCTCAAACAATGACCGATTACCTCCACCGCGTTCGATCCCTAGCCGATGAACTAGCTCAAGCCGGTGCCCCATTAGCCAACGACGAAATGGTCGTTCAAATCCTTCGTGGCCTAGGATCTGAATATCGCGAGATCTCAGCTGCTATCCGTGCTCGTGACACCACCATCTCCTATGAGGACCTGTATGACAAGCTTCTGGATCATGAGGTGTTCGTCCAACACGAGGAAGCAAAGAAATCGGCTGCCCAGATCACAGCTGCTGTGGCCACCCGAACCAAGACTCCGAACAACTCCAACCCCAAACCAAATCGCCGCAACTCACAACCATGGCGATCAAGTGACCGCTTTGACCACCAAAGCCAGCGATGGCGCAGCCCTAATTGGACCCAAAATGGGAGAGAAGGCAGCAACCAAAGTGATGTCGTTCGGTGTCAACTCTGCCGCAGACTAGGTCATGAAGCAAATGTATGCAGATCTCGCTCCCACAATCACTTTGAAGCAAAAGCTAATTATGCAATGGGCCACCCGACTACTACAAACCCATGGATCCTTGACTCAGGAGCCTCTCATCATATAACCACCGAGACACACAACATGCCTGAATATGTTGGTTCCGACGGTATTACAATGGGTAATGGTATGAAAATCTCGATTACCCATTCGGGTACAACTCACTTAAATGCATCAAATAAGAATTTCCAGCTCTCTCATACACTTTGTGCACCTGATATAAAGCGTAACCTCATTTCTGTTTCTCAGTTTTGTCGTGATAACCACACTTCCATTGAATTTTTTCCAACATTTTTTTGTGTGAAGGACATCCGCACGAGGACGCCGTTGGTGCAAGGCTGGAGTAAAGATGGCTTGTATGAATGGCCCAAACCGAATCAACCGCAAGCCTACACCGTCAATAAACTCACCTCTCTAAACACATGGCACCACAGACTAGGACATCCCCATTCTAGAGTATTGAATTTTATTTGCCGCAAATATTCCTTACCTGTTTCTAATCATGACAAATTTACATTTTGTAACTCGTGTCAATGCAATAAAGCTCATCGGTTGCCATTTCAAGAATTCAATTTCGTTAGCACAACACCGTTACAAACAATTTTCAGTGATTTATGGGGACCCTCACCAATTGTTTCCATTGACAAAAAGGTTTATTATTGTGTTTTTGTTGATCACTTTACCAAGTATATGTGGATTTACACCTTGACTCAAAAAAATGAAGTCCATCAGATTTTTCAAAACCTTCACCCACTGCTAGAAAAACGTTTTGGTCACAAAATTCTTTCTTTCTACACTGATGGTGGGACAGAATTCAAGAGTCTAGCTCCCTATCTTAAATCAAATGGCATTGAACATCTCATCAGCCCACCATACACACCTCAAAGGGTAGCCACTGTTGAACGTCGCCATAGGCACATAGTTGAAACAGCTAAAACTCTACTTCATGCTGCCAACCTACCACCGAGTCTTTGGTCCTTTGCTTGTCACCATGCAGTATATTTGATCAATCGAATGCCCACCTCTTTATTAGACAAGAAGTCCCCGTATGAGATGCTATTCCATAAATCCCCGGACTTTGCTGCCTTAAAAAGTTTTGGGTCCCTATGCTATCCGTGGCTCAAGCCTTATGCCTCCAATAAACTTGAGCCTAAGTCGAAACCTTGTGTCTACTTAGGAATGTCCCTTTCCCACCACTGCCATCAATGCTTCGATCCAGTCCAAAACAAAATATATCTGTCACGTGATGTTATTTTTTTCGAAGATGTCTTCCCCTTTAGGTCACAGTTTGCCCATTTGTTACCTACACACCGATGTCTTGAGTGGGATATCCCACCGGTCATCGCTCCAACTACGAAGACGCCAAGCCTTCCAGTACATCTTGACTTACCTACTCCCATCTCTACATCGCAACCTCCTCTTCCGTCACAAGCCATCGTCTCCGGCCGTGCCCCATCGGTTTCATCTGCTCCTTCAGGTACGATCTTTGTCACTCATGAGATATCCCAACCCAACACCTCGCCTCTTAACTCATTGAGTCAACCCAGTGAAACGTCACCTACCCAGCCATTACCGAGACCACATGCTGACCCAGATCCACCTCCACCTCCAGTAGCAGCGTCCAACCCTCAAAACAGAATCATCACCCGCTCCCAAAACAATATCTTCAAACCTAAACCCAAGTTCAACTACATGGCTTCTCTTGCTCCATCTGTCACTCCAACCACAGTTAAACAAGCCAAGAAATATCAAGAATGGAGAGATGCGATGTTGGCCGAATATCATGCTTTATTGAAAAATAAAACTTGGGAATTGGTTCCCAGAGACCCATCCAAAAATGTTGTTGCTTGTAAATGGCTGTACAGAATTAAACGGAAACCAGATGGATCGATTGACCGATACAAAGCACGGCTGGTGGCGAAAGGATTCACACAACGCCCGGGTATTGACTATCACTCCACTTTCAGCCCTGTAGTCAAGCCGACGACAATCCGATTGGTTCTTTCGATTGCTATTAGCAAAAATTGGGTACTTCGGCAGCTTGATGTCAATAATGCTTTTCTACAAGGGGAGCTCCAAGAGGAGGTATATATGGCTCAACCGCCTGGCTATGAATGTCCTGAAAAGCCAGACTATGTATGTCGACTTCGCAAAGCCATCTACGGTCTCAAACAAGCACCGTTGGCATGGTACCTGGCTCTCACTCAACATTTGCAGTCACTTGGGTTTGTAAAATCAAAATCAGATCCCTCTCTATTTATTATGCACTCTGGACAAATTCATCTTGCTGTTCTAGTCTATGTTGATGATATAATAGTGACAGGGAGTTATGAATTATCGGTCACTCGGGTTATTGCCTCTCTCGCACAACGGTTCTCAATAAAAGATTTGGGCCAGCTACATTATTTCCTTGGAGTCGAAGTTGTTCGAACGTCTAGTGGCATCACCTTGTCGCAAGCAAGTTATATCGGTGACCTCCTCAATTCTGAAAACATGAATGAGTGCAAAGCAGCCACAACACCTATGAGCAACACGTTACCCTTAAAGCTGAATGATGGATCTGCTCCTTGTGATGCAACTCGTTTTCGGCAAGTACTTGGTAAATTACAGTATCTTTCCTTTACAAGACCGGACATAAACTACTCGGTTAACAAATTGTCCCAATTTATGCACTCACCAACTGAGTTACATTGGAAAGCACTTAAGCGAGTGCTTCGATATCTCCGTGGTACCTCCCATTATGGCTTGCACTTGCAAGCAAAATGTGATCACAGTCTGTCCATGTACTCCGACGCTGACTGGGCAGGGGATGTTGATGATCGTCACTCGACGTCTGGCCATATTCTCTTCTTTGGCCGCAATCCTATCAGCTGGGCATCAAGGAAACAACAAACTGTGGCCCGATCATCTACTGAGGCCGAGTTCAAGGCTGTTGCTAATGCTGTATCTGAAGTGATTTGGGTACAAAATCTACTTCAAGAGTTGCTTACACCCCTCCCTGGTCCTCCGACAATATATTGTGACAATGTTGGTGTCCTCTACTTGAGCCACAATCCAGCTATACAAACTAGGATGAAGCATGCTGCAGTTGACTTTCACTATGTCCGAAACAAGGTATTGCAGAAACAAATTCGGGTGGATCATGTTCATGCGCACGATCAGCTCGCTGATACACTCACCAAACCGCTGGCCAAGTCTCTATTCACACTCAATCTGTCCAAGCTTGGTGTTGTCTCGACTACACAGCTTGAGGGGGGCATATAGGAGCATCACATATTCACCAATCACATTTGACCATGTCAACTTGTTGTGATGATACGCACTGATCTCTGTTATCTATTAGCTACAATATAGGTGTTTCAAATTCAAATTACTTATCTGTAAATCTGTGATAGATAGCATGTACAGTTGTATTTAAACTCATATACAGAATGAAGAAGGCTAAGCTTTCCTTACCAATCACTTACAATTATATGGTATCAGAGCCTCCTTACTCAAACGAGTCTGATCCAATTTTTTCGTCCCTCCCCCCTCACCATGACCGGCGCAAACAATCACGCTGTTGTCAACTCCGACAACACCGCAACCACCACACCAATTGTGCAATTTAATCCCGCATCTCAATTGCCCATTAAACTGACCGGAAGTGCAAATTTTTCAACTTGGAAAGCTCAAGTCTCAATGCTACTACACGGCCACGATTTATTTGGCCATCTTGATGGCTCGAAACTAATCCCTTCTCGCACCACCGGCACGAATCAGCTGCCCAACCCAGCATACAATCTCTGGTTCCGACAGGACCAACTCATCCAAAATGCCCTAATGGCTTCAGTCGATCCCACCATTGCCCCTACTATTGCCAATGCCGATTCGGCATCCCAAGCCTGGACCAACCTACACACCGCTTATGCGAACAAATCCCAGTCCCGCATCTTTAGCCTTCGAGATCAGCTAGCCCGTTTAACCAAAGATTCTCAAACAATGACCGATTACCTCCACCGCGTTCGATCCCTAGCCGATGAACTAGCTCAAGCCGGTGCCCCATTAGCCAACGACGAAATGGTCGTTCAAATCCTTCGTGGCCTAGGATCTGAATATCGCGAGATCTCAGCTGCTATCCGTGCTCGTGACACCACCATCTCCTATGAGGACCTGTATGACAAGCTTCTGGATCATGAGGTGTTCGTCCAACACGAGGAAGCAAAGAAATCGGCTGCCCAGATCACAGCTGCTGTGGCCACCCGAACCAAGACTCCGAACAACTCCAACCCCAAACCAAATCGCCGCAACTCACAACCATGGCGATCAAGTGACCGCTTTGACCACCAAAGCCAGCGATGGCGCAGCCCTAATTGGACCCAAAATGGGAGAGAAGGCAGCAACCAAAGTGATGTCGTTCGGTGTCAACTCTGCCGCAGACTAGGTCATGAAGCAAATGTATGCAGATCTCGCTCCCACAATCACTTTGAAGCAAAAGCTAATTATGCAATGGGCCACCCGACTACTACAAACCCATGGATCCTTGACTCAGGAGCCTCTCATCATATAACCACCGAGACACACAACATGCCTGAATATGTTGGTTCCGACGGTATTACAATGGGTAATGGTATGAAAATCTCGATTACCCATTCGGGTACAACTCACTTAAATGCATCAAATAAGAATTTCCAGCTCTCTCATACACTTTGTGCACCTGATATAAAGCGTAACCTCATTTCTGTTTCTCAGTTTTGTCGTGATAACCACACTTCCATTGAATTTTTTCCAACATTTTTTTGTGTGAAGGACATCCGCACGAGGACGCCGTTGGTGCAAGGCTGGAGTAAAGATGGCTTGTATGAATGGCCCAAACCGAATCAACCGCAAGCCTATACCGTCAATAAACTCACCTCTCTAAACACATGGCACCACAGATTAGGACATCCCCATTCTAGAGTATTGAATTTTATTTGCCGCAAATATTCCTTACCTGTTTCCAATCATGACAAATTTACATTTTGTAACTCGTGTCAATGCAATAAAGCGCATCGTTTGCCATTTCAAGAGTTCAATTTCGTTAGCACAACACCATTACAAACAATTTTTAGTGATTTATGGGGCCCTTCACCAATTGTTTCCATTGACAAAAAGGTTTATTATTGTGTTTTTGTTGATAACTTTACCAAGTATATGTGGATTTACACCTTGACTCAAAAAAATGAAGTCCATTAGATTTTTCAAAACCTTCACCCACTGCTAGAAAAACATTTTGGTAACAAAATTCTTTCATTCTATACTGATGGTGGGACAGAATTCAAGAGTCTAGCTCCCTATCTTCAATCAAATGGCATTGAACATCTCATCAGCCCACCATACACACCCCAAAGGGTAGCCACTGTCGAACATCGCCATAGGCACATAGTCGAAACAGCTAAAACTCTACTTCATGCTGCCAACCTACCATCGAGTCTTTGGTCTTTTGCTTGTCACCATGCAGTATACTTGATCAATCGAATGCCCACCCCTTTATTAGATAACAAGTCCCCGTATGAGATGCTATTCCATAAATCCCCGGACTTTGTTGCCTTAAAAAGTTTTGGGTCTCTATGCTATCCGTGGCTCAAGCCTTATGCCTCCAATAAACTTGAGCCTAAATCGAAACCTTGTGTCTACCTAGGAATGTCCCTTTCCCACCACTGCCATCAATGCTTCAATCCAGTCCAAAACAAAATATATCTGTCCCGTGATGTTATTTTTTTTGAAGATGTGTTCCCTTTTAGGTCACAGTTTGCCCATTTGTTGCCTACACACCGACGTCTTGAGTGGGATATGCCACCGGTCATCGCTCCGACTACAAAGACGCCAAGCCTTCCAGTACATCTTGACTTACCTACTCCCATCTCTACATCGCAACCGCCTCTTCCGTCACAAGCCATCGTCTCCGGTCGTGCCCCATCGGCTTCATCTGCTCCTTCAGGTACGATCTTTGTCACTCGTGAGATAACCCAACCCAACACCTTGCCTCTTAACTCACTGAGTCAACCCAGTGAAACGTCACCTACCCAGCCATTACCGAGACCACATGCTGACCCAGATCCACCACCATCGTCAGTAGCAGTGTCCAACCCTCAGAACCGAATCATCACCCGCTCCCAAAACAATATCTTCAGTCTGAAAATTAGCTCTCTTGTAGCTTTACATCAGTGATCATTAATGGCTTATAGAGGTCTTCTCCTCTTGTCCTTTGCCCTTCTTGCCTTGGTATCTCAAGCTGTTCTAGCCCAGAAAAATGGAGCATCACCATTTGGGTTCCTGTACCATCTTCAAGGGTGTCAGAAGGGTGACAAGCACAAAGATATACCTAAGCTCAAGAACTACCTCGAACGTTTTGGTTATCTGAGCTACGAGAACTCCAAAAACAATATTCATGCCGCTGATCAGGATGAGTTCGACAATCTGTTGGAGCGAGCTCTCAAAGTTTACCAACGCAATTTTCATTTGAATGTCTCTGGAGTCCTAGACTCCGAAACCGTATCGGGCCTGACGACTCCAAGATGTGGGGTGCCAGACATTATCAATGGCACTAACTGGATGCGAGTTGGCAACAATCATCATCACCAACTTGGCCATAACTCATTCCACACTACTGCTCACTACTCATTCTTTGCTGGAAGCCCAAGATGACCAAGCAATCAATACAGTCTCACTTATGGGTTTCGTGCAGGTACTCCAGCAGCTGCCATAGGTGCAGTTGGCAGAGCGTTTCGCACATGGCAGGCCAGCACACAATTCACGTTTACAAGGACTTCAGATTATACAAATGCTAATCTCAAGATAAGCTTTGAGAGGCGCGACCATGGAGATGGATACCCTTTCGACGGTCCTCGAGGGATCCTCGCCCATGCTTTTGCCCCAACGAATGGATGGTTCCACTATGATGGGGATGAGCAGTGGTCCGACGTTCCAACGCAAGATGCATTCGACTTGGAGTCAGTGGCGTTGCATGAAATAGGTCACCTACTTGGACTCGGACATAGCCAAGTTCAAGGGGCTGTTATGTGGCCTAATATCCCAAGTGGAACTACCCTCCGCCAGTTGCAGAACGATGACATTCAAGGTATTAGGGCTCTATATGGAGCTTAAGTGCGCGCCTGGATATGTAAAATCAAAGGTTACATTCTTAATATAAACAATAAATGGCACGCTGTAGTTTGTTGTTGCATCATCATTACTCAGATAATGTAATTGCCAAAAATAATGATATTATGTACACTTTGTCTTGGACAAAGTATATTACTTGATGATACAACAAGTTTAAGTTTGAAAGTATTGGCTTTTCTTTTTAATTTTCAGTTTTGAATTCAACTAAAAATGAAACGTTAAAAGAAAAATTTTTGTTAAGAGTTTAAAATAGCTTGATTTTGAAATTGCTAAAAGTGTCTAATTGTATAAATATATATTATAATTTCTGAAATTTTTAATTTTTGTTTCTAATTTTTGAAGAGGATGAACAAGTTTATTGCAAAGAAAATAATTGAAATATATGAACGTATATATATATAAAAGAATATCATATTTTAACATAAAATTTTAAAAATATGAGTTACTAATTATCATTTTTTCTTTTATTTTGACTCAA
>JANIHY010000003.1:57280112-57299827 GCA_027479065.1 Erythroxylum brevipes
GTACCGATTCCATGAGGGGTTGGGAATTTCATCGCTTGGTAGTAGGGAGAGACGACCGCTCTAAGGGCGTTCTGGGTTGCTCGTTCGATTATTGTATTGTACGCCCCTTGGAACTTCACGACCAGGAACTTGACATCCCTTTCTACTTGGCTCGACTTTTGCCCAAACTTTACTTTTAAAAAGACTCGGGCGAACGGATAGGCTGATGCTCCCATTATTCCCTTAATGGGTCCGTCTATAGGCAAAAGTCGATCTTCTGGTACCTTCATCTGCTTGAAGGCCTCATAGTACAGTAAGTCGACCGAGCTGCCCGTATCAATCATCACCCGTTTCATCTCATAACCGTCCACGTTCAGATTCACCACGAGGGCATCATCATGAGGGTAACTTACTGCATCGAGGTCGGACTCATCGAATGATATCATCTCGTCGCTCTCCCCGGGTTTTTGGAGGATGAGTCTTTACCGACCTGTTTAACATATCTTTTCCTCCCTTTAGTGGTGGATCCCCCTGCTGCGTTCCCACCGAATATCATGTTAATGACTCCAGTCGGACGGTCATCTTGTTGCCCGTCGTTTCTGTCATTTCTTTCCCTAGACCGTCCTCTCTCTTCGCGTCAGTTACCTGTATTTGCATTCTGACTTCCTCCGTCATTTCTGTCATCCCGTCTCCAATTCTGTCGTCTATAATCGTGTCGACCACTCTTATGCTCGTTATCTCGGTCGGCATTTCGCGGGTGCCTCACAAATCGGCCTAGCCTTCCCCTTTGTATGAGGAATTCGGTTTCTTTTTTCAACTGCCAACAATCCTCCGTATCATGACCGATCTCTTTGTGGAAACGGCAATACACGTTGGGGTTCCTATCCTTATAGGGAGTCTTCATTTTTTCAGGTTCTCGGATAGTTTCCCCATTCGCTCGTATAGCCGCCAATACTTCCGCATATCGCCTGTTGAGCGGGGTGAAGTCTTCGTGGTGCCACTGCCGACCATTCGGCTTTCTCCAGGTCGACTGATCCTTCTGTCTCTTGTGCGAATTGCCCGCCCTGTCATTCTGCGAGCGATCATCTGTCCGACGCCTCGTGTTTTTCAGCACTTCTTCAAGCTGAATGTACCTATCCGCCCTGTTTCTTATTTCCTGAACCGATCGGGGCTGATCGAGGGCTAACGACTTCTTGAACTCCTCGTCCCTCGTATTATTCATGAGTGCGGCCAGCATGGACGAGCAGGTGAGGTCGGGTACCTCGACCGCTTCATTATTGAACCGAGTGATGAACTCCCGCAAACTCTCGTTCCTTCCTTGGGTAAGTTGCATCACCTCTAGAGCTGTCTTCTGCGGCCGTTTACTAGTGGCGAACTGGTTCAGGAATAACAACCTGAAGTCTTCGAAGCATGTGATACAGCTCGGGGGCAAGCTGTTGAACCATCGCCGAGCTCCCTCTTGGAAGGCCGTGCAGAAAGCCTTACATTGGATAGCGTCCGGAACACAATGTAGACTCATCATGGACTGGAAGTGCTGCAGGTAGTCCAGGGGGTCGGTCTTCCCAGTGTATTTCTCAGGGGTTGGTATTTTTGTGCCGGGTGCCGGGAGGCTATCCAAGATTTCTGGAGTAAAAGGAGAGTTGTATTGTGTCGTTGGACGATCTGGACGGAAACTCATAGCTGCGTTAATTCGATCGTCCATGATTTTTTCTAGGGCTTCGGTTGGACAATGGTCAATCGTCATGTTGGTTTTTTCGGGCGGCTTGCCGCACAGACGACTGCTGTTGTGCTAGTTGGGACCGTAAGATCTGGCGAATCACCAGATCAGCTGCTTCCTCGATCTGTTTTTGGGTCAGGGTGGCGTGCGCAGCCGGAGGAGGATCTGCGCCTGATCGGTGTTGGAGATTCGGACGCCTATTGGGTGCAACGTTGTCCTCCAAGGCCACGCTCTGTTCTTCTTGTTCCAAGGTTTGAGGCGGCAGCTGATCGTTAGGATCTGAGGACTCCGTTCGGGAGACATGTGGTGCAGGCGGCAGAGTCTGCAAACCTAGGCGTTGCATAGCCAGAGCCGCGACCGCGGCTATGTCAGGATTCATCGCCACCGCCTAGCTTATTTGTGTGTTTCTGGACGTGGTGCCCGAAAGTCGGGCCCCACAGTGGGCGCCATTTGGTTCTGCCGGATTTTGGCCGAACGATGCGTTGCCGTTTGGATCTATGCGTTGGCAACCTGCTGTGATGATTCCGACGTGAGTATACCTGCAAAACAAGAAAGGCTGGTCGGGGGTTGTGTCCCGATTAGCCCCTCCGATGCTCAAGTAAGTTTTCTGATAGAGGTGAGGTTGATCAATGCAGAGAAGACAACTAGGTTATGAGCTTCTTACCTGAATTATGGGAGAAAATTACCTTATATACGGTTTTTGCCGTTAGGTTTAGGTTTGAACGTCTCTTTACGTATTTGCATAGGGGACGTTCTCTTACTGTTGGGCTATGAGTGTGTGGATCAGGCCCAAATTAACCCATAGGGTGAGACCGACCGATCGGCCTGCGTGACTGGACTCGAGCCCGAATATAGCCGACCCGACCAGACGTTATTTTTGAAGTTTTTCTAAAAAAAGAACAAACCAAAAGGTCATTTTTGAAGTTTTTCTAAAATAATGACAGGCTGGATTGGGCCATTCCTATTGTTGCTCATCGGGTCATAGGCCGAGTCATGGGCTGAACCAGGCTCGACTTGTCAAGCTATAGGTCACCATGATCGGGACCGACCCGACTCGACCCATTAACAATAAAAAAAAAGATTGCAAACAAAATCCAACGAAGCCTAGAAATAAGAGACAAGCTAATTACCTCACTGTGTCAAGCGCAGCAGACTCCTCTTACAAAATCAAGAAAAAGGGTGAAAAAGAAAAAAAGAAAAAAATGACGAACATGACGTACATCCATGTGGCATGTTCTCAGTGGTTGAGTGTTTTTTGAGAGGAGGGTACTTTTTCTCTCTAAGAACATCTCTCTCTCTCTCTCTCATGCACTGCCATGTCAGAGTGCAACCCGCCCTATGACCCCGGCGAGTCCGTATTATGTATGTTTCTCTCTCTACAACTATGCGATTTCCCTCTCTAAATCTTATATAGTCCCAAGTCTCTTTCAATATATTTCATATTTAGTTGTTGTTGTTAGTTGTTGTTGTGTCGTGTTTAGGTGCCTGCCTCCTTTCTCTTTCTTTTTTGCGTCTCGTATCTCTCATTTATCTCTCTTTCTCTCTCTCCCCCTCGCCCTTGCTTCTATGCCCTAATCTCTGTCGCTTCTCTCGCCCTTTATATCAACACTGTGTCTATGATTACAACATCCAGGTGTTTCTGATTCACTTGAACGATTGTCGAGCTTGTTTTCCCATATGGGTACTGTTTCTTTTTCTGTTCTTGTGCTTGTCTTTGGTTTGGATTTTTTGGGTATTTTGTTTTATTTGCTATGAGCTGATTTCGCGCCTGGTATAATGAAATTGATGTCGTTTTGGAGCTGTATTTATGGTCTTATTGGTTGGTGCTAAATTGTGCAGTTTCTCAGTATTGACTTGGTAATTGGGTTTTAGAATTATGTACTGGAATTGGCTAGTTGATAAAGTGGGGTTCTGGGACTTTTAGTGAGTGAATGCATGCGATTTGCTAAGTTCATTGGTCTGATTGTTTAGCTTTTGCCCAGAGTTTGATGTATCTTAACTGTTGGTTTGATCAAGACGTCAGTTTGATTAATTCATGTGAGCGAGCTGATGCTATGATTTTCTTTTATCCTAATGTTGTCTTATGGTTTCTTGTTCGTGTTGATTCCAAATGAGTACTTAAATATGTTCCAGATGAATGCAAACATCATATTGTTAAGCCAATATATTGTTTTATACTCTTTGATCCTGATTAATGTTCTTGTTTAACAGCCAGTTTGAGATTCTGCTGCCGTGGATTGATTGAAGCCTTGTTGCATCTTCAGATGCATGGCGGGCATTCTTTGCGGCAATGTGAGTAAAAAGAACTGGATTGTAGTGAAGGATAACAGTTCTGACAACGAGTAAAATGTTAAACAGAAATTGGGTGTTGAAGCGCAAGCGAAAAAAGCTTCTCTATGGACGAGCTTTGTCTAACAGTAGCAGGGAAGAGAATTCAGCTTCCTTGGAATCTCCAAGAAGTGCTTCTACTGCAAAACGCAGGCCAAAGACTGAATTAGTTTCTGATGTATCTTCGTCCAAGAGGAAAGGGAATGATGGCGTAAGTTACTATCTTTTGCTCTTTATTAGTAGTTTGTAGACTTCATTCTAGCTACTTGGGATACTAAAGTTCGTTGTTGGTAAGGACAATGAACATTCATCATTTGCTTCACTCATGATATCTTATGATGCAAATTTGCATGCTATATTGTTGTCTTTGCAGATTTGTCATGAGTCTTGGTAAAATCTGGTTAAATCGGTTGAACTGTCTGCTATAAGAAATCTAGTCCTTGAATGTAATGCTCTTGAAATCTAAATGCATGTTTGCTTCGAACTTTTTCAATCCGGTTGTTTCTGTTGCTACATTTCCAGACGAGGCAGCAATTTAATTATTTGTATTTCTAAGGCGGTAAGTACACACAGAGTAAATAATAAGGATAGAAACTGCTGCAGAATGGTACTCATTTAGAGAACTATGGTAGTAGAGTCCAGATAAATATTTATAGTGTAATCCTTTGTAGCATCTTTATTTTTTCCTTGTCGCTATTTACTTTCAATCCTTATGGACTTTTATCTCCTTTGCATTCCAGTATTACTATGAATGTGTTATTTGCGATCTTGGTGGTAACCTGTTATGCTGTGATAACTGTCCCCGAGTTTATCATCTTCAGTGTCTTGATCCCCCTCTTAAGGTATGTGCTACATAATATTTTTTTTGCAGCTAACTTGCTGATGCTTATTTTTCCTCCTATCATATTAATTGCACTTGAATTATTTAAATCTTGTTATTCATTTCCTGAAGCGCATTCCGATGGGTAAGTGGCAATGTCCTAAGTGCTCTCAAAAAAGTGACCCTCTCAATTCAATTAGCCATCTGGAGACTATTTCAAAGCGGGCAAGAACTAAAACTCTTACATCAAACTTGAAGACTGGAGTTAAGTCGTCCAGTGCTGATAAAGTATCACGGCTTCTTGGAAGCTCAATTCTTTCCAAACGAAGGTCCTCCAGCAAAGGGAAATCTGTTATTAATGTTGAACTCAAATCCTTGGAAACAGAACCAGATTCCACTGTACTTGTATCTAATGGCCCCAGTCCAAGTGATCCATCACTTGATTGCCCTGTCCAGGGTACTTCATCATGTATAAACATTGACGATGAAAGGAAGCCCAGTGCATCACCACCCAAGTCATCTGGTGAGAAAATGTTAGTTTCTTCTAGTAAAGAATTCCTGTCGCATTGTAAACTTACAAAAGGCAAGCCAAATAGTGAGGATTCTGATGTAAAGCATGAGTACTCTCTTAATAATGGTTCTCCAAGAAAATCAATTGTCCTTGCAATTGGTGCTACAGTTGAGAAAGATAAAAAAAGAAAACATGAAGGAGGCAACAATGGGAACAACATAAAGAAGCATAGATCTGACAAAGGAAAACGAACTTGTAAAAACCGTGGATTGAAAACAAGCACTGAAAGTCCTGGATCAAATAAGTTGCACTTGAAGCCGAAAACACTTGCTGGAGATTATGCATCTATATTGAAGGAAGATGTTGGAAGCAAGGGTATCAGCATGGGGGGAAAAGATGAGGTATTGATTCAGTAATTTCATTGCTTTGCTTTGGCTTTTAATAATTGAACTTCAGCAGGTTTCTCTATTTCTTTTTACCTAGTTCTTTGCTTAGTCAATATAGACATGATATTTACTTGGATTTGTATCATGTTTGTTACATAGTGTCATAGTTGCACTGTATTATTTGTCATATAATGGATTCCACAGTCACATTTAGACAAACAGAGGTTTTTGTTAATTTAAGTTCTTGCATCCAGGAAAACCTCAGCAAAAAAATATTTGTCTGCAGCTGAATTTCATACTTGATTACTAGTAGTAATGTTAGTACCGTTATGCTTGTTTACATTGCCATTATGTGGCATGGCTATAATTGTGACCAAAACTCTTATTATGACTCCTTGGCTGTGACTTTAATATGAATGAACTATTTCAGAAATTTTCTGACGAAGTTGCACACCCATCAAATGAGTTGAATAAATCTGGGGAACATGTATTTGAAGCACAAACAGGCGAGGACATTATCAATGAACTTCAACAGGTAAAATAGCTGATCTGAAAATTTAGGCATTTTTCTATAGATCCTGGGAAAAAGACAATTGCATCCCAGTTAAATTTGCAGTGATCCTGATTAATATCCTTGTATCATTTTTGTGGTTATCTCAGGTTGATCGGGTACTGGGATGTCGAATTCAGGGTGACAATGCAAAATTGTCACATGATGGTTCTTTAAGTCCTGCAGATGGCATTCCTTCTGACAAATTGTTTAATTCTGAAATGCAAACTAGACTTTCAGAGGAAAGTTCAAGCTGTGATGTTCGTTCAGATTCGAGAGTTGCTGAAAATGTTGGAGGAGGTTGTCCTAGCAGTACGGAAACTTTGGATAAGGAAGAGAGCATGAAGAATGTCAGAGTGGATAAATTGCATGTATACAGAAGATCTGGAAACAAAGATTGCAAAGTAGGAAATTTCAAGGACTTAGGGAAGGATGCAAATTATTCTGAGTCTGCTGTAATTGATAAAGATCGAGATGAATCTGTAGTGACTGCAGAGGAATTGGTAAAACAACAAGAACATATGGAAACGGAGGACAGAGCTGATACTGGTTTGGTAAAACAAGACAGTACTGAAGATTCTAAATCCGAAGACACAAAAGAAGCAAGTAGTGAAAAGAATATGACTAGCAATGTTCAAGACAAAGCTACTGAAACTTCGGTTGCTTTGTCAACTTTTGCTAATCCAGCAGTATCATATGAGTTCTTAGTTAAGTGGGTTGGAAAATCTCATGTGCATAATAGTTGGGTTCCTGAATCCCAGCTGAAAGCTCTTGCTAAGAGAAAACTAGAAAACTACAAGGCTAAATATGGAACTTCTGTGATCAATATATGTGAGGATAGGTGGAAACAACCTCAGCGAGTTATTGCTCTGCGTGCTACTGATGACTGTACACATGAAGCTTTTGTCAAATGGACTGGTCTCCCATATGATGAGTGCACTTGGGAAAAACTGGATGAACCTGTTCTTAAAAAATCGTCATATCTAATTGATCTTTTCCACAAGCTTGAATGCCAAACCCAGGAGAAAGACTCTCTGATGGATGATCCTTTGAAAGGGAGGGTAGGTGATCAGCAAAATGAAATTTTTACTCTCATAGAGCAACCTAATGAACTGAAAGGAGGCTCTTTGTTTCCCCATCAGCTTGAAGCATTGAATTGGTTGCGTAAGTGCTGGCATAGATCAAAGAACGTGATACTTGCTGATGAGATGGGTCTTGGGAAGACGGTATCTGCATGTGCTTTTATTTCTTCATTGTACTTTGAGTTCAAAGCTTCCAAGCCTTGTTTAGTCTTAGTTCCACTTTCCACTATGCCTAACTGGCTTGCTGAATTTGCACTGTGGGCTCCTGATGTGAATGTTGTGGAGTATCATGGGTGTGCTAAAGCAAGAGGCATTATTCGCCAGTATGAATGGCATGCGAGTGATCCAAATGGGCCAAGTAAGAAAACGTTGTCTTTCAAATTTAATGTGCTTTTAACCACTTATGAAATGGTTCTTGCTGATTCCTCTTACTTGCGTGGAGTTCCTTGGGAAGTTCTTGTGGTTGATGAGGGTCACCGACTGAAGAATTCTGAAAGTAAGCTATTCAGCTTGCTCAATACATTTTCTTTCCAGCATCGTGTTCTGTTGACTGGTACTCCTCTTCAGAATAATATTGGTGAGATGTACAATTTGCTGAACTTTTTGCAGCCAACTTCATTCCCTTCTCTATCTTCTTTTGAGGAGAAATTTAATGATCTTACAACTACTGAGAAAGTAGAGGAATTGAAGAAACTCGTTGCTCCACATATGCTTCGAAGGCTTAAAAAGGATGCCATGCAAAATATTCCTCCCAAGACAGAAAGAATGGTTCCTGTTGAATTGTCCTCTATCCAAGCTGAATACTACCGGGCAATGCTTACTAAAAATTATCAGCTATTAAGGAATATTGGAAAAGGGGTTCCACAGCAATCAATGCTAAACATTGTGATGCAGCTTAGAAAGATTTGCAATCATCCTTATCTGATTCCTGGTACTGAACCTGATTCAGGTTCAGTAGAATTTTTACATGAAATGCGGATAAAAGCTTCAGCCAAACTGACCCTGCTGCATTCCATGCTAAAGATGTTATATAAGGATGGTCATAGAGTTCTTATTTTTTCACAGATGACTAAGCTTCTTGATATCCTTGAGGATTATTTGACCTTAGAATTTGGGCCTAAAACATTTGAGAGAGTGGATGGTTCTGTATCAGTCACTGATCGCCAGGCAGCAATTACTCGTTTCAACCAAGATAAAAGTCGATTTGTCTTCTTGCTATCAACACGCTCTTGTGGTCTTGGGATAAATTTAGCAACAGCTGACACAGTTATAATTTATGATTCTGATTTCAACCCACATGCTGATATCCAAGCTATGAATCGGGCACATCGAATTGGACAGTCAAATAGACTTCTGGTGTACAGGCTTGTTGTCCGTGCCAGTGTTGAGGAGCGCATCTTGCAGCTTGCAAAAAAGAAATTGATGCTTGATCAGCTGTTTGTGAACAAGTCTGGATCACAGAAGGAAGTTGAAGATATTCTACGATGGGGAACAGAAGAACTTTTCAATGATTCTTCTAGCACGAATGGTAAAGAAATTTGCGATAGTAACAATAACAAGGATGATATATTAGCAGATTTAGAGCAAAAGCAGAGGAAGAGGGGTGGTGGCCTTGGGGATGTTTACAAGGATAAATGTACAGATGGTGGCAACAAGATTGTGTGGGATGATAATGCTATCTTAAAATTGCTTGACCGATCAAACCTGCAGTCTGGAACAACCGATGTTGCTGAAGGAGATTTTGACAATGATATGCTTGGTTCAGTGAAGGTAATGAATTGTAATCTCAATCTACACGATTGATTTCCATATTATTCTGTTCATTTAATCGTAAGAAACCTCTTTTTGCCATTGCATTGGAACTAAGCAATTGTTGTATTCCATGCCTCCTTATCCATATCTAGCTACTGATTATGGTACACAACTGTCATTGTTTACACATCATATGTCTGCTGCATTGTTCTTTTTGTGCTGCATGTACAAGCCTTCTATTCAGTTTTTCTCATGTGTATCCTGGGGTTGTATTTTGAGTTACTGATTTATCTAAGACCTGAAGAAATGAAGATTTGTATGCTGCTAATTTTGGTTAAAAATTATTGTTTTGTTTCAGCAGCCTTTGGAGTGGAATGATGAAACAATGGAGGAGCATGGCGGAGGTGAATCACCTTCTCTTGTGCCTGATGATATTTCTGGACAAAATGCTGAAAGAAAGGAGGACAACGTTCTCAGTGGTAATGAAGAAAATGAATGGGACAGGCTTTTACGTGTACGGTAAGCAATTGTAACACTTTCTTGAAATTACTCTCAACCATTCCATGCTTTAAGCTGCGAGTAAGAATTTTGTATGTTATCTTTCGCATTTCTGCAACAACAGATGATTTTGGTTGGCTTGTGATGTGTTTCTTGCTGCAACTCTTGACTTTGATGGCCTCCATTATAGATTAGTTGCATGGTGTTTAAGGTTGGAACAAGGATGCAATTTAGGACGTCCAAATTGTATTTTATTCACTTGTTCTAAACATAAAGGTTTTTGCATGTATCCTTAAGTCTCAAACTTTGGTTCGATGAGACTGACTGCTATTTGCAATTAATTAATAACTGATTCTGCTTTTGCCTAGATTTATGCTATGTAGTTTTAAAATTTTTCTTACGTGGTCTTCTGGGCTTTAGATGGGAGAAATATCAAAATGAGGAGGAAGCTACTCTTGGCCGGGGGAAGCGCCTGAGAAAAGCTGTTTCGTATAGAGAAGCATATACACCTTACCCAAGTGAAACATTGAGTGAGGTACTTCTATCTTCTAACAGCGATTTTTGTCCCCGGGTTAAGGTGGAGTCTGCTGCTAATCAATTATATTGCTATTGGATATTATTTTCATTACTTCACATGTTGGGTATTCCCGTCTTTACTTAAATTACATCTTGGATCATTCACTTCCGTGATTCCATTCTACTTCTCACTTGGTTGCTTTTATCGTCAAAACCTCGTCCATAGTTTGGGTTAAGTATCAGAACAAAACTTGTGATTTATTCTCTTTGAATGTGTCTGGGTTTGTCAGATCCATACTTCTCTCTCTATCTATCTTATCTGTTAAACTTTTGGCAATGAAACTTTGAGCTGTTGCTACTTGCTTTCCTTCTTGTATGAACTTACAACGGGAATGTTATGATTCTACTTCATTGAGAAGAAGTAATTTATAGTTATGATTCTGCTTCATTGAGAAGAAGTAATTTATAGTTCTGCTGCCTGCATATTTGTTCAATATTCTTGTGGCACTGACGGTAATATGACAAGTATTTCATTATTCACTTGGTTCTAATCACTTCAATTTTTGCCTTGCCCGGTCAATTAGACTATCCACTACTTTCTCCCTCTCATATGCATCCTTCACATATTACTTTGCAGCTTTATAACAATGTAGTAGTGCTATCTTAATGTCTTAAAAGTTATAGCGTTTAACTGCTTGGTTGATGTCATTTATGGGTTTTCAATTGATAATCTGCTGACAGAGTGGTGGTGAAGATGACAAGGAACCTGAACCAGAGCCAGAGCGGGAATATACTCCAGCTGGACGAGCATTGAAAGCGAAGTAGTAAGTTACATTCTTTTCCACTAATTTACAATGTGATAAATCTTCTTAGATGCCACATAAGCAGTTTTTGGAGTATATATTACCTATAACCATTAAAATGCAGTGATTAATACAAGACGAAGGTTGTTTGGGTATAAAATTCTATGATGATATGAATGGTGAAGTGTTGCAAAGTAGGACAATGGATTCAGCTTCTTTCTTTCTCTTTGTAACCATTAGGTCATCTGACAGCATGAAATAATAATTTGTCAGGTCTGTGTACATTGGATTTGTGAAATATGTACTCCTTTTTTCTTAAGTGTAAATAGTTATTATGAGGTTGAGACTTTGGTAATTTAAGACCTTCACAAAAGCCTAAATGTAGTAAAAAATGTAGGGGCTTCAATTTCTTGAATCATGCAGGAAAGAAGTTGCAACATACTTGGCTAGAAGGGGTATTTAAACTTGTTATTTCTAACATTTATTACTTGGATGCATCAAATTTTACTTTCTTTGGACAGTGCTAAGCTACGTGCCAGACAAAAAGAACGTCTTGCACACCGGAATTTGGTAGAGGAATCTAATCCTGGTGAGGAATTGCCTGTATCTGAAACCCTCCCTCAATGCTCTCCAGAGGATGATAAACATGGGGATCAACCAACGGAATCATCTGCGCAGATTGGTAGGAAGTCGTTGGTAATCTACTTGGATGATAACAGGTTCACTCAAGCATCTGATGCGAAGAGCAAGACGGACTCTAGTTTAAGGCTGGGCCGCCTGTCAAAGCACAAATTAAACAGTCATTTGGATCTTGCCATAAATTCACTTGGCCATCCTTCTCCCCACGTAAACTTTCCCGGCCATCAAACTCAGGGTTCAGGCTACACAAACTCCTTGCCTGCAAGCAATTTGTTACCAGTACTGGGATTGTGTGCTCCTAATGCTAATCACTTGCAGCATCCACATAGAAATTTTGCAAGACCTAGTGGCAGACAAATAAAACCAGGAATGGGACAGGAGTTTCCATTTAGCTTACCTCCTTGCCCTGGAACTTCAACTGCGATGGATTTAAGGCGACAGGAAATTAACCTGGACAAACAGAGACTGCAAGATGCATCAATAGAAGTCCTGCAGCAGCGTCTTAAAAATAGCTTGTCAGATGCTTTGCTTCCATTTAGTCCAGTATGTTCACATTCTTCTTCCTCTGCAATATACAAATACTCAGATGGACACTGCCTGTGCTCTAAACAGAATATTATTTGCCTTTCATATATCTTTTTGATTTCATGCTTGATGTCTTTTGTTCATTTATATGCTCCCTCTCCTTTTTGTATTAAATGATGCAGTGTCCTCCATTAGCTCAACAGAGGAAGTGTTCTGACCGTTTGGAAGGTTCCAGTTCTTCTTTAGCTGATTTCCAGGAAAAGATGTTACTGCCAAGTCTGCCCTTTGAAGAAAAGATGCTGCCTAGATTCTCAGTTCCCACTGATAGCATGCCTACTTCACAACATGATTTTCTACCTAGCTTATCTCTGGGAAACAGAACAGAAGCCGCAAACGATGCCATTCGGGACCTTCCAGCAATGCCACTGTTACCCAACTTGAAATTTTCTGCTCAAGATATGACAAAATATAATATGTTGGAAAGAGAGGTAACACCAACCTTGGGGTTGGGTCATATGCCATCCACTTTTCCATCATTTCCTGAAAATCACAGGAAGGTGTTGGAGAACATAATGATGAGGACAGGATCTGGCTCAAGTCAGTTGCATAGAAAGAAAACAAAAATGGATGGCTGGTCTGAAGACGAACTTGATTTTCTTTGGATTGGTGTCCGTAGACATGGTCGCGGTAGTTGGGATGCCATGCTCAGAGATCCCAGGTTAAGATTCTCAAAGTATAAAACCATGGAGGATTTGGCAGCTAGGTGGGAAGAGGAACAACTCAAGATCTTGGATGGCCCAAGTTTCTCATTGCCAAAGCCGGTGAAGCCAGGAAAAACTTCTAAAGCATCCTTGTTCCCAAATATTCCTGAGGGAATGATGTCACGGGCATTGCATGGAAGTAGACTTGTTGCATCACCTAAATTGCAGCCGCATCTAACTGATATGAAATTGGGCTTTGGTGACCCATCTTCAAGCCTACCTCACTTTGATCCACCAGATAAACTTGATTTGCAGTATGAACATTTTGGACCATTTCCATCTTGGAACCCTGATAAGTTTCGGGAAATTTTGGTTGGAGATTCTTCTGCTGGACCTTCAAATATATCAGCTGAAAAGCCATTTCTTCTCAATACTCTTGGAGCAAGCAACTTGGGGTCCCAGGGTTTGAATTGCTCAAGCAGCTTAGATTTGCAACGGAGAGAGGAGGAACTCAGCACCATGAAGTATGGGAAATTGCCCAGTCTTCTGGATCAATCGTTGCATATGCTGCGCAGTTCCCAACACACTCTGGGCAGCAGTGGATCCAACAGTCCGCTGTTTGTGGACCTGGATAAAGGGCTAAATTTTCCACATTTAAAGGGGAAAGAAGTAGCTGGAAACAGTTCTAGGAACAATCTACCCCATTGGCTTAGGGAAGCTGTAAATGCTCCTTGCAAACCGCCGGAACCTGAACTGCCACCCACTGTATCGGCCATAGCTCACTCAGTTCGCATACTGTATGGAGAAGACAAACCAACTATTCCACCATTCGTTATACCAGCCCCCCCTCCTAGCCAACCAAAAGATCCTAGGCATATTCTGAAGAAAAAAAAGCGAAGGTCACAAGTATTTAAGGTCCCGTCTGATATTTTGAGGAATAGCCAGAACTTTTCGAGTGTTTGCACTGATGTTGGTTCAACCTCTGTCCCACCAGAAATGCCTTTACAACCACAGCAGCTGCTGATTCCTGGATCCTTGGGGCTTGTGGAGAACAAATATGACCTGAACCCACCTCCTCACAGTACCAGCATGGTTAATTCATTCACACCAGCTGCTTGTTTAAGCCCACCTAAGAAAACAACCATGGGATTATCCCCATCTCCTGAGGTGCTTCAATTAGTAGCATCTTGTGTTGCTCCAGGTCCAGCCTTACCATCTGGTTCCGGCACAACAAGCTCAAGTTTGCTAGATAGTAAGTTACCATTGCCAAAGTCTACGGATCAAATTCGATTTTCAGATTCACACGGAAGTTTGGAGAAATCCAAGGATGCACCGAGCTTGCCCCTCGATGTACTAAGTGTGCATCCAGTGGAGGAGCATGATCAACCTGATGATAGTGGTGATTCAAGCAAGACTCACTCGGATCCTTTTCGAACCGAGCAGCTTGGTGTAGAAGAGATATCATCAGAAGGAACAGTGTCGGATCATCCTGCAAGTGACCCATGAGCCATAGCTAAGGCATTGTAGTTGAACTTAGCACATTGAAATTCTTTGTGTTATTTGAGCCCAGGCGCTTGAGTTATTGCTCGAATTTTTTGTAGGCATCATATACCGAGTGATAAGTAGAATATATGGGATAGCTTAGGACACCTGGTGTAAAGTAATTGTAAGAGAAAATGAATATATATTGTTTCCCCTGCTTGGCATTCTCTTCTTTAGTTGCCTCGCATTCAATCAAAAGGAAAAATCCCTCCTTACTATTTTTCAATCAAAGTAATGAAATCTTGTAATCTCATGGATCACAGTTTTACATTAAACTTGAGGAGCTTGTGTTTAGCTTCTTTAACCAGTCAATTTTTTCACTTACCTTGTTTCAATTTCCTGGTTTTATCAACAAAAAAAAATAGTTCCTTCTATATATTATCATTTGAAGGCCTATCAGAAACTGTGAATAGGGTGATATCACTATATAAGTGCATTTTCGGGTGTTGCCAGTAAAGGTTTTACAGATCAGCCATGAGCACAAATAGTGTTACAAAACCATCAGTTGCTAAACTTAATCTGGTTTTCTCCAAATCACTTCATAAGCAAAAACTGAACAGTTGAAATATAATGATAGAAACTCACTATCAATACCAGAGCTAGACAAGCTCCTCAGGGAGAATATTTCTTCTCTCTGTCTAATTGTTACTATTTTTCTTCCTACTCTCTACCCTTCCTTTCCTCCCTCACAAAAACCCGCAGCCCTCTCACACCCTCTCTCCATTCTGTTATGCCAGCTCACCCAAACTAACTAACTGCCCACTTCCTTTCTCCTTGAGTACACTCTCCATACACTCGGTTTATTACCCTTTTTGACCTCACCCCCATCAGTTCTAACATCAGTCCTAACACTGCTCTCCTCTGGAAGAACAACCTTGTCCCCAAGGTTGTATTGAGGAAATTGACTACGAATAACCATCTCATCTTCCCATGTAGCATTCTCCATAGGCTGGCCCTCCATTGGATCAACCATTGACGGATGGAACTCCCGGCCTTAGTGATTTCTCTGCTGGCCAGCACCTGTTCTGGTTCAATTATCTCATCCAACTCCACCTCCAGTCCTTCCGGTAGAGTAGCTGTTACTGCATAGTTACCCATTGCCCTCTTGAGTTGAGAAACATGAAATACCGGATGAATCCGGGATTGTGTTGGCAATTGTAGCTTATAAGTAACAGCCCCATACTTCTCCACAATCTGAAATGGGCCAAAGAATCTGGCTGATAATTTCGGATTGATACGCCGAATGACAGAAACTTGCCAATGAGGACGAAGCTTGAGAAAAACCCACTCTCCCACCTGAAAAGCTTGCGGAGTCCTCTTCTTATCAACTTGTTTCTTCATTTGTTGTTGTGCCCTGATCAGATTGTACTTAAGCTGATTCAGTGCCTCATCCCTATCCAATAATTCTCGAGCTACAGCTTCAACTCTTGTTTCCCCTTGTGAGTACCGTATCAATGGAGGAGGTTTCCTTCCATAAACCACCTCAAATGGTGTGGAACCCGTGGCTATATGGAAAGTGGTGTTGTACTACAATTCCGCCCATGAGATCCAAAAAGACCAAGTCCTAGGCTGCTCAGAAGCGAAACACCGCAAATAAGTCTCCAAACATCGGTTTAAGACTTCCGTTTGGCCATCCGTTTCCGGACGGTAAGCTGAACTCATTTTCAGCTTTGTACCCTGCAACCGAAACAATTCGCGCCAGAACATGCTAACAAACAGAGGGTCTCGGTCACTAATGATGGATTGAGGAATCCCATGTAAGCGAACCACTTCCTTGGCAAACACTTCAGCTATTGTTCTGGCAGTATATGGGTGTTTCAGTAGGATAAAATGACCATATTTTGACAATCTGTCCACCACCACTAGCACAGCCTCATACCCTTTAGATTTAGAGAGTCCGGTAATGAAATCCATAGCAATGTCTTCCCACACTTGAGTCGGAATGGGCAGGGGCTGAAGCAAACCTGCAGGGGATGTGGTAGCATATTTCTGCCGCTGACAAGTATCGCAAGCTTGTACAAACTCCTGAACACATTTCTTCATGCCAATCCAATATAAATTACTTGCGATTCTTCTGTAAGTCCTTAGGAAACCCGAATGTCCTCCCATTGGGGATGAATGAAACTCCTTAAGAAGGACTGGAATATACTCCGAAGAAGCGGAAATCACCAATCTCCCTTTATGCAGTAAAACTCCTTGTTGCAATGCAAATCCAGGCCTAGAATGAGGATTCTGCTGTAAATCCTTAATAATGCCACATAAAGTCGAGTCTTGTTGCACCTCTTGTGATAGATTGCGGCCCTCCATCCAACGGGGATAAGAACAGAGAGTCTTCAACTCACCTTCCTCATAAACCCTAGATAGTGCATCAGCTGCCTTATTTTCCGGTCCGGGTTTATAGACAACCTCAAAATGATAGCCTAAAAGCTTAGCCATCCAACATTGCTGATCCGCAGTAGTCACTCGTTGTTGCAACAAATGGCGAAGACTTTTCTGATCCGAAAATACCACAAAAGACCTCCCTAATAAATAATGACGCCAATGGTGCACAGCTAGAACCAAAGCCATCAATTCCTTTTCATACGCCGACTTGGAAAGATTGCCTTCCGAAAGAGCCTTACTATAATAGGCTATGGGCCGCCTATTTTGCATTAACACTGCACCCACTCCTTTTCCCGACGCATCACATTCAATCTCAAAGGGTTGAGCGAAATTAGGGAGAGCTAATACCGGTGATGTGGTCAATATTTTCTTTAAAGTCTCAAAAGACTCTAAAGCCCGTGCATTCCACTGAAATCCGTCTTTCTTCGTCAAATCTGTGAGCGGTTTAGCTATTTTACCATAGTTCATGATGAACTTGCGATAATATCCCGTCAATCCCAAAAAACCCCTCATTCCTTTAACATTTCGAGGAACTGGCCACATTAAGACACTCCGAATTTTCGCGGGATCCACTGCTACTCCCTCTCCCGAAATAACATGACCTAGATAGTCAACGGATAGCCTACCAAAGGTGCACTTCCCCTGATTCGCCACAAACTGATTTTGCCTTAACACCTCTAACACCTTGGACAAATGTGTACTCCAGTCCGCACTATATACCAGGATATCATCAAAGAAAACCAGGACAAACTTCCGAAGAAAGGGTCTAAAAATATCATTCATTGCTGCTTGGAAAGTGGCCGGTGCATTAGTCAGGCCGAACAGCATGACAAGAAACTCATAGTGACCATCATGTGTTCGGAAGGCATTTTTGTGAATATCATCCTCCATGACTCGGATTTGATGATACCCCGATCGAAGATCGATCTTAGAGAAAAAATAAGCTCCATGCAATTCATCTAATAACTCATCTACTACCGGAATGGGGTATTTATCAGGTACTGTCACTTGATTCAAAGCCCTATAGTCTACACACATTCTCCAGGACGCATCCTTCTTTTTCACTAGGATG
Organism: Erythroxylum brevipes; assembly: GCA_027479065.1. Lineage (NCBI taxonomy): Eukaryota > Viridiplantae > Streptophyta > Magnoliopsida > Malpighiales > Erythroxylaceae > Erythroxylum > Erythroxylum brevipes. The sequence goes on from JANIHY010000003.1 coordinate 57,297,916, forward strand.
ACAGGGCTAGAATAAGCACTCGAGCTGGGTCTAATAATTCCTAGCAGTAACATCTGCTGAGTTTGCTTCTCAATCTCATCTTTATGATGATGAGGATATCTATAGGGTCGTACACTGATTGGACCTTGTCCCGGTTGCAAGACAATAGAGTGAAAATGATTCCTTTTGGGAGGCAAGCCTTGAATCTCTTGGAAAACTTCTGGAAATCTATTCAGAATTTCAGTCAGATCCTGCTGCTCTTTACTGCTCATTTGCATTTGATGCTTTCCCTTGTCTCCCTTACACTCCACAGATGGAACCTCTTGCTGTAAACTTGTCAATAGACCATGCAAAGGTGCTGGACCCTTGTCACACACCTCCTTTCTTTTCTGTGTTGTCTTGCTGTCAGTCTTGCCTCGCAATTCAACAACTTGACCCCCATATTGAAACTGCATTGTCATGCCCTTCCAATCCACAATAACCTTTCCCAAAGTCTGCAGCCAAGCAATTCTCAGAATTACATCCATCCCTCCTAAATCCAGAATATACGCCTCCACATTCAAGTCCAGTTCTCCTAGCTGAATAGGAACCCCTATACATCTGCCTTTTGTCATGACCTTATGGCCATCACCTAGCCTGATTCCCAACTTTCTGGTCTGCTCTGAAATTAATCCCAATCCAGTCACCAACTCGGGAGCTATGAAATTGTGGCTAGCTCCACTATCCACTAGTATCACAATGGGTACACCGAATATTGTTCCTTCCAACCTCATGGTCTTGGATTCAGACTTCAAAGCATTATGGACACCGAAGACACCATGATTCGACACTCTAAGGCCACATCACCTACCCCTTCTTCTTCGTCTTCTTCCACCTTTACTGCGATTATTTCCCCCTCCTCGTTTAATGTTTCATTTTCGTCCAACACCAACAGCCGAAGCTGTCTCTCCGTGCACTGGTGTAACGGGTGGAAGCGTTCACCACATCGAAAACAGAGGCCCTTGGCCTTGCGATCCATCAGTTCCTGGTAGGAGATGTGGCGCAACCCTCGGTTTCTCTCGTTCGGTGGTCGCCTATCCACATTAGTTCTCCTCACTGGTGCTGGCGAAGAAGATGGAGTCAGCGCTTGGGTAGGGTTTCGATACCCAGGAGCTTCGCGGGTTCGACCCGCCCCATTCGCTCCACCCATTTGTGCGCGACCCGCGTACTGGGAGTGACCCGGGTCCAGTCTACTCGGGTTGACCCGAGGAAGGTTCTGGTTCTTAAAGCCTCCTTCCCGACGTAGCCCCCATGACCGTGGCCGTGACTCCCAACTCCCCTCACCGCAGATTTCTTCTTCCACAACCCTAGCGACCTTCATCAGCTGATACCTGTTCCTGGGATTGAAAGTGCGCACCCTTCTTCTAATGTCCGATCTCAACCCACTCATAAAATACCCCATAAATTGTTCCTCCGGAAGTCGACCCACTTGCGACGAGACGAATTCAAAAGCTTCGATGTATTCATCCACCGTGTCGGTTTGTCGAAGGTCTGAAAGTTCTTCGTAGGGATTCTCAAACCTCCTGCCTCCGTAACGATCAATCAATGCCTTTTTAAAAGTCTCCCAACACAGGTCTGTCTCCGTCTCCCTCCAAAGATTGAACCAGTGAATGGTTGGACCCTCCATGCTTAGGAGGGCAAGTTTGATTCGGACTTCATCCGAGGTATGGTGAACCTCGAAGTACACTTCTGCTCTAGTGATCCATCCCACCGGATCGGACCCATCGAACATGGGTAGCTCCACCTTCCTCACCGACATTCTGTACTCATCCATATCAGCAGAAAACTCTCCGGCTTGTCTGGACTGTTGCGGGTGCTGATTAATCCGATCACCAGACAGAGTCTGCCCATTCCGGACAGTATCACTCCCCTGTCCTTCTTCTGGCCGCTTCCC
>JANIHY010000003.1:57299927-57313093 GCA_027479065.1 Erythroxylum brevipes
TAGTAAATTAATAAATTTTTATAAATTAAAATAAATCAATTATTTTTATTTAATAATATTTTTAATTAAAATTTAAAATATTTGAAGAATAAAAATAATATAATTTTATTTAATATTTAATCAATTTTATGACGACCTAATACTAATTGAATCTCTTAAATCTTAATTCTTTTGTCTCACCTATTTAATTTTCTATTCAATTTTTAAAATTTCGGAAATCCTTATTAATGTGATGTATATTCTTTTATTTTTATTTATTTTCATTAAATATAAATTAAATTGAACTAACAGCCCAATTAAATTAATTATAATATATACAATAAAAATTTTCTTCAGTTAAGGCGGAGGAAATTTATCATGCTGACGACATCGTTTTGAATTGTTAATTATGGTTTATTCAGTTTCATTAAATGGGTCGATACAGCATCGGAATGTCTCAGCTCTAGCGATTAGGGCTTAGGGTTTTGCTTCGAATTGGATCTTTGATTTGGGCTCTCACGGAGTTACCGCGAGTATCGTCGCGAGTACAGCATTCATTTCTCTTACGGTGATCACCAACTCGCAAAGTCACAAACTTGTCTACTCGCCTCCTCTGTTTATGGCGCTCACGATCTGTGCTTGTACTTGTAGTCTTCTTTCTGAATCTATTTTACTTATGACTACAGCTTGTCTCTTTCAAAAGAGTTCTCTGTTTTTTGAAGTTTTGCTCAGTTTCATTTGTGTTTGTGCCATTTTTTCCCGAGTGTGGACTGTCATACATTTATGTTCTCCTTCTTTCTGTGCATGATTATAAGTCTGAAAAGTTGATTGCCTGAGAAATTTTCATTTTGTTATGATGTTTTGCAAGTAGTAAGTCTCACTGTTGGTTAATGGAAGTTGTGAAACTTCATAAATTAGCTATGATCAAAACTATTATATATTAAAATTTTCAATTGGAGATATAAAATTATAGTTGATTGGCCTTTAGAACAAAATCTGTAAGTGAGATATTCTCTTCGGGAGGCTCTGATGAGTAGAGAATATCTCTGACAAGAATAACATTTCTCGGTCGATAAAAAAGTTCAAGTAGAATGGAGGTGTTTTTGTTGTTGCCTGAATCCCTTGGGCCATTTCGCTTTGGCATTAGTTATACAGAAAGGTTGGCTTCTTGTGATTTCTGATCTCAGGCTTGCTTATGAAAGTCAAATTTAGTAAGACAGAAAGTTTTTGAATGCTTATCTTTAACTTGCTTCTAATGCTGATGTTTGTGATGCTGTATCTTGCCACCCTTGATAAGTAGCATTTTACAGTCTTGAGTTTTCTGCTTTTATGGTTTTCTTGATGGATCTTGATGGGAAATTTTGTACCTTTTTCTTATGCAGAAGTGTTGACTGTGTTTAGGAAGCATCTGTCTTCCATGATGATTGACCTAGAACAGCCCTCAGGAGAATGGCATAAGGAAGATAGTAGGCTTGATGTATTTGTTAATATGACAGATGGTTGTGATCAGGGGCAGAATAGAGATGCGTTAAATGTGGAATCTTCTAGGACTAGTGGGCATGATAAGGAAAATGCTGGACCTATTGTTTGTGGAAGGGTATCAGGTGATGGAAATAGAGAGCATACAGGAGATATGTTTAACTCAAGTTTGGTAAAATGTTTAGATCCTTGCGACGGAATGGAATTTGAATCAAAGGAAGAGGCTTTTATGTTTTACAAAGAGTATGCCAAGTCTGTGGGATTTGCAGCCATAATCAAAGCCAGCCGTCGATCAAGGATATCAGGAAAATTTATTGATGCCAAATTTGTTTGCACCAGATATGGAAGCAAGCCAGAAGCTAGTTCGACTGACTTGCCACAGTCTGTTTCAAATGTTGATGGTACAACAAGCATTGCTGTCAAGAGAAAACGAGGTAGAACAGGTCATTCTTGGTTAAAAACAGATTGCAAAGCTTGTATGCATATTAAAAGAAGGCAGCAAGATGGAAGATGGGTGGTACAAAGTTTTGTTAAGGAACATAATCATGAAAATTTTCCAGATCAGGCATATCACTTTCCTACTGATAGGGCCTCAGATCTATGTAACAATGCTGGTTCCTTACATGGTATCAGTGCAAGAACAAAAGAAGTGGCTGTTGCAATGTCTAAGCAATCAGGAGGGCGAAAGAAGAATGAGAGCCAGAAAGCAGGTGTAACAAATCAAACAAGGCATTTGGCTTTAGATGATGGGGATGCTGAACTTATGTGCGATCATTTTATGTGTATGCAGGATGACAACCCAAACTTCTTTTATGCAATAGATTTGAATGAAGAACAACGTTTGAAAAATGTTTTCTGGATTGATGCCAAAGGTAAGCTAGACTTCAGCTACTTTGGTGATGTTGTGTTCTTTGACACCATGTATATTAAGAATGAATACAAGCTGCCATTTGCTCCCTTTGTTGGTGTAAACCATCATTTTCAGTTTATATTGCTTGGAAGTGCTTTAATTGCTGATCAGATGAAATCAACATATGCTTGGGTGATGCAAGCATGGCTAAGGGCTATGAATGGTCATGCTCCAAGAGTGATACTTACTGATGATGACAGGACCCTGAAAGAAGCCATTGCAGAGGTCTTTCCAAATTCACACCATTGTTATTGCTTGTGGCACATATTGGCCAAGATTCCTGAAAAGCTCTGTTATGTGCTGAGGCAGCGTGATAACTTTATGAATAAATTTAACAAGTGTATATTTGAGTCTAGGACAAATGAAAAGTTTGAAAAGAGGTGGTGGAAAATAGTTGATAGTTTCAATCTCAGGAATGACGAATGGTTTCGGTCTTTGTATGAAGATCGTCATAAATGGATACCAACATTTATGTCAGATAAATTTTTGGCTGGAATGTCTACAACTCAACGGCCAGAAAGTATTCATTCGTTTTTGGACAAATATATTCAAAGAAGAACCTCACTGAAGGAGTTCTTAGAACAATACAAGGCTATTCTTAGAGAGAAATTTGAAGAGGAAGCAAAAGCAGATTTTGAAACTTGTTATAAACAACCAGGACTGAAATCTCCATCACCCTTTGGGAAACAAATGGCAACATTGTATACACATGCAATATTTAAGAAATTCCAGGTTGAAGTTTTGGGTGTTGTTGCTTGTCACCCTAGAAAAGAAAGTGAAGATGGAGAGTCAAAAGTTTTCAAGGTTCAAGACTTTGAAGATAATCATGATTTTCTTGTGGCCTGGAATGAAAGAACATCATATTTCTCTTGTTCATGCCGGTTATTTGAGTTCAGTGGTTTTCTTTGCAGACATGTGTTGATTGTTATGCAAATGTCTGGGCTTCACAGCATTCCACCTCAATATATATTGAAACGCTGGACAAAGGATGCAAAGAGCAGACAAAGGACAAGTGAGAAATTGAATAGGTTTCAGTCCAGTGTTCAACGATATAATGATCTATGTCAAAGGGCCATCAGATTGGGTGATGAAGGCTCTTTATCCCAAGAGAGTTATTGTATTGCATTCAATGCACTAGAAGAAGCTTTGAGAAAATGTGAGGGTGTCAACAAATCGATTTGGAGTGTAGTAGAAACACCCTCACCCTCTTCTAATACTCCTCATGACTCTGAAGAAGCAAATCAAGCTAATGGTGCAGTCAATACAGACAAAAAAAACAGTATATCAAACAAAAGACAGGTCAGATACATAATTGGTGATCTTTTGCCTTCAGTTTGTGACAAAATTGCTCACAAGGATACACTCTGTACATTGTTTAGGTATATACAGAGCCTGAGTTCATAACCATTGGGATGCACAACAGTTGGCACCAAATGGTTTGCTATGCTCTATTTTCTTTGCTAAGTTGGATGCATTGTTAAATCTTAATGCAATGAAATGTCATCGCTTAAATATCATAGATAGTCTCAGATCTAAAAATATCAGCCTCTTCGCTCTTCCATGTGAATGCAGAAGAGCATGCAATGGAGGGTATAATATAGTCTCCAACTGAATATATCGAAGATAGAGTTCTTGTTGTATTCAAACTATTCTGTTACTAACTGAATGATGTTGGTTGTTGCAACTTTGAAGTTTCCTGAGAAAGTTTATCGCAGGAACAATTGCACTCAAGGTCCTCAACATTTGATGGATATTTTGGCCCTCAAATTGTGCATGGGATGGTATGTGGTTTCTCCCTCAAAAGTTACAGTGAGAAGTTGATCTACTTTTTGAGAATTTTATGTATTTAAATTCAGAATTTTTAAGTAAACATCCGCTTACGGGTTCTTTGTATATCATATAGGTGCATTTAAACTCTGTGGCTTCCAACCGCGATGACTACTATGGCAATCAACATGGCATGCAAGAGCTGGTAAAATTATCTGAAATTTACGAGTGTATTTGGCATGGCTATTTACCATCAGTACATATAGGTCTCAATCTTGCTTTTTCCCCAACCACAGGGACAATTGAACTCCATAGCATCTAACTTGACTCAACAAAGGGTGCAAGGGATGGTACGCCATTCTGCTAATAAAATTCATTTGCACAGTAAAAAGATAAGAAGGTGGTTCTGATGATTATTCTGTGGGCTGTATTTGTTCTTACTTTGCACATGGTACCAGAAAGCAAAAACCAAATAATCAGCTCATCATTGAAGTTTTTAGTAATTTGCCAACTCCATGCTTGCAGGGCCAATTACATTTCAGACCACCGAATATTACAAGTTGTTTCGAAATCCAAGACAATATACCAGAAATGGTATAGTAGGTTATTGTGCAGTATCAGCCACTCCAGTTGCTGTAAACTATTGCTTATATTGTTAATATGATTCAATTTCAGGATCAATCAAATGTTGGACCTTCACATTTGCATGGAATGACCTCAAAACATTTGCATCCGAAAAACCTATCTTCTTAGCTGCTTAGGTGATATGGCAAGTCCCTAACAAAGGTAATCTCCTTTTACTTTTTTTCTCGTGTGATGAATTCAAGAATCAGGAATTTGTAATGACTGAAAGTTGGAAACACTGCAAGTGTATTCTTTTCTTTTACTTTACAGATTAGGATTAACTTGAACGAAAATGGATCACAAACGATTGGCATCCTTTGTTTGTCCTTTTGTATGTGCCTCCTTTACAACTCAAAGCAGAGAAACCTGGAAAATGCAGTGTGGCATTTTTGGTTTGTCCTTCAAAATACTTCTTGTGCTATTTTATAACTTGTAATGCAGATAGTTGAAGTTGTAATTTTGTTATACAATAATAATACCCTGTTTATGTATATCCAGGACAGTACCATACTGAATTAATTCTTTAGTTTATTACATGTTTAGCAGGTTTATTTAATATAGGTTAAATGTCTTAATCACATTCTAATATCTTTTAAAGGGTTTAAGTATTTTTGGTTATTTATAGTACAACAACAACAACAAAAGTAGTATTAATTATCATTTAATTCAACTTTTTAACGAGCAAAAGTAGTTTTCTTTTTTAATCTTATTTTAAAATTGTCAATTTTACTCAATTTTTACTATTTATCATTTTTATAACAATTGAATATTGATTGAACATTTAAACATTAAATCCCTTGTCTTACAACTTTATTTTTTAGTCTAATTTTTAAAAATATTAAAAATTGTCACATACTTGTAATAATCGTTAGCAACCCTTTCGTGTTAAATGTAATTCAATATGTGTTATCACATATCTAATAATCATTTGTATAATAGTTTGTTTTAAGATAAATTGACTAAGGTTATTATAATTTAATCTCAAAATAGTAAAAGGGGGTGAGATAAATGAACAAGTTTGGTTAAGAGTTTTTTTAATTCAGTAAGATTTTTATTTTTAAATTTTATTTTTATTTATTATTCTTTTATTTATTTACTATTTTCATTTGTTCGTCAAGTTGGGATCGACCCATAGGCCGATTAGTCAACGGTCAAAGCGGGTCACTGGTCGGTCAACCCGCTATCTCTTGAAGGTCTGACTCATTGCCATGTCTATAAATAAAATTTATAAATATTAAGAATTCTTTAAAAATTATCCAATACTAATTAAGTCACTTTTAAAGTAGCTTTTACTTATATTTGGTGAACTTTAGGTCCTACATTTTGGGAATTAAGCAACTTACCTAGACTTAGAGTAGTCCATTTTATAAAGTTCTTGTTATAAATATCTAAAATATTTTATTATTTTCTTAATTTATTGTGTTAGTCATATGCTAATTGAACATATAAGTGTACAATCTATTAATACTAGTTAGATAATTTTATTATTTAACTCATTAAATAATTTACTTAAAAATGTATTAGATATTTTATCCAATAAAATATTAAATTTCAGGTAATTAATTGGATTAAAAATTTTCAGATTTAACGTATTATCATTAAGGATAATAATAGGTTGACCTATAGGTCTATATTTAGAAAAGTATTCACCCGTACCGAAAAAACATTGTGCCCCTGATTTCTTATAATCTAACCCATTTATTAATTGAAAGAAGAAAAATAAACGAGTTGGATGTAAAAAGGAACAGGAGGCACAACAATTTTTGGTACAGGTCAATATGTTCTCTATGTTTAGGTTTGCTTGTTTTTTATTTTTACAAGGCAATACTACAAAATTAATGTCACGCTTTTGGAAATATAGTGCCTAACGCATCGCGATGGAGGATCTTCTAAACACCCAAAGGGGGCTTGTGAAGTAAAGAAAGCCCTGGGTTGCACATTCCTGCAAATCGAGCGAAGTTTTCCGTGTACTGACTTCTCTGAACACATGCTTTCACTTGACATGTGGTTTTTAATAGGTATTTTTAATAGATCAAATCTAAATTTAGGCCTCTCCAACCAACTATTCTAAACAATAAGATATCTATATATATATTAAAATATAATTATCTCGTTTGGTTTGCTGATTGGTTGTCTACAACTGTTTAACTCTTCAAGATTAGCAGATTTGATGACTAATTTAAGATAAACAATAAAAAATGAATTGTATCATTTAATTATCAAAAGTCAGTTGTACCCTTTAACTAAGGTTTCTAGATATTAACGTTTTAAAAATAGTGTTTGTTTTTATAATTATTTTATACAGTTATAGATTTGAAATAAAATATTTACCTTAAACTAAAATGAAAATAGAAAGAATTATATAAATTTTGTATAGATGATGAACGAGTATAAGTGAACATGACATTTCTAAAATATAAATTCTTATAAAAATATTTAACGAAATACTAAGATATATGATATTTATGTTTTTATATATTTTTTAAAATCTTGTCTTCATAAGTTATTATACATATAAATTTAATTTTACGCAACATCTCCAACAAATAATTAATACAATTCACTAGTCAATTTAATTTATATAATCAACTATCCTATAACAACTAATAAAATCAATTGATTGTACTGATGTATAAAAATAGTTTCGAGTTTCAATGATGTAAGGAAAATAATATCATGTAAGTGAATGTATAACTTTTAAAAAACGACATGTAACATATATGTAAGTGAATGTATAACTTTTAAAAAACGACAGGTAACATGAACGCACATTAGCTCACTTGGTATAGATATGTAAGTGAATGTATAACTTAACAAAAACGCCATGTACCATGAAAGCACATTAGCTCACTTGAAAGCATTCTCTCGGTCACTTACCTCGTAGGTATGTCCACTGCTGCCGCCGCCGCCGCCGCCGCCAACAGCATACGCTCTTCCATTCCTTGCGCCGACGGCCTCCTGTCCAGAGCTAGAGCTAAAGCGACTACTCTCTCTTCGTCTCTCACCCAATCGGTAAAGCCCAAACGACAGCAAAAAAACTTCACCAAACAACTCTGTGTTTGATCCTTTCTCTTTCCTTTTGTCATTTCAGGCTTCGGTTCTCTGCTTGCAAGGTGTGCACACTAGCTCTAATTCAATTCGGTGGAGCTGTGGTCCAGTAAGAGCCATGGCTGAGTCTCAAACCCTTTCGGTGCCAAAGGATGAAGCTCAATCCTCTCCTTCTGGTATAACATTTGCTTTTCTGTATCATTTCAACGCTTAAATACACCAAAGTTCAGTTCCTTTTCTCTACCCAAGAATGGGGACATGGGTTCTTTTAACTTTTTCCAAAGTCTCGACCTTAATTTTACTGGTTTAAGTTTTTTCTTCTAAAACATTTTACTGTCGCTTTCTTTCAGGCAAGAAGCAAGCGCTTATATCTTTGTCAGACAAAAAGGACCTGGCTTTTCTTGGCACTGGACTGCAAGAGTTGGGGTAATTTTCAATTCATGTCCAAGTCGCTTTCTTTTTTTTCGTCCCTCAATATAATTCAGACGCTCTACTTCCAAGTGAGAATGATCGCTTATCTTGTTGTTCTTGACTCATGGGATTGTTTTTATTTCCCTAACCAACTAATGTATGTCTATGTCTAATGCTTCTTTTGTGGGTTTCCTTTTTTTTCTAGGTATACCATAGTTTCAACAGGAGGCACAGCGAATGCTCTGGAAGGTGCTGGAGTGGCTGTGACTAAAGTGGAACACCTTACCTCTTTTCCAGAGATGGTAAATTGGTCCTTAGTTTCCATGTCCATAGCCATCTGGCTAAACTTGCTTATACATTATATTTTTCAGGAGCTGCTGTAGTGTAATGGTCTTTTAAATCGGGATTCGATTGATTATACTGGTTTAGCGTTAAACTTCAGTAAATGTTGTTTTAGCTGGTAAAATCTAGGAGTATCTTTGTTAAAGGCTATTCTTTTTATCTCAGCACTTGTTTGAATCATGGGATGCAAATCTCTTTCTCTCTTTGAAAGGGCGATTCTCCTGCTCTTTGTGATTGCTGAATGCCTATTGACCTTTACATCCTTACTCCTTTTTAAGATACACGTTTTCCAGTTATTTCGTGTTTTTTGCATGTAGACTTAAAACTGGGCATCTCTGGGAGGAATGTTTATATTTCTTATTACCAGATTGGGTATGATTAAACAAAGAGGCGATTTTAGGAAAATAGTATCATTGTTCAGCTGTTTTGTGAGATGATTTTGGGTAATTGGAGACTTATCGGATCTTACATAATGATTTCTGATTTTGTAATCTGATGATGGGTCTGCTAAATTCTTGCAGCTTGATGGTCGTGTGAAAACTTTACACCCAAACATTCATGGTGGTATTCTGGCTAGGAGGGACAAAAAGCACCATATGGAAGCTCTTAGCAGGCATGGGATTGGTGAGCATAATAAGATTGTTTTACTGAACAGCTTAGTTGCAAGTTATTCTTTATTGTTAAATTTGCTTGTTTTTTGGTTCTAATTGCAGTCCTTTTTGTCTCTAATGGTCATGCTACAGGTACCTTTGAAGTAGTAGTAGTGAATTTGTACCCTTTTTATGATAAAGTTACTTCAACTGGAGGAATTGAGTTTGAGGATGGAATTGAGAACGTCGACATCGGTGGTCCTACCATGATCAGAGCTGCTGCAAAGGTTGTTTATCCAGACACCTAAGCAGATTTGTCATTGATGGGCTAACTCATCATTGTGCTTGTTTTGTGTAAACTCCCCGGTTTATCATGTTTGATCCATTTTAGTCGGTCCCTTAAATTTTATGGATATGATTTATAGACTTAGCCTTGCGAATGACCAATGTATATTACATCCAGTAGTATGATGTTTGCAAGTCAAAATGTTGTTTTTTTTTCCTCTCCAAAGTTATGCTAAATGTTACAGAAACTTCATTGGCTGCTGACTATGTGTTATCCAGCTGACCTACTGTTATTGAACAGAATCATAAGGATGTCTTGGTCATTGTTGACTCACAAGATTATCCTGCACTGCTCGAATTTCTTAGGGGGAGCCAGGATGATCAACAATTCCGTAGGAAGCTTGCCTGGAAGGCTTTTGAACATGTTGCATCTTATGATTCTGCAGTTTCAGAGTGGCTCTGGAAGCAAACTGTAGGAGGTAGTATTTTATCCTTTTGCTTTATCCGGCTTTTCTGCACTGAACTTTTGCTATATAGTTATAGGATTATCTTAAACTACATTCTAGAATGATCTTCAAGCGAAACTAGAAGTAACCATTTAAGTTACTCTTTAACTGATGTTGTGCAAGATGTGATATGAAACAATACTTTTAAGTTATAACATCTAGCCAAAAATATATGATTCAAATTGTTTTTTGCTAATTCCTGTTGGGATTGTAGATTGACTGGGTTCTTTGTATTTTGAAAGACAAGTTTCCTCCAAGTTTTACCATACCTCTGTCACTCAAAAGTTCTCTTCGCTACGGTGAAAATCCTCACCAAAAGGCTGCATTTTATGTTGACAAGAGTATATCTGAGGTCAATACTGGTGGCATTGCAACTGCTATCCAACATCATGGTAAGGTGAGAAGATCTACGACTATGGCCCTGACTTTTTATTTTTTATTCTGATGTCAATTTAAACTATTGATGATCCATTACATTTTGTGCAATGAAAGATGTGTTGCTTTTGGTTGTCTCAATTTGATTATGGAGCCATAATTTTTGACTTAGAAGCCCTTTTAGTATATCCAGTGCTGCTGCTTCTTTCATTATTGTAGCTGCCATTTTCTGTTGTAGCCTGAAGCTCTGTAGAGATTGAGTACATGGGTTATCTGGAGAGGTTTTTTTTTTTTCCAGTTTGAAACATAGTATGCTGAGGACATTCTTGCATGTTTACTCTATTTGATCATTATTTTCAAGGATGTCATTATCTTAGTAATTTAGCTGGTATGAGCATGTCCAACCCCCCGTATGACTATATATTTTTGGCTTCCCTAAAGCTAGGGTACTTATGATATTTCTAGTGCATTTCTGATCATAATGTGCCTGTAATTTATTGAAATTTTAAGTGAAGATGATGTAGGCCTTGATAACTTAAAAGCCCTAGGTAGTGTTTACTTGATATTTATCCACATTTTGTTCAGATTTTTCTGTGAATGATTCATTGATTGAACTTCCTTTTTCTGGATGCAGGAGATGTCGTATAATAACTACTTAGATGCTGATGCAGCTTGGAATTGTGTCTCGGAGTTTCAGAGCCCCACTTGTGTGATAGTAAAGCACACAAATCCATGTGGAGTAGCTTCTCGTGATGACATTCTTGAAGCATATAGACTGGCTGTGAAAGCAGATCCAGTGAGTGCATTTGGTGGTATTGTAGCCTTCAATATAGAAGTTGATGAGGTACGTTTTGGTGTTCATGTAACTGGTTTGTGGAGTGCATTATCACTATTTTAATTTACTATTTAGTGATCATACGGAACTAAAATTACTTGATTTACCTCTAAGTTGGGCGTTCTTTTAGATAAAATGCCTGACCTGATAAATTACAGAAGTTTGATTATAGCTAGGGCTGAACCTTGCACTGTAGTCAGAATTCTTAATTTGCTTTTCTTTTAGGATCTTGCCAAAGAAATCAGGGAATTCCGAAGCCCGACTGATGGTGAAACTCGGATGTTTTATGAGATTGTGGTTGCCCCAAAGTATACAAAGAAGGGGCTTGAGATCCTCCGTGGAAAATCCAAGACGCTAAGGATCCTTGAGGCAAAGAAGAATGATAAAGGAAAGCTTTCACTTAGACAAGTTGGTGGTGGATGGTTAGCTCAGGATTCAGATGACGTAACCCCACAAGACATCCAGTTCAGAGTTGTGTCTGAGAAGATACCACAAGAAAGCGAGCTTCATGATGCAGAGTTTGCATGGCTGTGTGTCAAACATGTCAAGAGTAATGCAATCGTAATAGCAAAGGTTTGTATTCTTTCTCTGTCTAGCTGAAGAGGAAGTACCTCTTTGATGAAGATATTGGTTAGATGCTTCAGAAGATTTCATCTTTGTCCTTGCTTTGGATCAGAACAATTGTATGCTTGGCATGGGAAGTGGGCAACCAAACCGACTAGAGAGCTTGAGAATAGCCATGAAGAAAGCTGGAGATGATGCCAAGGGAGCTGCTTTGGCTAGTGATGCATTTTTCCCATTTGGTAACTTCTCAATGCTGGATAGTTTTCAACTTAATGTGATTGCAAAAGTTGTGCAATACTTCAACTTAAATTGAGGCTGTTGATCTTAGGTTAGTTAATTGTTATCAACTATTGGGGAAGTTATATGTCTATTTAGATTATGTAAACTATTTAAGTGAATAGCAGCATTACTTATTTGTATTATCAACACGATGCTCTCTATTGTGTGTTTCAGCTTGGAATGATGCAGTGGAAGAGGCATGTACTGCTGGGATTGGTGTTATTGCAGAGCCTGGAGGAAGCATCAGAGATAAAGACGCAGTAGACTGTTGTAACAAGTATGGGGTCTCACTACTTTTTACCGACGTGAGACATTTTAGGCACTGATCAGCAAGCATTTGCTTCAAACCAGACCTTCACAGTTCCAAGGTACGGTTATATATGTCCTCCTATGGACACATCAGTTTAATCAAAGAAATTTGAAAAAGGAGTTCACATGGCCCTCTTGAAGAATTCGTTTAATCAGAACCTTCATCTACCAGCCATCAGTGTGCTTGTATTTTAAGGGTTCTTGAGAGATTATATGTATAATGTGTTCCTAGCATTTTTGCTCAAAACTAACACTTTCCCTTGGACATTCAACTTTAATCTCTGGGTGCTCGAATTTTGCCATCCTGGTGATGTACATGAGCTTTGTTGTAATGGAAGATTTATATGGGATCCTATTATCGTGGAAGTAAAGCAACCCCCTGCAAGTTGATCCTTAAGAGCACTTGTTTCCACTTTAGCCCCAAAAGTTTATCATTAAGCCATTACCGAGTCCTAGGCTGGCATTAACATGAAGATGTACTGTTGTTTGTTTTGGCTATGGAACTTCATTCTTGATGCCAATACGATGAAAGCCTGATGCATATTGGTCGTTTTCTTCATGTGAATCTGCAGTGCAAGCTATGAACAAATCGAAAGATGGGATGTTAGAGCATTTCTCCTCTGCTGCGAATGTGAATCTACTGCTTCCAGGATCGAAGAACCTTGTACCCACCTTCCAACCCGACTCTTGCGAACTTTCGTCGTAAACGTAGTGTAGGGATAATAATGCATTAGTTACTATAGAGTTTATGTCTATTTTTATTAAAATATTAGTTTTATTTTAATTAAATTTTAGTTTTAATTAAATAATTGTTAAGTTTTAATAATATTTAATGTCTAATATTTATAAAGTCTAATTTAATT
>JANIHY010000003.1:57374735-57385812 GCA_027479065.1 Erythroxylum brevipes
TCTTTAATAGAAAGTCTTTTAATAAATATATATTAAATATTTATTAAAAATATTACTATTTTGTGTCATATTAAAATATGAACTTATTAAAATTTCCTTATATGTACTTAATTATCTTAATATTATTAATTATAACTAATAATTAACTAATTTATAAAATATTTATTATTTTTTATAATTCTAATTGTTATAATATTTTCTTTAAACAGTGTAAATAAAATTAACTTTCAAATATTAAAAAAGAAAAGAAAAAGGAGAAGATAAAATTAGAGAAACAAAACATTTACTAATTGCATGTTTTGTTGTGGATCAAAATCCCACATTCTCCTATTACCAATAACCGATACAACGTTAAACGTATCAAATCTTATAAATTCGCAGCCGTTTCTCTCTCCTCTCTCTCTCTCTATTTACCTACAAGCTTCTGTTTTTATTCGCGTGTCTCTCTGACTCCAGCAACAACATGGATGTCATTCCCGACCCGAGATCCGGTGGCAAAATGGTTCGACCTCGACGGTCCGCTCTGAGCCGGACTCCTTACGACCGGCCTACTCCTCGATTGCGTCCCAATTCCAGCCCTGCTAGCCCTAATTGGCTCTCCAAACTCATTTTGTCTCCTACTCGTATGATTGCTACCGGCGCTGGAAAAGTCCTCACTTCCGTCTTCGCTCCTGAGTCTTCCTCCTCCTCCTCGTCTTCCGAAGAAGATTCGGTTTCTGGTATGGTTTTCCTGTTCGTTTCAGTCATTCGTTTTGCATATATAATTCGCGAAATGAGTTTCTATTGAGAGAAGGAAAATATAGGGCTAAGTAGGAAGTGTTGTCTGTTGTAATACTTTTTCTTGCTTTTTAGTCGCATGAATTTTGCGATTCAATTGTATTTGCTTATTGGTGAGGTTATTAATTGTTTTATTTCAGGGGTATTGAGTCATTGCCAGTGTTTGATGTTATGTGTGTTGAGTGATTTGTCCATTAGGGTTTTACTTGCCCGAAGGTTTTGACGTGTGTCCAAATAGATGCGTGTTTTTGTCTTTCTTTGGAGTTTTAAGTTGACGTGTCTAATTTGCGTCTAGTAGTAAACATGTTTGACTGTATAATCAGCTCTATTAGGTTGCTAATGGCAGTTTATCCATTTCGTAAAGACTTGTGGTTTATGACCCGTTTCACCCATTAGTATTATTTTTCAATTTCCGCAGAGGATGATATGGATGATGTCAGCAATGATGCTTCTGTCTCATCTCATGGTGCTAATGGTTTGGAAAAGGTAGTTGAGCAAGTTCCCTGTTATGCGTCACTATTGTGACTGAATTGTAAGTTTTTGGGGTTTTCATAAATTAAGCCATCAATAGATGGTGATTTTTTGTTGTTAGTTGTTACTGTCTCGGTGCTGCATACATGTGCTAATTGATCTGCAATATAATTACGCCACATTAAAAATTGACATCTCTAACATATCTTCTTGATGGTTTTCTCTTCTTAACAATTGGTTGCTAGTTTTCAATACGAAAGTGCGATGACTAATGCGTTTGCTACATTATGAAGTTCTGTATTTGTATCTGTTGATATATGAGTTCATATGTATCTATTTGGCTTTTGATTTGTGTTTGTGCTAAAATTTCGAAAAATCAGACACCGGAAATTGTCAATTCCTTGGGGAAAGACTCCCAAGCTTTACAATGGAGGAGTGACACAAAGCGTGTAATTGAACAACTTCTCATGAGGGAAACCTTCTCAAGGTGATTTAAAAATTGCATTCTCTTTTTTTTTTTTTTTTTGCAACCTTTTCTTAGTCCTCTTATCTCACGCATTAATACTTCTTATAATTTTGTGTGGGATCACCTTCAACGTTTAGCAGTATTATACTCAAGACTTTAGTTTGGAATGAACACCTGGTGTTTGTTTGTTAATCTGCTACTTCCAAAACTCGTGGTGCCAGTCTTTTGCTTACAAAGTTTATCGATTGCTCTTTATTAAATCTTTCATTAACAATTGATTAATTTATAATTCTAATTAGCATTCACCTATGACCAGGGAGGAATGTGATAGGCTAACACATATTATAAAGTCAAGAGTTGTGGATTCTGCTGTCTCTGGCCATAAAGCATTTGAAAGACAAAGTGAGATACCTGAGATGATGGTTTGCAGTGTTATATAGGTTAGGAAGTTGACAAATACAATAAGACTGATGATCTGAGTCTTTTTTCAGATGTTGATAAACCTGATATCCACAGTGAAGCTGTTATTGAGGCCCAGAAATGGCTATTAGAGAAGAAATTGGGATCAAATTCAATGTCTGGACGAGAGTGTGGAACTTGCAATCCTAATGCTGATATGCTTCCACATGTAAATGTGAGTAATTCTCTCCCCACAATTTACTCTCCCATGTGAACTTATTGCTATATTATTCTTGCAGTTGCTCTGGAGTATATAGTTGTAGGTCTGTGTCTTAACTTATGATGATCTAAATACAAGTTTCTATTATCCTTTCCATTAGTGCTCCCGTAGTTATATCCTATGTAACTCATATGAAATGCTAAAGGTTAGTCGTTACATCTGAACTGGTTTATATAATCTAAGTTATCATGGAAAGGTAGTTGCGGAATTATATTTAATGGCAGGTATGCTTTGTATTTAACAAATGCAATGTGCTGATCCGCTGAGCAGGTATCTCATAATGAGGAGGGTTCACCTGTGGATTTAGCCAAATCTTATATGCGATCACGTCCTCCTTGGACATCTCCATCTTTGTGTAAATATGATTCACCAACAGGGGTACAGCTGTTTAACGATAGTACATCATACATATTGGGTGGCAAATCTGGATCCTATCCCAAGGTTCAATTGATGGGTTTCTCCCTCCTTTCTCTCTATCTCCAGCTTAAACCTTATATATATATTTATATCTAGGTTTATTTTTATGATTTTTTTTGTTTGTACGCACACACACACACACATATGCATATATATATACGTGTGTGTGTGTGGAGAGCAAGAAATTATCTAGGCATGGATTAATGAACTTGGCCATTTTGACCAAATAAGAAATGCAATTTTGACAATTTATTTCGATAATTGCTTTTGACAATTAATGCCGATGGAGTTAATTTGGATTCTTGTTAATCTTTTTCACATTTGATTGCATTTTATAAAGTACCAAATACTCATTTGGCGACCAAATGCAAAAGTGCTTCTTTTGATTTCATTCTTTTTCTCCTGTCATCTGGGTTACAAACAATATTGTAATTGTAGTTGGGCTAGCTTTCAAAATTGCTAAACCAGATAAAGAAAAAGAAGACTTATCTAAGTTGTATGATTGAAATTTAAAATGTGAATGCAGTGGTGACATCAAAACTAGGAAGAAAAGGAATTAAAAAACTATCCTTTACTTGATAGTTGACATCAGGATTTTAACTTTAGAGCTGACACTTTGTGATGATTGATTTACATTGTGAAACTTCAATGCAGCTTACCAGGGATTCCCATGCTAGTGGTTCATGGAATATTCTGGAGGAAATACGTAGCAAAGTAAGATCTAAAGCAACTGAAGAACTGCTCAAGTCTCATCCATCTTCAAGAATTGATTGGTCTACATCAGCTTCAGATTATAAAAGGCATCTTCATTTGTTGTTGGAGGACAAAGTAGACGCTGGCATGGAAGATGATATAAACAATTCTGAGCAATTAGTTGATGCTCCTTTAATCATGGCTAGTCATGCAACTTCTAATGACTTACCAGGTTTCCTATTATACTTGTCTGAGAGACTGCTAATACCTGTTCTTGTTCTACCTGCTCGTATGTGGAATACTGAGAAAGGGAATCCCATTTTATGCTTTCAGTATCACAAATTGCTCAAGATCATGGACTGCAAAATGATGCAGTTTTATCAAATCCAGCTACTTTGAATCCTCAGCAGAATGAGGTATTCTAAATTATGGAATTGGAAAATGGCATTAGATCATAATTACGTTGTTATAGCTCTACTCTGTTATAATCAGTTGTTAGTAATAAGTGAGAAGAAAAACAAATTATTCCAGAAGTTTGCTTCTTATGCTTTTAATCGTATCTTTGTGAAGGATCTGAGACCTGACCTGATTGTTGAGGAAAGAGAAGGTGCTTATGCCTACTTCTTTCTCTTTGTTTTAATCATCAAATTAGAACTGTCTGATTGACTTGTGAAACGTCCCAGATGGGAAGTCAAAGCTTGGACAAACACCTCAACCCTCAGAAGATATGCAGGCCATATCAGAAAGGTTAGCTTCTCCATGAAAGATGGGTGATCTATTGTTTCCCCCTTTTGAACTCCTATCTTCCTTTCCTACTGTTAAAGCTCATATACAATTTCCTTCATGATTGTCATTGCTCTTAGGGCTGCTATTGCTGCTAATGGACCCAAGAACACTGATGTCAACATCCAACCCCTGAGCTCCATAGAGGGAGAGTATAATCAAGGTTAGCGGCAGAAACTTGTTAGTCTAAGAGATATATTCCATTTCTATATCTGCAGATTTAGCTTTGTTCTGAATTTGGAATAACGTGTTATAGGCCAGTTTCCAGTTGGTCTACCCAAATGTCTAATTAAACTACTGACAAGATGAATAGGATCCACTGCATGACTGCTTATTGTAGCTTAACCACGTAAAGAAAAGGAACTACTACTATGCTAGTAGTCCATCTAAATGGAGTGTTGCTTTTGTAGATCAAATCATCATTGGAACTTCTCTGTATGTATATCCAATTTCAAGTAAATATGGTCTTTATTGCATTTGCAGATCCAAGGCTCAATGAAATAAGTTGTTCAACATCAAAGGAAGTTGGTGGAAGGGATGAAACAGTTCCTGCCAATGGTTTCCCTTCTCCAGGATCTAGGTAACACACCCTTTTCATTTTAAATCTGATTTCTTTAAGCTTAATACAACTAATCCCGTTTCTACAAAACTCTAGGTTATACGATGAGGGGGTCAAACCATTTGGGTCAAACGGTGAAAAGACGACAAAAAATGCTTTCGACGAGGAGAACTGCAAGCTTTTGAGTGAAGCTTCTGTTGATGTGCCGATTATGTATGTGAATGACAGTGAGGAACAATATTTGGATGAGATTAACAGTATGGCCAGCGGCTCTCAAATCAGCTCTAGCATGCAACATGAACAGTTTCTGCTAGCCCTTCCTCAGCAAAAGTCAAAACGGAGCAATCCTGCCAAGAGAACAGAGAAGCAACAAGAAAGGAAAGTGAGCAGATCTAATAGGAGAGGCAGGGGACGTGGTAAATAGCTAGTTTTTGGTACCTCTGTATTTATTTAACAACTGTAAACTAGCCAAAATCGAAGAAACAAAAAGTAGAAACGAGTATAGTGCCATTAACAGGGCATTAGATCCTTTCATGTTTGTGATTTAGGTATTGATACTTGGGTTTAGGATTTGATCCACGGATTTTGTTGTACCATTGTCACACGTTCACAACGTTAATTACCTTGAGCTAGTGAAGTCATTTGTCACCTTTCCCCTATCACTAAGAATCATTGAATTCTCCAATAATTTGCTGTTGTAATTATGCTCGTAATGTTGCAATTTGCGAGTCTTTTATTATGCTTATGTTACTTATTATTTTGGCTGTATGATGTCTTGATATTATTAGGATAAGAAAGTGTATTTTTGTACCACTTTAAACTTTATATTTTTATCTTATCAATTTAACTTTCAATTTAAACTTTAAAACAATTAATTTTTTTTCTTTAAAGAGAATACCCTTCAAGGCTATCATCGGATTAAAGTCGAAGTAAATTATATCGCGGTGATTAATATCTTATATTCTTCAAACAACCGATCAAGGGCTCTCAATTTCATAGTAATGGGCATTGATGAACTATTTACTCGTAACTAGATTGTTGTACATTGCCAGATACATCAAGAAAATAACAAATGCATCGACTGACTTGTTAATTACACAGATCATTTTAATATAGGCGTCATTTATTTTGATACTATACTCCTTTGGTGCCACTTCAGAATATCCTTTAGGAAGCAGCTAACCAGAGTTTGGAAAAAGTGAAAGGAGAGGGGGAAAGTGAACCGTTGGTCAAAATAGAGGGGGGTCTCCTCCCCCTGCCAAGCAATCGGCTTCTCATTTTGTGGTTGAATTGCTCTGGGGGGAGAGTTTCAATGTGTTGAAAGCAATTGGAGGCCTCCTGATTGGGTACGGTGACCTGCATTACCACTCACGAGTCTCTCTGGTGATTGGTTAAAACAGGGTCCTCTTAACTCTATTTTTTATGTACAATATTTTACCAAAGTAAATCATATCAAATCAATCATAATTTCCATGGCCCTACTTACTTCTCATTCCACCTTGAAATTTGGAAGGCACACACACAATTACACTGTCTTTTTCTCTAAAGAAACAATATCTAATCCCATTATTATATTATTTATAAGCACATTGGGATGCTCATTTCAAGCCCAATCATATGCTCTACCTTTTGCAGAAATCCGCATGGGAGTCCATGTTCAGGCCCATGGGCTTTGTTCCCCCTAATACGATGCCGTTTCTCAATTTTAATTAAAAAACTCTTTTTTATATATATATATTGTTGTTGTTATCACGTGAAGTACAAGGAGGGATTTTTAATTTTATTTATAGCCTCCATGAAAATTCACATGTGAAAGTACTATTCCTTGCCTTATAAAAAGTAAGAAATAATAAAAAAAAGGTTACTATATTTGGGAAAATGTCAGAGCTAGGCTATATGTTCATAGACCTAACCTAACTAACCACTACTACATTGTTGTAGTTGATAGGCTTTTTCCTTGTTCCGTTAGTGAAAAACGCCAAAAAGACGAAAAAAGTGGTCAAATTGTGTGGAGAAAAAGGTTTTGATTGCAACTAGGTATCCTTTGCAGATCGTGGCCCACATGTAACTCATTTAATAATCATACATTAACAAATAATGTGTAATTACTAGTTTATTATTCAAAATATGTGGAAAAAAAAACATGGATCATAATCTTAATGCTAAGATAAGAATCACACAAATTTAAGTGTTAGAATTTAAATTGTAACATCAGCAATAATCTAATAAAAATTATGTGACAACGCAAGTTAAAAAGATTCAAAAGTACACAATCTTACTTCTAAGAAAGGTAACTTCTGAATAACCCACATGAAAAAATATATGTTAAAGATAAACAAGGTTAATAATGATAATAATAATAATAAGAAAAAGCACATCTTAAAATTTTAAAAGGTAAGTACTATGGATTAAAAAGTTTAAACTAAATATAAGAGGAAAATGTTACAACACTTATGAGAACGAGAATTGTATTTTAGTACGTTAAAGTTTTTTCATTTAGGGTCATACTCTTGGTAAGTTCCAGCAGTATCATATAATTCTTGATCATCTTTCTTTAGAATAAGTATATTTCTTAAAATTTGTATGTGAGTCTGTCGAAAATAGCTATCTACTAGATAAGATCAAGGATGCTTATTATCATACCTCTCCAGACTCTCTTTTATTGCAAGATTTCGGACTGGATGTGATGATATGATAATGATGATGATTCCTTAAAATTATGGACGGGACTATGATGATTAATTATAAGGTAAATTAGATTTGATTTTAGTTTGAAGTGATTAAAAATATGATTAAGGTAACGAAGTCGGTGTAATTAACCTAATATGATAAGATAAGTTGCATGGCATGCATGGGATTGGCATATACTATATAATATATTACATACGGTAGGCGAATGGGGAATGGAATGTCAATGTGACAACCCACGTGATCTTCTCAGATTTCATCAGACTACTTATTCTTCGTCACCAAGACCTAAATTTATATCCCAATAATAATGTTGTCATAATCACATGCTCTGCACCCGACTCACTTTATCGTGTGGATGAAAGGTTATCGAAACAAGGTTTTGCTTAGTGGAGTGTAAGAACTGTTATAATATACGTACTTTTGTTTATTTTTTACACAATTTAATTTTACATATTACCAATATAATTTTCATATTTTAAAATTATTAATAAATTTCCTGTATTTTTAGTTTTATGACACTTTTTCTCCCTATCATTGATTTTTATTATAAAATATATTTTAAAATTTTAAAATAACATCATATATATTATCAACAATCAATCATAATAATCAAATAATAAGTGCGAAATTAACAAACATACATAAATTTATATGGTTCATCAATATTTGATTACGTTTACTAGCGACTAGAGTTTTATGTCACGTAATAAAATTAATGTTACTTTAAAGTTCACAATTAAAGTTTTGACAAAAATTTATGATAGGATTGAGAGTTATAAATTAGAATTATGGGAGAATTATTGATATTTTAAAATTTTAGAGAGTATCTTAAATATTAACCACATATAGATGTAGGTAGGAACATATTTATTTCAATGTACTTCAAAGAAATAGGTAGCTTATATGCTATGTTGAAACAAGTAGAACAAGAAGTACACATGGGGGGCCAAAATAAGTGTACTTTTCTCTTAGGGTTGGTCCAATTAATGGGTTGGGCACCCTAGTTATAACTTTATATTACTTAATATGTGGATGAGATTTAATTGAATAAAGTAAGAACTAGTTAATTAAAATAAATGATTTGTTCCGTCAATCAATAGAACAAACTATTCTGAGTAATCTTCCAATTTTAAGAGATTATAAACTCAAACTTATTAAAACAATAACCACTCATAAAATACTAAAAAAATATAACAAAAGAATTTATACAAACTCTAAAGATAAATGTTATAAATTTTATGGTTATAAAAATAGTTAACTTGATTATAAAAATTTCAAATTTTACTTAATTTTGTTGAACTTTTAAAAAAGTGTATAAAATAATAATATTATAAAATTGATTAAATTGTTTTTACAATTAAGTAACCTTTCTAATAAAAAAGAAATAACAAACTAATGTAACAAATAAAGCAATAAGTACACAGGGGGCCAAAGTGAGTGTACGAGTTGTATTGATGACTTTTGGGAAGAGGAAGTAGGACGGCGGCAGGGACGGTGGCGGTGGTGGCGGTGACGGTGATTGGTGGGGATGAATGTGTGGAGGCAGGCACATTGTTGTGTCAGGTGGAAACTCCGAAACTCACAATGCCTCTCAGGCACGACCCTCTGCTTTTTCTGTCCCCTAATGTGCAATACCCTCATAAGTCACACCCCAACATTAAAACCTCTAGTACTCTATTGTACTAACTCTGTCTCCCAAGAACCACTAAACAACAAACCAACGCTTGCTCCTTTATTTTTTCTAGCAAACAGTATATCATTGTCATTTTTTAAATATACCTAGATATTTTATTTTTTAAAAACTCTTTATGCCACATTTGTAAGTTAATATTTTTATTTTGTGAGGATAAAATTGCGTATTATCAGACCTCTCCAAATTTCACATTGATGCAAGATTCAACTAAATGTGATAGTGATGATGACTACTAAATCACTGACATATTTGTAGCAAAACGTTAAAAAAAGTAATATTTTAAAAAACTCTTTTAATTTTTAAACGGTAAAATAAGTATATTTCTTTCAAAACTTTTAGAAAATGTTAATTTTTAAAAATTTGAAAAAAACTTTTTATTTATATATTTTTAATAAAAATCTGAAATTTACGTGTTCATTACAAAAATGACAAAATACATATGACATGAATATTACATTTGTATTAATTAAATACTACTTAATTGACTATTAAGTGTGACTATATATATATATTCATGTAAATCATTTGAAAACAATCTACATACTAATTAGGGGTAAGATTATAGACTATTAAACTTATCCTGCATTTCAACTAAAATTTTCTTGGATTGTTATTGTTATCATTTTGAAGTCAAGATGAACTAATTAAATCTAACATAAAATAATTTTTTTTATAATTATCTTAAACTACTAATTTAAGTATAGTTTAATTGATTGGTGTCAAATTTAAGAGTTGAATTGAGTTATCATATTAGTGACATTTGATTACCCAATGATTGATGTATTTCATTGTTATTTTTTTAACTAAAATTTAAACCATTTTTTAAAAACATAAATAATTAGTAAAATTTTGGGATGATTTTAAAATCAGATTATCTGTTCTTATTACTGTGTTTCAAATTTACTCTAGAAAAATCTATCCATTCAATAAATGGAGCCCACAAAAATTGGACGATTAAGATCGCACCGAAACAAAGGGCACGCCAAAGTTAGGAACAAAAAATCTTGCTTGCCTATGTACTTGCCAATATTAATGTTTTACCCTTTAACAAAGCTATGCCATTAATTTTCTCCCTCTCTTTTAACTTATTTCTCCTTTGTCTTGTCATTTTCAAGATTTATAGGAAAACAAAAATCATTGGTTCTATAGGTTCCTCACTCACTCGTAGCTTTTAATACCAAAATGTGTCATTTTGCTTAAACTCAGGAGTACTTGATCAAGTACAACATAACTTGGGAGCATACCTTTCTGCCTTATGTGTCTCCCTCTTCTCTCTCTCTCTCTTTTTTCCTTTTTTCTCACTAACCCAAAATTTGTACAAAACAATACTTCTAAAGAGTAATTGCAATAAAGGTCTGGACTAAAGAGTAATTGCATATAATTAATTTCTAATGTCAAAATTTCAAGATTACAAGCTTATCATTATAGAAATAGTATTAAACTAATTTAGGTGTATTAACTAGAAAATTATAATATCTTGAGGAGGTCCAATCTAAGCACTAATTAAGCTTTGGTCCTCTAATAGTTCAATTCAAAGGGTTTTTATTTAGTCATATCAAAACCTAATGTCTTCAAAATAAATTATTTTCAACCTTCATTCAATAAAAATAAAATTTGTAAAAATAAAATTTGCCATTATGACAATTTACTCCTACCGTTATTCTAGCCATTTTTAAGAATAAATATATTGAAAATTTGTGATTTAGTCTTTTCTATTTTAGTCATCATATTATAAAAATTATCACTTATTTCTTTTATTATTATTTAATTATTGCACAAATTTGCTCCATCATATATAGTATTGAAAATTTAAGTTTCAATATAATATTGTTTTAAAATTTTAAATAA
>JANIHY010000003.1:57392616-57404602 GCA_027479065.1 Erythroxylum brevipes
ATTTATTGGAAACAATTTATATCAATTAAAAATAAAATTGCATATTTTTAAACTTCATTAAATTTTGTGTATTAACAAAATTTCTACTGAAATAGTATTATTGCATTTGTTGATAACTTGTTTCTTAGTTGTGAAGATTGCGAACTCATGACTATTACCTATCTTGATAACTTGTTTCTTAGTTGTGAAGATTGTGGCTATAATAAAGGCCATTCCCTATCCCAAGTACAAATGTTCCTCAATGTCAGCATAAGGTTACGATAATCTCCTGTAGATCCGGCCTTCAGATCCTCTGGCCTAGGTGTTCTAGCCCTATCCTGTATTAGAGGATCTCAGCCATCCATTTAACTTAAATGAATGGCTGAGATTCTCTGACACAGGGTAGGGTCAGAGCACCTAGGCCAGAGGATCAGGTCTCATGAATCGCCTTCAGATCCTCTGGCCCAGGTGCTCTGACCCTATCCTGTGTCAGAGTATCTCAGCCATCCATTTAGCTTAAATAAATGACTGAGATCCTCTGGCACAGGATAGGGCCAGAGGATCAGGTCTCGTATATCGTCTTCAGATCTTCTGGCTCAAGTGTTCTGACCTTATCCTGTGCCAAAGGAGACATCTTTTCCACGTCGACATTAAAACCGTTATTATTAAACCGTCCGTTGTGATTACCTGATAATGACATTTCCGCTTACTTTTTTATGACAGCACTTGTCTTGTGTTAATGCTCGTTATCAGTTGCTTTTGCTTTTATCAAAAGTCGAACTTTAATTTAATAAATATTAATTAATTAATTTTAATTTATAAAAATTGATTAATTTAAGAAAACTAATTAATTAATTAATTAATCAATATGATTTTATCAATACGAATTATTAAAGTAAACTAAACTGAAAAATTTAAAACAGCACAAAAAATTTAGCTAATTCAAAACTTTTACAATTGAACGACCAATTCATTTTTTAATTATTGAAAAATACAGATTATTAAAAAAAACACAGTTGAATTTCAGAACAGAACAGCCATGGATAAGACATTGGTTACTTGATGTTTCAAGTGTAGGGTGGAACCCCAATTAGTGCTTCCAAGCCTAACAACTGTTCTTTTAAGAATCTGTACACTGATTCGGTAGTCACTGCAGCAATCCTAACAACAAGACCTATTCCCTGCATCAACAGGCAAGTACAGACTTAGATGGTAGAAAACCAGCAGCAAGAAGAAAAGATGAAATAGAAGAAGGGAAGTCTAATGATTAAGAATGTTCACTGCTAACATTTTACCATCAAAATCGATACCGCAAATTGACAAACAACTTGTTGCACCCCCAACCGAACGATTTCCAAGTAACTAAACAAGATTATATGCAAGAGGATGCCTTGAGGTTTCGTCCTCGCGTCAAAATGAATGATATTCCAAGAGTATGCAGAAAACTTGTCAAAGTTTAGCAGATTAATGCAGAACAAGGAATTGACAGTCGATAGAAATGTTATTCATAGGATAATGAACATGTCTTGGCAAGACGAATCGACGTACCTTAGGGCCAAAACTGCTGCTAGATGCAATAAAAGGTGGTTTGATAAAGCAGTGATCAGATTTTAGTTTTGCATGGCCACTTAAGCCAGTGAAATGTGCTCGCAATTGTTCAGACATCATCCTTTTGACGTTTTCTTGAATCTGAATCTGAATCTGCCTCAACCTTGGCCTAGAACAGAGAAATCACACTCACATATAGGCATATCATTAATCTTTCAGGGCCTGTCAACTGATTAGATTAAGGCAAGTTCGAAATAAATGATTAAGCAAAGAAAAGAGAACAGGTTTTACTCTATAAACGATTTACTGTATACCCCATGAGTATTATCATTGCAGAAACTTGGTAATCCTGCATGCGTTCTGTGATACTTGTGATGCTACCTTGCTCCAGCAATACCTGCAATATTTTCAGAAACAACAGCGAAGCAAGAAATAAGTCATGAGTTCGAATTTTATAAATATATTTAAAACACACTAAAATTATTGTCAGAAACAATGCAATTTGTCAAATACTTTGGAAGACCTCAGATTTTATTATATCGATAGATTGGAAAGATGTTTATGCATTTGTTTCCTTTGTACAAATACCTAAAACAACTCTGTATATAGTTCTATAAGTCAATGGTATCACATGGATCCATAAAACCATGTAAATTTTATGATTTGGTGACAACAAATTGGAAAGAGTAGCAATCAGAATCTTTTGTAACAAGTGACTGAGATGAGGTGTCTGAACGGATATAAAGCGGCAGTGTGTAAATATATAAAGACTAATCTGTAACTCGCAGTAATAAGTAGAAACTTAAAGAAAATTGGAAGATTGCAATGCAAATGGATAAACTAACTAATGGCATAATAGACTTGCACGATTTGGCAATGATTTTCCAATCTGTCAATCCAATATGAAAATGGGTTATTGACATGGAAAAATGTCTCAATATGAATGAAATTGATTGTAAAGAATAAGAATATTACAGTGTCCAGAAACAAGGGCTGCTCATCCAAGAATATGCGGTTGGTGCTCTTATAAAGCTCAAAATCCCACTTCTCTCCAGTTTCATGGCGCCCGCTGGTAATCCAATCAACAACTACAAGATTAGAGTCTGAAAGCACCTTGAAAACTTGTTTCTGAGAGTATCTTGCGGTTGAAAAACATGTCACTGGATCTGGAAGGGCAGCCAAGAGGGCATCACTGCCAACTTTTACCTAGAACATGGCATAGAATGGAAAAACCTCACTTGAGAATGTCCAAACACAACTATTCAACGATGTTAATTTGTGAAACTTTTTATTTTGACATTCCAACAAAAACCCTGTGACTTGAAGAACAAAACCAGCTAGGAGAAAAAGATGATCTCAACCCCTTCAAAGAAGTAGACACTGGACCATCTTGCAATTATGAATTCTATAGTCTATACTACCAGAAAATGGAATATAGTTACCTCCAAAAGTTGTTCAGAACATTTGGAATCCAGGGACTTGTAAACCTACATGAAACATATTAGGAAGGAAAGCCTTGTAACTACTGACACTGACATCGTTCCAAGACAAGATAAAATTCAAAGCAAAGTCTTTGGACAAACTTGAATACCAACAATGAAAGAAACGGAAAAGATCAACCTTGGTGGAAGCTTGAGTCGTTAGAACAGTAGTACATCCATCTCTAATCACAAGTTCACATCGTATGGAATCACCCTGCAAACTAGAACACACATAAGTGAATGATAAAAGATATCTAAACATAAATTATAAGCAACACGTACAAAACAGAAAAAGCAGAGAGACGTTAGAAGAAAGGAGCCTACAGAGACTATGCCACCGCCATAAGTGAGTGTGTAAATCCAAACTGCATCGATTTTAGAAGAACCCACCTGGAGAACATTGAATCCAAATAACAAGAACTATAGGAATGGTGTGTGACTTGATTCTAAATCTCAGAAATTTGTGATCAAAGATGAAACCTTTGTGGGAATAATGAATTTGAGAGGGTATTTTGAGAAGCATCTTGTGACTGTTGACTTCCGTCCAACTTTCTCCACTACCACTCTTCCCGTTTCCATCTCTCTATCTCCTTCTCTCGCTCTCCTATAGTCAAAGGTCTTAACTTCAGGAAAGTTTTAGTTTTGCTGACATCGGCACTCCTCTTTCACCTCCATTTTTTTGTTTTTGGGGATGAAAAATGAGGGCAAAGTACTAGAGAAAATCTAAATAGGACACATTCGCGAGAAGGAGACCCCGCAAATGTCCTCCATATAAATGGAAGAACAACTCAAAGGAGCTGGGCTTGAAACAGGCCTAAAGCCCGCATTTCAGGGTTTAACCAACCAATCCACTACTCATCCCTAACCTTTCTCTCCCAGTTTAGGGTCCTTTTACATTTCCCTGTTAAAGCAGACCCTTCTATTTTGCAGTAGTTACTCGATGATCTCTGGCAATCTCTACCTGCCATTGTCGTCTCCTTCTCCTTTTCTCAGTACAAGATAGCCGTCTGGCTATCCCACTCTCTCTTCACCCGTGTTTCCAACCTAAGAGCAGCTCGCGGCGACGTGTCGGGATCAAATCGCGCGAAGTTCAACTTCCAACAGCTGGAACGAAGCTTACGTTTGGGCTTCCGGGGGTTCGCGTGGTCGACCGGTTGGGATTACCTCAAAAACTGCGTCTGGAGGGATTTGGACTACAGGAGACCCTTTGTTGGTATTATTCTTCTTATTCTTAAAAAAAGTTCATAGGATTTAATACCGTTTTTGGTATGTGTAATTATTTCTATCAATTTTGGTGGGCAGAGCTCTTTCCTAATGGGTATGTGAAAAAAAAAAGTGCAGGTAGCACTGAGGGAGGTGAAGACAGTAGAGAAGGAGGGAATCCCGAGTCTCTCCATTTGTCCCCAATTTCTTCGTAAAATTGACCTTTGTAATTTAAAGAGTTCATGCAGATACTTCTGAATGTAAGGACCCTTAAACAGGTTTATTTGATTTTCGTGTTTGTCTTTATTTGGTTCTTTGTTCAGATTTCGGGTTTTGCTCTTTGAACGAATACTTGTGTTTGCTTTTGTCAATCAAATTCTTGACTGCTCTTGAATTAAGAGTTTCCTTAGTTTGAATGGTTATCGCTTCAGCTGATGTATCAAGAAACAGTCTTGTTGTTTGACACCAGTGAATTGGCTATAAAGACCTGTTTATCTGTTCATTTATTCTCTCTGGACTATGCTTGTACAGTTCATCTCGCTCATCTACTGTTTTTTCTTGAATGTGCTCTGCCTTTTTATGTTTTTGGGAATCCAGGCCAACTGCTGCTTGACGGTTAGTTCAATAGTGGCTTTTCTGTAGATTTGCTTTCTGGAATTGAAGAATAGCAGACTGCAAGTTGGAATTTTGAAATGAGATTGATGTTGAGATCAAGCCATCACTTGAGAAATGTGGTTTCTGCAAAATCTGTTCTTTCCTATATAATGCCGTTGAATTTGATTGATTCCAATGCCATAGTTGCTCGAACCTATGCCCAACCTGCAAGGAAAGTGGTGGAGGAAGAGCCTGAGGAGGTTGAAATTGATCAGAGAAGGCTTCCTGCTGATTATGATCCGGCAACTTTCGATCCGGCTGAGCACCGTAGTCCTCCAACAGAACGTGTTTTCAGGTTGGTTGATGAAATTTCGGGGCTGACGTTGACGGAAGTTGCTGAACTGAGCTCTATTATAATGAGGAAGAAGGGAATGACAGAACCGCCTGTTATAGGGGTTATGAAACCCGGTGCTGGTGGGTTTGCTGCTATGGCAATGAATGCTCCTGCTGCAGCTTCCAAGGAAGAGAAGAAACCAGAGAAGACAGTATTTGAATTGAAACTGGAATCTTTTGAAGCAGCTTCAAAGATCAAAGTAATCAAGGAGGTTAGGAGTTTCACTGATTTGGGTCTTAAGGAAGCAAAAGATTTGGTGGAGAAGACACCGGCAATACTGAAGAAAGGAGTATCAAAGGAAGAGGCAGAGAATATTATTGAGAAGATGAAGGTTGTTGGAGCCAAAGTTGTCATGGAATGACTGGAAGCTACTGAAGTTAGATATTTGGTTCTGCTATGGGGTTTTCTACATGGCACCCAATTCATGGAGAGAGCAATGTTTTGTATTCAGATATTTGTTTCTGTCGCATGATTTTGAAAGGAAAAACTGGAATATCTCAGATGATTGCATACTTCTTTCGATATGCTTCTAAGATGTCATAAAGCTTTGGTAGGGGAATCTACCAACCACTTCTCTGTTATTTTGTCTTTGAAAAATCGACATCTTGCTATGCAAATTGTTTGTGGCACTAATTTACTGAAAGCTCTCTTGCAAAACAGTATCGATAACAAAACATAATCACTTACTGAAGGTTAAAGGTTACTGTTCCATTACTCGATCACTTGGAGCAAAACAATGACGATAAATCTGAATCCAGGCTTCCATGTAACTTGGCATTCTAGCAACACTTAGATTGATCCTCCCTTCTTATGTCCATGTTTTGCTCTCTATAACAAGACCTTGAGCTAGTTTATAGGAGTGTGTTCAGGTTCAAGAATCTGAGGGCAACACGAATTATTCCGAAGCTCGTATTGTCTCAGCATCCATTTTAAGACAAATTTAAGACGAAGAACGAAATCAAGTATTGTCAATGAGATTTAGCTTCCATGGATACGGTGTGGTAAACTGTTATGGTTGGTGACTTAAAACATGAGCTGTATCAATCCAAGAAGAAATAAAAAGGGTGAAGATGGAAATTTTCATCTTTGAGTGACTTGTGTGCAAAATTATGAAAGTTGAGGGAGGCTTGTGCGATTTACCTGGAACATGACACGAGACTAAAAATATCATCCTTCTATCTGCTAAGCTCTTGTACGTGAAGAGAGACCTTCGGTGGTGGTCTTTGAATTCTTAGTTGGGGAAATCCTTGTAAATATGATGTTGGCTATCTCTCAAACAAAACCAGCAACAGCGTGTCGTCCTGTTTCGGACTGGGCAAACGCCAAGTCTCGATGGAATTTCCCAAAAGTTCTGAGCTTGAGGGCATCGCTCTCCAGCTCCAACTCCAAGCCCAACTTCCCTCTCGCAAGCAGAATCATGGTTCGAAGTAAAATAGCTCTCTCTCTCTCTCTCTCGCTGTTTCACTCTTTCACTTACTCTTATCCTGTTTTTGAGTATAATCTGTGATTTCCCAGTTCTTGTTGTTGCTTGTTATCCTTCATCTTAGTGGTTCCAAGCCTTAAATCACGAAAAAGGTCGCAAATTTAAGGAATTAAGAAGATGCCTAAAGGTGGGCGTGGAGTTATCGCTTTTGTTGATTGGTCTTAGGACCATGAAACTCTGTAATGCTCTAGCTAACCTCGCCTTCTTGATGGGAGAGTGCAGCTTGAAGCTGTCCGTCTCTGCGTACGTTATGGTCGCAGAGACACGCATTCATGGCACACACATAGAATTGAGAAAATGTGGAATAGCAAATTATTGTTGCATTTCTTTTACGAGCTTTGCATGAGATTAAGAATAAAGTTCCCGTGTTCTTTTGAGACCATTGATCTAAGCCACTTTTGCACTTGCCATGCTTGAATCCATATATATGCCTTTTTTTCTGCTCAACTTTTGGTAGAGTTTTATCCTAACGCTTAGTATGGATTTTACTTGCAGATTTAGAATATTCTATCAATGAAAATAGTTTGCTCAAGGAATTCTCGAACTTTGGAGAAGTGGCTGAAGGTAATGACATCAATTTTCACTTGCTATTCTTGAAACTGGATCTGAATGGATGTAACTTCTTCACTTTCGTTAAATGCTCCATCTTTATAGATATTAGTTTCACTAAAGCCTCGGATTTTGTTTCTAAATAACCCAACTGTGGCAGTAAAGCTTGTAAAGGATCAAACCACAGCAAAGCGCAAAGCTTATGCGTTTATTCAGTATACTTCTCAAGATGATGCCATTCTTGCCTTGGAGAATATGGATGGCAGGGTCAGATATGTTCCTGATATTGCCTTTGTTTCCAGGATTTTATTGACAAAGAAAACTCATGTTTGGTTTTGGATATTTTAACCTCAGGTGGTTGATGGCAGATTGATTTATGTTGAACTTGCCAGACCTCAGAAAAATGGTGTAAGACAGTATCCAGTAGCCTCTGGACCCCCAAAGAATAAGAAAAAGTCGCATTCACAAGAACAGGATGAGATTGCAGATTGCTGGTACTGATCATACTGGATATTCTATTTGTTAGTTTGTTTTGAACAAATGGAGGAGCAGAGGTGGTAAATTAAGGAAGATTCCAGATTGAACACAATGATTCGAGTGGAAGTTCTTTTTGAAAATTGCCAACAGTAACACACTTGATCTTGAATACATTAAACTACTTACTATTATCCCCCAATTGAATCTTGTCAAATGCAGTAGGATTGTTATAAATTCTGTATTTTGTTTGTATTTATCAACCTAAACCATGTGTGGAGTTTTCTGGCTTGAATTCAAATTTATGGCCATCTTCTGCTTCCATTTGGACTCAAGTTTTGATGGATTCAAGTTGAATGGATATGGAATTTCATCTCCTCATCTCCACGGGTTACTGTAATGTCTGGTCTTCAACATATACATATATCTCAAAGGCCAAAACAGAGTAACTATTATATCAGGTAAATCATTAGTATTATTTTGGTTGCTAAGGTGGACTCAAGCTTTGCTTTTAAGCAAAATTGTCACTCTTTCCAAAAATCCAGACTTTAATCTTTGAAGTTGTTATTCTGGATGTTTTGATCATCCAATAGTCAATGTAGAGCTTCATGGCCAAGTTTCTGAAAAGGAAATCTTTTCAAAGATTCAGAGTTGCTTTCTTGATAAATTAAAGATCCAGGCTTTGCATCTTTATCAAACTTCACAAAGATTGACGGAGAAAGGAAAGTGTTCAGTTGGAAGACAGATCTCTAGACTTTCCAACTGGAATTTATGGTAATCAAAAGTTCAGTGAATTTGCCTTGTAAATCAGATTTTCAGTTCAGCCATTGCTTGAAGAAGTTCTCAAATGCTCAATGTGTGTTAGCTCTGGGAAAAAGGAAGAAGATAGGTTTCTACAATGTTTTATAGGTTATTTTTGGCATCAATACGATGAAATGAGACTTAAGTAAAATGTTTAATCTGCTTTCTGATATAATTAAATGTCCTTTGCTTGATTACTAAACATGGTCAGTTTGTTAACTGTAAGCTGAAGATTGTAATTTAAAGGAAGGTGAATTTGTTTCCTGATCTTTATTTCTCTGAGTTTCTACATTAACTTCTCAACCGAAAAAAAAAAACAACAACAGTCGTGTCATAGACACCTCCATTTCCTAAGCGCCTCTGAATGATCATACCAACAACTATCTCAGAGTTCATTTTGTGCAAAAGGAGAAAAAACTTCAAAATCCAACAATTCCAATCATATTTTACTGCTCAACAGTCACTGATACTGTGGCATCAACAGCTTCACTGCTTTCCACAACGATCTTGTTATCTGATATGCTGGTCACTGCATGCATTACATATCCTGCAGTTTGGACTGAGTACTGAAAATGCTCAATCCTGTTGGGAAAAACCAATGCAGAAGAAAAATCGGCTGCCCATTTACACCCTTTTCCTCTCACTGTCAGTTTCCCCACCGTAGATTTCATTTGCATGTTCTTGGCATTGTTCCTGTCTATCACCACTTGATCAATGCTCCTAAATTGCCCATCTAATTCTACTATTGGAACATTACCTGTAGCAAGTCCACTGAAAATGTTATCCACAATATTTATCCTGGAAATCTGACCATTAATCGACTTCAACACAATATTGGCCCCAGCGAAGAACAAGCCATTAGTTACAGATACTTGAAATGGATCTTCTATGACTATGGAATTGTAGTCCAGGTAACAGCCATTGATTCTGTTCAGAGATCCTCCAGACTTCACTAAGATTCCCACCCCACCGAACTTTGTTGCCTTGTTGTAACAATGTGCCCCTGTCACCACGTTGGCCTGACCTCTTATCAGAATTCCAATGGCGCCTGAGAAGACAACAACATCGGAGATGGCATTGTCATTGCTTGCAAGCTCAATGCCTGTTCCTGAGAAGTCCTTCTCGTCTTTGTTCCCTCCAACAGTTTCGTGCTCCCCCAAGAAGCAGCTTGATATGAAAGCCTCGTGGCCACGTCGGACCAGGATTCCATGAGTAGTGAAATGGATAAAATAGCAGCTGTTGATCCGGATTCTGGCCGAGTCAATAATAAAGATTCCACCTCCGCGAAAACTTGAGTCAAACAGGATATCCCTGAATGTGATAGCTTCATAGTATATACTGTCCTGGATGTTTTGTTGTTCATGGTTCAACTCATCATCAGAATTCTTGTTGAAGTCTTTTGTTTCTTCAGGAAGGGGAGATTTTGGAGACCAGAGCTCAATTAGATGTCGGTCTCCAGGAAATGTGTCTGATGCTCGGAAAGTCCCTGCTTTCACCTGACATATCAACCAATTCTTACCAATTATTCTTCAGCTCTTATTTAAAACATTCATCGATTCAGGGAAAAGAGATTACCCGAAGCTTTTTCTTTTCAAGTTTTAACAAAAGTTTCAAAATAGTGACTAAAGTTTCAAACACACTTACGCCGACACATTGAAAACAAATTTGACTTTAAGTGCTCTTATCAGTGCTTTTTCTTTCCAATGTGCTTGATCATTGGCATAATTTTCGGACGAAAGCTGCAAATTATACAGATCTATACATATTTTTCCAGCATCATTATTTGAACATAAGATCCTGAAATGAGACTAACCAAAACATTGCCTCCACCAATTGCGGGGAACCGTATTGGCTTGCTGATCTTATATTCTCCGCCTTGAAGATCTATCACAACTCCACCCAAGTCATTGACTCCAGGAAGAAGAAGATGATGAATCATCCCTTCACCACTTTGCACTTCAAAAGCATCATTCAGGGCGTTGAGTATTGCTTCAGTACTATCTTGTTGCCCACTTGGATCTGCTCCATATGCAATTGGATAAAAGACTCTACCGTCCTGCAAAAACACACATAATCAAGTTTCAGACACCACCGTATAACCAGACCAGACCAGACCAGACCAGACACCAACTATGCATCTGTCTCTCTTACCTGTTTTAAAGCTTGAAGGGACCGTACTTGTTCAAGTCCAGCTCTTCCTCGAAGCTTGGCTCCAAATTCCAACAGCTTCTGTTGTCTTGTGGAACAACTACATTCTCGTACCACAGCTAACACTGATAACAAAACAAGTACGAACGATACTAGGAATCCTCTCATTGTCTTCTAACTGCCCAATCCTTCATAGGTAGATTAGGAAGATGATATTATACAAGTTGGCACTGACATGCATGAATATCGAAAATAAATATCAGATCACTACAGATTAAAATTAGGAAATTGTATGCATATATGACCTGTTCTGATTCTTCTCATGATAATCGTAATGCTGAAAATGGAAATTTAATAACTCTGGTCAATAAGTCCATTTTTCATGTCATTGATCCGTCAAACTGAAGTTCTTACAAGTTACGATTGATATATCAATTACGTGGATGAGATGGGAACTCCATGATTGGTACAAGCAGACACGTTCTTGGTCTTAGAATTTTGTTTTCTTAAGGTACGTGGAATTCTAACTTAGGTATGATGTTTGAATTTAAGGGTCTTGACTCTTGTTTTTTCAGATTTGTAAAAGTTGACTAATTAAACTAAGATATACTAAAATTCCTTTTCATCCAAATTGAATATCTTAAAATTATATTAAATTAAATCAAATTTAATTAGTTAAGATTGAGTTTAATAGTTTGTTATAATCACTACAAGAAAAGCAGGAATTAGTGACGGAAAATTATCAACAAAAAAGACATTAATATTTGATTAATTCATATATGATGTTTATACTTTGTGTGATTAGTACAAAAATTATAAGCATGAAATAAAAAAAAACTTCTCTAAAAAATATAGAATGAATAGTGAATTGAGAGATACCTAAATCAAAGAAGAGCTCCTCAAGACTTGCAACAATGTGGCATCTAACCCTAATAATCCCCTCCAATTGTCATCTTTAGAGTAAGAGATTGAGAGAAAGAAGTAAACATATAATATGAGGAAATTGATAATCTATTTATATAGGGAGCTTGTAGAAGCTAAAATGAAACCTTTGTAACCAATAATACAATATAGGAAAAGATTAAAGAAGTTATAAAGGAAAATTATAAAAATAGGACATTTGTAAGTAAGTATATAAAATAGAAAAGGAATATTTATAAGCTAAAAATCAATAACCAAAATAGGAAAGCAGAAATCATACAAGTAATATAGGAAAACGATACAAACTATTCAAATATACAAACAGGAAACGAAACATAGCTTCTTTGGTTTTTTATTTTTTATTTTTTAAATTTAATAAAAAGTTGTAGTTTTGATTTCTTTTAATTTTCA
>JANIHY010000003.1:57418885-57429438 GCA_027479065.1 Erythroxylum brevipes
GATGATTCTCGATATGGGTACCTGTATCTGAGGAGATACAAATCTGAAGCATTTGAAAAGTTCAAATAATTCAGAAAAAAAGATTTCTATAAAAGAGTAGGCAAGGTTTGGAAAAAGGGTTATTTATTGTATGGCCCTTTAAGAACTAAAATCAAGTTTAATCGTAAGAAGCTAAGTCCAATTACTTGAAATATGATATAACTTAACTTCGAAGTGTTGGGACGGATGATGATTTAAGGGATATGTAACTAGATATAGGAAACAATTTTCTAATAGTTATTAAGGATATTAATTTCAATCAAGAAGCATGTAATCGAAACGAGGCTAATGGTAATGATCAAAATGAAAAAATATTAATTCAAAGGATTGGATATGAATTTCAGGTTGAAACATGCCACGAAAGAGAAAACATGATATAATGCGATCAACGTTCAAATAATGATTTGGAGCTAGTTATTGTCTAGGTGAAGTATCACATTCTGCAGTTGCAACCGAATCAGATGTTGTACCTCCAGTTACTACTACACTTGTAGATGAGGTATCAACTTCTGTACCTGCTACTACATCATCCACCACTCCTATACTGACAGAGATATCAAAGGTAAATGATACGAATGAAGGAGACGACCTCCAGCTTAGAGTTGAGGGAGCTGATGGAAGAATTTACATCAAAATTGTCAATAATCTGTAAGTGAAAATACATGAAACACCATATGCTTATAATTAAGTTATAAGTTTAAATCTAAAAAATGGTATAAAATTAATTGTTTTAATATTAGGTTGATTTTGTCTAGACTATGCTCAAGAAATATGTCATCCAAATTCAAGGAGAAGATTGATGTTGAAGGTTATATATGGAAGAATATCTCTTAGGCTTCAAAGGAATTTTACTATCAGGAGTTTGAGGTACAAAAATTATTTTTTATTGATTTTTATACATTTATCAGATAAATATTATTACAATATAATACTTATCGCATGTCTTTCCTTTTATTTCCGAAAGAATTTTTTTGATATTCGAAATTTGAAGCGATAATTTATAAAGTATGGGAGAGACGAACACGTGCATATTATCGAGACTTTGTTGGTGCAATACACAAGACTGGTGTACAATCGCCTTACATTTTTGAATAAATATAGAGTCGATGGCAGCAATATTGGACATTACCTAAGGCAATGTCTATTTCAGAGCATAATTCTACCAATAGACGTGGAGGATTGGGGGAGAGAGTTTTCCCGTACATACTGGATGATTTATTACCCATCACAAGCATGTAGAGAGACTTGTAATTATCTGCACTTTACATTTATGTTCTGAACTTTTTTACTTTGACATATTTCAATTTAATTTGATGCGTGAATTTTGGAATGAAAATATGTATATTATGAAGAATGATAATGTTATAAATGTTTGGTGCTATATATGGCTATGTTATTGAGTTTTTTTTTGTTCAACAGGGGATAAATATCATAAAATAGATGAAATTTTATCAAAATTTTTATAAATTGTAGTTTATTTAAAATATTTTATTTTGATGTAGGAAACGTCTATGGGCATGAAGCTTATACCTCATCAATTTTTTTTGCACACTCATACTAAGAAGTATAATGGTGCGACCTTTGTTAACATCCGATGTAGAAAACTAAATGTATGTGAAATTTATGTTTTAATATTAATTTTTAATAATTATTACTTACTAACATAAACATTGCCTTATGATAGGACCAAATATAAGAAAACAATCAATGATAGTCTCAGCAGTCTGAAGATGTTGATGAGACTTAAACCCATCTTTATGTAGTGGGTGGTAGGGACCATCGTGGAAGGATATTCATCTTAGGTTCACTTGAGAATACATGTTATTCGCAATCCTCCACATCTAGTACAATAACATCTAGTAGGCAGTCTACACCCAATGAAGTTCAGAACATCCGCGGTCACCAAATCATTAGTGTACTTGTAGTCATTTTGTATGAATTACAAATACTTATTATGTACAAAATAATTTTTTTTACTATCAATTAAGATAATTTGTACTTTATATCATCAATCAATTTTCTGTTTTAACAAATTAAATGTTGAAACAAATCGAAATATTATTAACATATAACTCATAACTGTTTAAATTATGCATCAACCATAACATCATCAAATAAAATTTAATGCAGGGAAATTTTAAAAATAGTTTTTAGAAAATTTATTGACAGAAAAACAAAGTTTGTCGGTAAAATCTATTTGATTTACCTATGGATAACTAATAACTATAGGTAAGTTTCTCGACCGATATATCTTATCTGTTAATAACTTTACTGACTGAAGATAGCACAAAATAATCATCGGTATATTCATTAATGGTTACACAAAATTTTCGTCGCTAAATTTGCGACGAACATTATGTGATTCATCATAAATTATTACCTACGGTCGCTTCTCAGACGCCTTTGTCTGTCTGTAAATTTTGTCGCTAACGTAAGTTTTTGACGAAATGTGTAGATTTTCCTTTCAGTAATTTTCATCGTTAAGCTTCATTTTTTTAATAGTGAAAAAGCAGGAAATAGTTAACTAGTTATATTCTAACTTCCAATTTCAACTCCTGATCCCATTTAGTTTGGTCATTTTCCTTTTGATTACACATGAAGTAGACATAGATCCTCTTACATATTTAAAAAACATCCTAAATTACCTAACCAAAACATCAACATTAGATGTTTGTTCAACCAATAACAGTACACACAGTTTCCTTTGATTAGCTTATGACAACTTTGTATCATCTATTTATACAATATATCAATCTCAAGTTTTGACTTGAAATTACAAGTGGAACAATGAATGATTGTGACATGTAAAGGGGGATTGATTCATGGATGAAGGGTCAAGCTCCCTTTTGGAGATCTCTATATGATCAATGATTATAACTCATCTATCTTCAACTTGTGATTCCTTGATCCACTGTCACAAAAACACTTGCAGATACTGCAACATTCAACTCGATTACTTCTTGGTTGTTGGAAACATTCCCCAAGGCATGATTAGGAAACGAGGAACCACTTATGTTTAATGTGTACTGTACATGGATTATAAGTGAAAAACCGAAGGGGTAGTAGTTTCGTAAACTTTCTAATTTTACTGTTGACGTCTCTAACAAAAACGAAAACAAAAGCAATAAAAAATGAAATAATAAAAGCACCAAAAATTTAATAACGCAGTTCGGTTCACCTTCTCTACGTTTGCAGGGCCCTCACTCAGCTTAGTACTTTTACTGAAGTACAATAGATTTACCCAAGACTTTATTGAGTCGACATCATTTAACCTTTGATACTATCTCTCAACCTTACTTCCCATGAAAGTATTTTACACCCAATAACATAGTCGACTCGTGTTAACCTCATCAGAGGATTTTTCTAAACTATTTTTACTTAAACGATAATTAATAAAAATAACTCAAGTACTCAATTAACTAAGAACAAAACAACGATATACTTGAGAAAAAAGAAAAAACTTCCCTATAGTTTCAGCTTCTCGAAATATATCAAAAAGTTTGTCTACCAATTGAACTGATTCATCCCAACTTCAACAACTATAATTAAACCATATGGGATATTACACGTAGCCTGTATATTTCAAGCGCAAACCCAGAAGAGGGAAAATCACAAATTAACCCATGGTGTATTGCAACCCTGAAGACGCACACCACATAAGAAAAACTCTTGGAATCTTAAAGCTCACACACAGTTTTTCTCACTAAGAACACATGTATTAATGCCACATATATCTATTCCACAATTCAGTTAACTCCAACTGCAAGTTGATGCAATACCCACGAATACTCCTGATGAAGATGTGCATAATTCCAACACACAACAACTACTTCCCTTGATTTTCTTCTCTTTTCTAAAATCCACAAAATTAATTAAACCACAGTGTTGTGCAAATACAGGGTCACGTCTACAACACAATAACCTCCACACAGCAATTAAACCACGGTGGTGTGAAAATATAGGGGCACGTATACAACACACGCAACCACCACACAACAACCTTCTAAAAATCCTTCAATGAAATCCAATGTGATTTTTGATACATTCATAATCAAGATAGACTTCTATTTCACTTCAAGTCTTATCTTAGAATCCAATTCAAATAAGGAGTGTTACTTATTTACACCATATCTTGATTTTGATTTTCAAACATTATCTTGAAGACCCAATAATAAAAAATGCCAAAATTAAATAATTGGGATATAATAAATATCTTAACAATCTCCCCCTTTTTGGCATTTTTGTCACAAAAAATAACTTCCTTTTAATCACATAATCAAATATATATAAGTATTGAAGTCACAATACTCCCCCTCAATCCAACATCAAGTTCCAAAGAATATCCATTAAATTCTTCAAGTTCAAGAAACATTCGAAGAAACAATAATGAACAATTATCTAATTATTCAAATTTATCCCTCTTGGGCCAAAAAGATGTCAAAAAACATGACAAGTAGTCACACATATACTATCTCTCTCACCTCCTATGAAAGTATTTCACAACCCATAACACGATCGACTCGTGTTAATCTCATAAAAGAATTTTTCTAAATTACTTTTACTTAAACGACAATTACTAAAAATAACTCAAGTACTCAATCAACTATGAACATAACAATGATATACTTGAGATACAATAAAAAACTTCCCTATGATTCCAGCTTCCCGAAATACATCTGAAGAGCAAGTCTAGAAGAGCAAACCCAGAAGAGCAAGTCTAGAAAATCACAAATTAACCTACGATGTATTGCAAACCCGAAGACGCACACCACATAAGAACAAGTTTTGGAATCTTAAAGCTCACACACGGTTTCCCTCACCAAGAAACACATGCATGACGCCAATTATATCTATTCCACAATTCAATTAACTCCACGTTGTAGGTTGATGCAACACCCACGAATACTCCTAATGAAGATGTGCACAATTCCAACACACAACAACCACTTCCCTTTATTTTCTTCTCTTATCCGAAATCCACAAAATCAATTAAACTCGGTGTTGTGCAAATATGGGGTCACGTATACAACACACACACCCACCACATAGCAATTAAACCACGATGTTGTGTAAATACAGGGTCACGTATACAACACACACATCCACCATACAATAGCCTTCCAAAAATCCTTCAATGAAAACCAACATGATTTTTGATACACACCCAATCAAGATAGACTTCTATTTCACTTCAAGTCTTATCTTAGAATCCAATTTAAATAAGGAGTCTTACTTATTTACACCATATCTTGATTTTGATTTTCAAACATTATCTTGAAGACCCAATAAACAAAAATGACAAAATTAAATAATTAAGATATAATAAATATCTTACCAATAAGGTTAGGGAACATTAAAACATGGATAAAATCAAACTTCGACGAGGTACCATGCTCTTGTAGGGACCCCTTAGCAACTGTTGATCTCACATTCATGCCTTTGGCGTTGTTCCTGTCAACTATGACTTGATCAATTTGGTTCAAAGGACCATTTGCTTGGTCCAAATGAACAATGTCAATCCCATTTTTAGAGCCAGAAAATATG
This sequence comes from Erythroxylum brevipes, assembly GCA_027479065.1. Taxonomy (NCBI): domain Eukaryota; kingdom Viridiplantae; phylum Streptophyta; class Magnoliopsida; order Malpighiales; family Erythroxylaceae; genus Erythroxylum; species Erythroxylum brevipes. Next base: position 57,424,469 of record JANIHY010000003.1, read on the forward strand.
TTATCCACAACGATGACACCTTTGGCAACACCATTTATGGACTTCGATGAATTGTACGCTTCACCAAGAAGAAGAAAATACCTGTTAGATATGGTAAGTTGCATAGGGTCTTCTCCAACAATCCCTGTGTAGTCCATCACTACAAAAAAAATGGAGTTTAACGACAAAAATTACCAACGAAATTTGGACACATTTCATCGGTAACCTAATTTCACGACAAAATTTACTAACAAAAAATCGTCAGAGATACGACCATAAATAAATTTATTGACAGAAATTACTGTCGGTAAATTTATCTACGGAATTACCAACAGTATAATTACCAAAGAAGGAAAATTTTCTATCAGAAAATTACCAACGGAATTGGCTATTCCGTTGGTAATTAGCGACGGAAAAAATTTCGTCGCTAATTCCAATATATTTTACCAACATAAAAATTTTTCCGTCGATAAATTTGCTGAAAACTATTTTTTAAGCTTTAAAAAAGGCTAATAATTATTTAATAAATGATAAAATCATATTATGATTATTATAATTGATATTGATGAATTATAGTAATTATAAATTCATGATCATTCAATTTATTTCAAAATTATTATGTATTTAACATATTGACAATGATTATCAATTTTAATAATAACATAATTATTCAATATAATTATATAAGCATCCAATAATTATATATTCAATATAATTATATAAGAATACATAATTATATATTCAATATAATTATATAAGCATCCAATAATTGTTATTTGTTTTGGTAAATCAGAAGAATAATTAATAGAAAAAAAGTATTTTCAAAACGTTCACTTACAAGTGCCACTGGAGACACATCTAGCTAAAATAAGCAACTAGCCTCAAGCAAGCAAAGATAGAAACACAAAACAAGGATGACAGAAGCAAGGAAGTTACAAAATACATCCAGTTAAAAGCAAAAACACAAGGAGCTCTACCAAAACCAAAACATCTATAATCCATGTTAAAGCCTAACTAAAAATCACAATCCTAGAAGAAACGATCCAAAAGAGGCTGAAGGGAATGATGCTCATGGATACCCTGAGCACCTGAATGGCCAAGGGAAGGCTGCCACCAAGTAGTGAATGTGTTGAACCTCCGGGGGTAGGCTAGACCAGGCATGGCCTTGCCAATGAGACCTCGCATGTTGTAACCTGAAAATGTCTGATCAAATAACCTGCAAAAGAAAGGATGACCCTAAATATAAAATTACCTCCTCTCAGTGTGTAGGCTGAGAAGTTACCTAACGTGGGAGATTACTCCGAGATACACTCTTTCCTCAGCCATAACTTCATTCTTGAAGGTTCGAGCATTACATTCAATAAATATATGGTAAACTGTAGTGGAAAGCAAAAGAGGGAAGCGAATGATGGCTAGAACTCTGGTTACAGGATACAGTTTTATACTAGGAGAGGATAGCTGAGAGATTAGAAGGGTTGAAAGTGGAAAAATCGAATCGGGTGAGACATTGTTCCCAAATTGTTTGAGAGAAAGGGCAAGCAAAAAATAAGTGATCAATTGATTCATTTGCTGAGAGGCACAGGGAGCCATGATTAGGAATATAGAGGTACGAAAGCTTATCCCGGGTTTGAAGCTTTTGCAAGAATGCAAGCCATAAGATAAAGGAGCATCGAGGTGTACTATATTGGGACCATACCAGTTTGTACCAAGGAACAACCGGTAGCGGGCATCGTAAGAGTTGATAAGTTGACGCATTGGTATATCGCTTGGTGGGGCTCGTTAGCCATTCCAGGTTATCAGGTAAGGTACAATTGGGTAAATAGACAGGAGGATCAAGGTGTCTAAGGAGGTCTATGGAAACCTCCCTCTAGCTCCAAGCATCATTAAGTATTACTTCAGAAACACGGGTTGTGAGTGGAAGCTCCGATCCATTGATCTCTCTTAGAGTGGCCAAGGTGCTCAGAATACCACGCAGGTGCCACATATCCTGCCAAAAAAGAGTAGACATACCGTTTCCAATCCTAAATCTGAATTGATGAAACAACTTGTCCCTAACTGTTAAGATCTTTCTCCAACTCCACGAACTATTATAGGTAGGAAGAGCACTCCAAAAATTTGTCTTACGCAGAATAATTGTATGAACCCACAGAGCTTCCCGATCCTCAAACAAAAACCATATCCGTTTTCCTAAAAGAACATTATTATAAGTGGCCAAGTGTTTGACACCTAAGGCCCCCTCCCTTTTAGGACGACACATGTCACTCCACTTCACCTTAACCTTAGGATTAGAAACTGCCTTACCAGCCCAAAAAAATTTCCTAAGCTTTGCCTCTATTTCCTTAAGAAGCAGAGGTTCTGTTTCGACTCAGACGCGGGAATAGAGGGTGAAACTTGTGTCGTTTGCTTGAAGGAGTTATCTGGTGGGGCATTCCTCACACGCATGCCGTGTTCTCATACTTTCCATGAATCATGCATCTTCGAATGGCTGAAGAAAGCCAATAGTTGCCCTCTGTGTTGTTGCGAATTAGAAGATGACTGAGTCCAAATTCATTATTATTGTTATTAGTTTTAGTTGTACATTTTTTGTAACAAAAATTCTTGAATTTGGTAATAAAAGTAGAATTTAATACCATTATTATTATTATTATTATTATTATTATTATTATTATTACATTAATTAATTTCTGATTTTATTTATTGTTTATTCTTATTTTCAAGACTTTAAGAACTACGTACCAATCATGATAGCCATTATCCTACTATACGCAAGGATGTTATCTTCCTGGTCTTCTTTGGTTTCCTACCATGCGTTATTTTCTGCATTGATTAATAATAATGTTACTACGAAGCACTTATAAGGCACTGATTCATAAGAAGTTAAAGAGTATGTTAATAATAAGCTAAGCTATTTATTGATGGCATGTGTGACTATTTCGATCACAACCAACTCATTGAATTTGTAACCATCATTATTTATATAAGCATCCAATAATTATTATTTATACAAGTTTAATGAACTTTTCTTCCATAATTTATTATTTAAAATAATTTCACTATGACCATAGTTTGTTTTGATACTTAATACATATATTTTGCTTTGGTCTCAAAAATATAAACTAAGATCAAGAATCCTTTTTGCTTTCTATTCGGGCTCATTATGATGTTGGAAATTACTGACAAAAAATCAATTTTCGTTGGTAACATTGACGGAAATTTTTTTGTTTAGCGGCGGTAGTAATATCCTTAGGTAAATATGGAGGGAAATCATTTCAGCAAAATTTGCTACAGATTTTAGTGACGGTATAAAATGCCCGTCGATAAAGAAGGTGGGGTAGAATACAAAAGTTTTGAGTTTATCGACAAAAAATTTTTCATCAATAAATTTCATTGATAAATTTTCAAGGTAAACGTCAGTATTTGCTTTGGCTTTAGCATTTTAAAGTAAACGAAAACGGCGTCGTTTGGTTTAATACCAAACTACGTTATTTTCTTTTACATTAAACTCACCCGAAAGGTCCTCCCCTCCCCCTACACCAAACGATGTCATGTTCGTTTACTTTAAACTCACGCGAAAGGTCCTCCCCTCCCCTCACCCTACCCCCACCTACGTCTTCTTCTTCGTCTGCTTCATCTCTCCTTTTGTGTGATTTTCTTCTCTCCGGTTTCTCTGTCGTGGACTTCTCTTCTTCTCTTCGACGTTTGTCTTCTTCGACCACTATCATTGTATCCTTCAATGGAGGTATTTTTGCAGCCACTATCATATGATTTTTCATATAAAAGATGAAAGTTAATTTAGGTATTTGATCACTTTCATTTATTTGTGAATTCTATGATTGGAAAACAATTTTAAGGTATAAATGTTAGTGATAGTAAAGATAAGACGTGATTTTGGTTGTGATGATAGAATGAATTTTTGATGCATGTAAGGAATTTGATGAAATGTCTATTCTTTGAAAAATTATTTCAGTTATTTATTATTAGTTCTTTTTTAGTATTAATTTCATAATTTCCGTTCTTCATTTCCCCCTGATAAAATGTAGTGTTATAGGGTATTGCTTCTTTTATCTTTTGTTGACATGAATGGTGGATAAAAGAGTGAAAATGATGATCAAAGTGGTGGAAAACAAAGATGTTCTACTAATGACAAGGATAGATACTTTGAGTTTTGAAGAGAAGGATAGAGATATTGTCTTTAAGAAGGACTTGATTCATATACTATGCACTCATGGAGGCACTTTAAAGTAAGAAGAAGAGGTCTTATAGCTCTTCACCAAGAGAAGCTGTCGAGCAATTGGACTAGTATTAAGTTCAACAATTTGTCCACATTTGACGCTATAATGAATGATTTAGACATATTATTATTAAAGAAAGATTTCTACAAAAGAGTAGGTAAGGTTTGGAAAAAGGGTGATCTATTGCATGGTCCTAGTAGAACTGAAATCAAGTTTAATCGTAAGAAGCTAAGGCTAATTACTTGAAAATGATATAACTTGGAAGTGTCAGGTCCAATAATGATTTAAGGGATATGTAACTAGATATAAGAAATAATTTTCTCATAGTTATTGAGGATATTAATTTCAATCAAAAAGTATGTAATCGAAACGAGAATAATGGTAATGATGAAAATGAGAAATATTAATTTAAAGGTTGGGATATGAATTTCAGGTTGAAATATGCCACTAAAGAGAAAACAGGATATAATGGGACAAGGTTCAGTTAACGATTTGGAGCCAGTTATTGTCCAAGTGAAGCATCACATTCTGCAGCTGCAACCGAATCAGATGTTGTACTTGTAGGAAAATCCCGGTGCGTGCATCACATACACGCGGTGCGGAAAACAAAATTTTTTGTTCCGGGACCTTCCCGAAAGCCAGGATCCATGTGTCTATATAACAAAGTCAAATCAAAACGACTAAAGGAGACCGTCTCTAACGGTATCCACGTAGAGATCGGAGAACCTAACCGGGACAAACCCTTTGACCCGGGAATAG
>JANIHY010000003.1:57519550-57534732 GCA_027479065.1 Erythroxylum brevipes
CACAATAACATCTATAACACAATTCATATCCGAAAACACTCATTGAATTTATTTTAATATTTCTAATTTCCACCGAAAGTTCAAGGTTTAACATTAATAATCAAATAATAATTAATGAATAATAATTATTAAATGATAATAGCATGCTCACGGGTGTGAGTTAACATGTCACACCCATGAGGCATTTGGTTAATAGTTAATAATAATAATAACAATAAATAATTACATAATAAACAATTAATTAATAATAAGAATTAATAAAACATGTAATAATTTATAATCAATAATAACATAAATAAAAATATTTAATAATGAATAATATTTAATTAATAATTAATGAATAAACTGAATACTAAACCAATCTCGATAGATGGTAAGATGCATGTAGGAACAAAACATAAGAAAAGAAAAAAATAACTATGACAATTTAAGTCAAAGTTGTGACAAAACAAGATGATAACAGTCATCGATAAAACGAATGATGGGATAGAATTTTGTGGTTGTCTATCTCATTCGTCATTAGTATATATATACTTAATGAGACCAATATGGTCCCCTTTTCTTGTCCAACATAAAATTTTAATATTCATTAAATATTCAAGGATAATATATATTGAACACTTGCGGAAAAATAAACATGATTGTATGTATTTGAAGTCCACTCAAGGTTTCATTCTTATTAATTAGTAAAAAACTATGTTACACTTAATCCACTTATGTAATCATATATGTGTAATGCGACAATTCATCAACATTTCATTTGTTCACAAACTTTAAGCACTCCTTTTTTGATATTTCTTAGGTGGTCCACGAAAATAATGATACAATTTTTTATTATTATATGTACTCGAGCATAAAATTGATTGCCGATTTGGCATCTAAGCACATAATTGGTCGAGTCAGATAGTGTGCCCGATTTGCTTCACGTCCATACCCTTTTTCATTAAAACGGACGCTTCAGACAACTTCGATTCACTCTACTTTATATGCTATCCACAGGTATTATTTTCCGAACTCAAAGCAACATGAATTCTACTCCAGACGAAGCTTACCTGAACCAAGTCGATGAGGGGAAAGATGAGATCATTGGATATGCTATGGAACTTGCACTTGGATGTGTACTACCTATGACACTAAAAGCAGCAATCGAGCTTGGCGTTTTCGAGATTATTGCAGGAGAGGGTTCGGATGCTAAGCTCTCTGCTTCAGACATTGCAGCCAAGATTTCCACGCAAAACCCTGATGCCCCCTTAATGCTAGACCGTATTCTGAGGCTTTTGGCTAGCCACCAAGTGCTTGGTTGCACCAGTGTGGATGGCCAGACGAGGTTCTATAGCCTTACACCTGTAGCTAATTACTTTGTCCGTGACCAAGATGATCTGTCGTTGGCTCCCCTGGTGGAATTTGAACAAGGCAAGGTCCTTCTAGCTAGCTGGTTAGTTCTTGCAAAAACCTGCCTTTTATCTCAGAAGGTTTTATTAACATATCAATTAATTGATATCTCTTTAAATTTAATGCTATTAACTAATCTATATTTTACTATATTGTCTTTTCTATTAAAAATATAAGATATAATTTTATTTTTTGTTTTTAGGTTTGAATTGAAAAATGCAGTTGTAGAAGGAGGAATTCCATTTAATAGGACTTATGGAATGGATGTCTTTGAATATACTGCCTTAGACTCTCGGTTCAACCAAATTTTCAACAGTGCAATGTTCAGTTCCACTTCTTTAGTTGCCAAAAGTATCCTGGAATCATATAAAGGATTTGAGCATTTGAAGCAGCTGGTTGATGTGGGTGGAGGCTTAGGACATACAATCTACGCAATAACTTCCAAATATCCTCACATCAAGGGTATCAATTTTGACTTACCTCATGTTATAGCAAAAGCTCCGACCTACTCTGGTATGATTGTTTCTTTTTCAAGTACTTGTGTGAATGTCCATTTTTTTAGTCACTAAATCATCGAAGTACAACTTATGCTTGAAGATTCAATAAAATGAGAAATCTTAGCGCAATAATCTAGGTACCTGAGTATATCTAACACTCAAGTTTATGCCGATCCTAGGTGTTGAACATGTTGGAGGAGATATGTTTCAAAATGTTCCGAATGGAGATGCTATTTTTATAAAGGTGAAAAACTCTGTTACTACTACATATTTTCATGTTGTTTACAACTTAGAAGTAGAAAATCAACTACGCTACCATCCTTGGCAGTGGATACTTCATAATTGGAGCGACGATCAGTGCCTGAAGTTGTTGCAAAATTGCTATAAAGCCATTCCTGAAAATGGAAAGGTTATTGTCGTTGAAGGTATTTTACCAGTTGTGGCTGAAACTAGTGCTACTGACAAATGTATGACTCAGATGGATTTGCTCATGATGACACAAACTTCAGGAGGAAAAGAGCGAACCAAACACGAATTCTTGGCATTGGCAACTGGAGCTGGATTTGTAGGAATTGAGTTTAAATGCTTTGTTTCCAACTATTGGGTTATGGAATTATTTAAGTAGATTGTTTTATTTATAGAAATTATGTTAAGAAATGGTCTCTGTTTTTATTTAGTAAAAAACAAAATTTACACATTAAGTGATAAATGCTAATAAATTTGCTATATTTAGTAATGTTTTTTTTTAATCACTAAATAACTTGAAAATGTTGTAAATAAAATACCCAAATAGGAATAAACAAGAGAATGAAAGGAAATAAGTCATAATGAACTTCTATTATTTCTCAATGTCTTTACAAAGTGAAATCCCATGTCCTTATATAGGACTCTTGTACATGTACTACATTTAATGAGAGAATGGGAAAAGCCTAAGTAATAAAGTAAGTACATGAATAGAATAAATAAAGTGAAGAGGATAAGTCTATATCATTGAATGAAGTACATAAATAGTATGTACCTAGTCATCCACACCATACATGCATGTATTATAACACTCTCTTGATTTAAGCGAGGTTGTCAGTTATAACTTTTCTCATCTATGCAGCCGCTTAAAACTTAAGGCTGGAATATTACTTCTTACAAGGGACCTACAAATTTGAGTGAGGATTGGTTTGGATATAGATGATTTAAAAAGTATCTTTCATTGGAATATTACCAAAATATCTCGCGGGTAAAAAATAAAAAATAATAATAATGTTACGAGTGACATATGGTCAACTGTTTAGGTTCAACCAACGAAAAGATGGACATGTTCCTGCCAACTGCCAAGTCTTTTGTTTTGTTCCGTCGGCTGTTACCTTGTATAGCACTTTTATATCCACCGATGAATAGTCATGGTCAAGCATCTTGGTCCGAATGATTGATAATGAAATGCAAGCTGTCGTCTGATTCTTTCTCGAGCAACAAAATATCAAAATATTCATCATTTCATTATCATCTCTCATCCACATGATGCTCATCTTGACCTGTAAGAAGGAAGGAAGGAAGGAAGGAAGGAAGCCACGATCAACTAGCTTTTCAGAATATATATTCGCGAGCCAACTGATAGGTGAAGCAAGCAACAACCAGACTCCATTGTCAAGATGCAATCTTTGGAGAAGACTCACGTTGCGTTTATCTCTTCCCCAACTATTGGCAACCTCGTCCCAACCGTTGAATTTGCTCAGCGTTTAGTGGATCGTGACTCCAGATTGACCGCCACCATACTGATCGTCACCATGTCCCAGAGGCGAGTGCTCAACGACTACATTCAATCACGTGTGTCCACTACAATGTCCGGTGTGAACTTTGTCCTTCTACCTGTCGCCGAACCCCCTAAACCAGATCAATATCAGTCGTCTATGGGTTACATGTCACTGTTTATTGCTAAGCACAAGGTCCATGTTAAGGAAGCCATCGTTAAACTTATGCAGACAGAAGGAGAACCGGAACGTGGCTCAGTTCGGTTTGGTGGATTATTCATTGACATGTTCTGTACTTCCATGATCGATGTTGCTAATGAACTTGGCGTCCCTTGCTATCTTTTTTTTCAATCTCCAGCTAGCTTTCTGGGATTCATGCTCCATTTGCCAACTCTTGAAACCCAGTTCACGTCCGAGTTCACCATTTCAGATGCTGGTCTTCTCGTACCAAAAGATCCGACTTTGGAGTTAGAAATACCGAGTTTTGTCAACCGATTGCCCCCACTAGTACTTCCCAGCAGTGTATTGAAAAGAACCCAAGATGGGTATTTCTGGTTCTTGCAACATGCGCGAAGGTACAAGGAAACCAGAGGTCTTGTCGTGAACACGTTCAAGGAAATCGAACAGCATGCAGTTAACTCCATTTCTGCAAGTAACTTGCCACCGGTTTACACGATCGGACCGGTTCTTGACTTAGCCGGACCTGTCCAATGGCATCCAGATAAGGCTCAGCAGGGAGGTGTGATGAAATGGCTTGATGATCAGCCTTCATCATCTGTGGTGTTCTTGTGCTTTGGTAGTATGGGGAGTCTCAGCAGTTCTCAGTTGAAAGAGATTGCAGTCGGGTTGGAACAGACCCGGATTCGGTTTTTGTGGTCCATCCGTGAACCGCCCAAGGGAAAGCTAGACCTCCCTGGTGAGTACGCTAATCTAGAGGAGATATTGCCTGAAGGGTTTATGGAGCGGACAGCAACATTAGGATTAGTCTGTGGATGGGTTCCACAGGTGACCATTTTGGGGCATCAAGCCATTGGAGGGTTTGTGTCTCACTGTGGATGGAACTCCATACTTGAGAGCTTGTGGTATGGTGTGCCCATTGCGACATGGCCAGTCTACGCAGAGCAACAGATGAATGCATTTCAGTTGGTGAAGGAGTTGGGATTGGCTGTTGAGCTCAGGTTGGATTACAGGGAAGGTAGTGACTTGGTTGTGGCAGAAGAACTGGAGAGAGCACTAACGCGTTTGATGGACGGTGGTGGTGATCATCTGAGAAGAAAAGTGAAGGAGATGAGCGATATGAGTAGGAAGGCTGTCATGGAAAATGGATCATCGTATGTATCATTAGGAACATTAATTCACAAGTTGATAGCTGAGGCAGCATAAGAATGCAACTTTCTAACTTGGAACTGAACACTAAGTTCTGCAGAACTTCCTGATTGATTAGTTAAAACCATGAAAAACTGAGCTTGTCTTGTTGAGTCATCTGTTCCGTTCTGTTCTATATTGTTGACCATGTACATTTCCAATAAGGACTGAATCAGAGGGAATCCAATGGGGGCATCTGGTTTTCAATCACAAGCGACTCAAACTCTTACACGTGGTTTCTGGGATTTCGTCAAAAGTCTAAGAAACTGAAAACTACAACTGAATACCGCAGCCAAGCGTCCATGGTTTCGTGCCCAAAACCAGTGTTTTGTTTCTGTGTCCAATCTTTGCACTTAAGCACTTCACTTTTATCTAATTTCTAATTTTATTCCCTCACGTTTTGCTATTTATGTATTTTTCTTGATGTAAATGCCTTTCTTGTTAGGTTAGATAGGAAAGGAAATGGTTATTTCAAAGCTTATGGGAAAAATAAGCTAAAAAATATAGTAACCTCCCTAGTAGTGATAGGGACAAATACATAATTATACAAACATGTAAAAACAATAACATAAAAATGGGAAATTTGCGTGTCTGTCTCGTTAATTGCTTCTTTTTCATTGACACGGCGACTCCCCTTGCTGACAATATTACACGCAAAGTATATAAATGTGTAGCTTCGGCCTCGCGGAATTAGAGTCCAATTCAAGGGTCGTGTATCAGCTGATGCTAAATATCATAACTTGAGAGAGTAAAGCGCCAAAAGAAAGAGAAAAAGTTTGGAGATCTTCAGCGGAGAAACTGAGATTTTCTTCTCGTTTCAACAACTAGTCGTGGTATGCTCAAAGTTTCGATTTTTCCTATGTGGGTTTTCTTCTGTTGCTCCCTTTTATTCTTTTTTCCTTATCTGTTTCTGGGTATCTCTCACCTTGAGATTAAGTTTAAATCTCATTCTGTTTCTTTATAAAAAAAACAGGGAAGATTTTCATATTGTTTCATACAAGGTTCTAACTTTTCTTACATTCTTGGTTTTGTGCGAACTTTGGTGAATTAGATGGGAAAATGGTTCTACATTGTTATAAAAGGCATATGGTTTTAGTCAATGTAGAAGATCAAGTTTCCTGCTTTAAGTATCTGGTTTGAAGTTCATTGACAAGTTTAGTTGGATTGAACATCTTTGCTCAATATTGTACTCATATATCCCCAATTTTAAATGATGCAGGTTTTTGTAGCTTGTACATTTTACCAAATCAATTGCTTGGCCTACAAGTTTATCTGTTGTCTTAAGGATACTGAAACTAAGCACAAATTGGAACTTACCGAGCATAACTTTTGGAGTTCTGTCTGTTCTGAACAACTGTTGAAATGTCTCTCCTTTCAAAATTACGTTGCATCACTCTGGATGTCACTGGTACACTTATAGCTTACAAAGGTGAACTTGGTGACTACTACTGCATGGCAGCAAAATCTGTTGGACTTCCTTGCCCAGACTACAAACGTGTACATCAAGGCTTCAAACTTGCTTATACAGAAATGGCTAAGCAGTATCCATGTTTTGGCCATGCGACCAAAATGGCTAATATTGTCTGGTGGAAAACATGTGTCAGAAATTCATTTATCAAGGTATGTGATTTTGAGATTTAGTCTTTTAACAAGCTGTAAACCTACTGGTTACTGGTGATTTGTGTCGAGGAGAAAATTAATCCATGTGGCAATCCCATCAACTCATTTGTTATGATTGGTTGGTGGAAACCAACCATGAAAGCAACTTATGGCTTCAAGGTTGATCACTCGTATTAATCTTAAATCTTAGAATTCCATCTATCCGATGTTTTTGGTATTACCTTGATGAAGATTGGGCAAACTTTTAATTTTTCATATAAGAAATACTTGGAGGTCTTTTCTTTCTTTCTTATGTTCATCTAATTGTTTTAGTAGATAGCTCAAATTAATCTCTATATAGCTGCAGTTCAGTGAACTGGAGTTAGATTTAGATTATAAAATTTTGTTAATGTCTACTTATAATTGTCAGTTCATTAAGTTTTAGGGGAGGTTGATGATTTTTTTTTTTTTAATGAATGATGAGATTTTAGATTTGAAAGTGTGAAGCTTTCTAATCTATAAGAGTGATTCTTAAACCAGAAGTGAATAATCATAGACCCTTGTCTTTCGAAAATCGATAACTAAATTAATTTTTATTTTCAATAGTAACTGTTGAATGATTGACTACAACTTAACAAGTCCATTGTTCAATGGAAGTGGTTTTGTGCATGACTAGTCTTTACAGGATTACCCCCAAATTTCTTGAGACGAAGAAAATGCATTTCCATAAAGACAGGAGCGACATCCTTAGAAGATTTTTTGCTTTTGATGAACTCTATTATGAAATTCTAATTTGGTGTCTATGGTGAACTTAAAATGCCATCTTTGGACCTGAATGAACAGATGTAGTAATGGCAGGCAGTTGTTGAGGCAATATGAACAGTATAATCTACACGTGTGAAAAGATTTCTGAAACGAGGAATGCTGACCTTTGTCTTGTTTTCTGGCAGGCTGGATATGATTATGATGAGGAGACATTTGAGAAGATATTTAGACGCATATATGCCTCCTTTGGTTCATCTGCTCCTTACAATGTATTTCCAGATTCTCAACCTTTCTTAAGATGGGCTCGTGAACAGAATCTTCTTGTTGGGTTAGTAAGTAATGCGGAGTACCGTTATCAGGACGTTATACTACCCGCCTTGGGTTTGAACCAGGTAATTAGACGTTATTCTCTGCAGAAAGATCATTAGGATCAAGGTTTTAAATCACCTCATTTCTCACACCCGTATCATCTGCGATTTTTGCAATCACTTGCTGCAACGGCAATGTAATTCACCATGTAATCCACAGTTGCAGTTTAAAACCTTGATTAGGACTAGTTCTCTATTTATGAGGTTCTACAGTTCAAATCTAATCGTTAACTTATAACTTCATTTTTAGTCTTTATTGTGTTGTTTTGAGATGCCTACTAAGTGGACAACAAATTGCTGTAACATAATACTGCATGCAATTTGTTATCTGGACCTCATAGTTGTGTACCCTAATTGGATAAAACAGGGATCAGAGTGGGATTTTGGTGTATTCTCGGGTCTTGAGGGTGTGGAGAAACCAAATCCAAGGATATATGAGATTGCCCTTGAGAAAGCTGGAAATATAGCACCAGAAGAAACTCTACACATTGGAGATAGTATGCGAAAAGACTACTTGCCAGCGAAGAGTGTGGGTATGCATGCATTGTTACTGGACAGGTTCAAGACTCCTGATGCTGAGGACTGGAGGAAGTCTGGCGCACTTGTGCTTCCTGACTTGGTGACAGTACAAGAATTGCTTTCTTCAGGACAATTGTTGTGCTGAGAAGAGGCATATTCTTATCCAAAGCTACCTGTTAAATGTATATTTTTCATTCCCTCTCCTCTCAACTCAAAATTATTTGATACAGATTCTCAAAAGGGGTCTGAATTTTGTGCGCAGAAACAAACAATCTTCATGTGACATTAGTGGTTGTTGCAAAAACCTTTTCTGGGATTGAGAGGGAGACCCAACAATGAGATGCTCTGTAATAGCTATATTCGTAAAGGCCAATAATTCCTTTCTTCTGCTGTTTCAAGTGTCCTATATGGAATGGAAGAATGGTATGCTTTGATCAATTTCTTCTAATCACTACATAACTTTCAGGTAATGAAATTTTGAAGAGCTTGGAAGAATCAGTCGGTGTGCTTTCTGAAAATTAGATTTATTATCAGGTTGGCTTGTTTGATTAGATAACAACTTTTACTTAAACCCTTGTTCTTGGTTCAAAGGATCAAAACTTGATATTGCTCGGATAAAAAACTTTACTATTCGGTTAAACCCCATGTAATTCACCTCGGCCTACCAAAGTCCAACCTTTAAGAGCTTCAAATACACTGACTCTAAAATCTGCCAAAGATGATAATTGCATCTTCGCTCTTATAATTCTTGGATTGAAAGTACTCATGATGTTTTAAGTCAACCAACCGTAGAAGCCCGCAGCACCGTATACGTATCCACGGAATTTAAATCTCATTTATGTCGGCAATGTCCTAACGAGGATTTTTTCATTTGGTTCTCCATCTTAAACTTGTCTTAAAATGGCTCCTGAGGCAGTTAAGAGCTTCAAAACAATTCCTGCTGCCCTCAGATTCTTGAACCTGAACACACCATTGTAAACTAGCTCAAGATATTATAGGGACCAAAACACGGATACAAGAAGGGACAATCAATTTAAGTGTTGCCAGAATGCTAAGAAACATGGAATCCTGGATTCAAATTCATTGTCATTGCTCTGTTCCAAGTGCTCGAGTAATGGAGCAGTAATATCTAACCTTCATTAAATGATTATATTTGGTTTTTTGATACTGCTTTACAAGAAGAGAGCTTTCTGTAAATTAATGCTGTACACTTGAAACAATTTGCATAGCAAGATATTGATTTTGAAAGACAAAATAACGGAAAAGTGGTTGGTAGATTCCCCTTCGAATAGTGAATTTTTTGATCCGATCAATATCAAGTTTTGATCTTTTGAACCAAGAACTCAATGGGGTTTAAGGGTTTAAGTAAAAGGTGTTATCTAATCAAAAAGTTGATAATATAATAGTTGGGACCTGTAGAAGACATTCAATTTTCAGAAAGCACACTTGACTGATTCTTCCAAGCTCTTTAAAATTTCATTATCAGAAAGTAATGTGATGATTAGAAGAAGTTGATCAAACTATACTATTCTTCCATTGAATACAAGATACTTGACACAGCAGAAGAAGGAATTATTGGCCTTCATGAATATAGTCATTGCAGAACATCTCAGACTCTCCCTCTCAAATCCCAGAAGGTTTTGCAACAACCAATAATGTCACATGGTGATTGTTTATTTCCATGCACAAAAGTCAGACCCTTTCGAGTATTTTGTATCAAATGCTTTTGGGGTGGGAGGAGAGTGAGAGAAAAATTTTCATTTAACAGGTAGCTTTGGATAAGAATATGCCCCTCCTTAGCACAACAATTGTCCTGAAGAAAGCAATTCTTGCACTGCCACCACGTTAGGAAGCACAAGTGCACCAGACTTCCTCCACTCCTCAAAATCAGGAGTCTTGAACCTGTCCAGTAATAATGCATGCCTATCCACACTCTTGGCCAGCAGCTAGTCTTTACGCATGCTATCTCCAACGTGTAGAGTTTCTTCTAGTGATATATTTCCAGCTTTCTCGAGGGCAATCTCATATATCCTTGGATTGGTTTCACCACATCTTCAAGACCACAGAATACACCATAAGTCCCACTCTGACCCTATATCCTTGGATTGGTTTCACCACATCTTCAAGACCACAGAATACACCATAAGTCCCACTCTGACCCTGTATTATCGAATTAGGGTACGCAACTATGAGGTCCAACTGACAAATTACATGCAATAGTATGTTACAGCAATTTGCTGTCCACTTAAACGTCCTGATAACAGCACTCCACATTGGTAACTATTCCAAAGAGAAGATTCTGTTCACGAGCCCATCTTAAGAAAGGTTGAGAATCTAGAAATACAGTGAAAGGGGCAGATGAACCAAAGGAGGCATATATGCGTCTAAATATCTTCTCAAACATCTCTTCATGATAATCATATCCAGCCTGCCAGAAAACAAGACAAAGGTCAGCATTCATTGTTTCAGAAATCTTTTCACGTGTAAATTATGCTGTGGATATTGCCTCAACAACTTCCTGCCAAACCAGGATTACTACATCTGTCCATTCAGGTCCAAAGACGGCATTTTAAATTCACCATAGACACCAAATTAAAATTTCATAATAGAGTTTCATCAAAAGCAAAAACTCTTCTATGGATGTCACTCCTATTGTGTCAACTATCATTATGGAAATGCATTTTTTTTCCTTCTCAAGAAATTTGGAGGTACTCCTGTAAAGACTAGTCATGCACAAACCCACTTCCATAATTCTATTGAACAATGGACTTATTAAGCTGCAGTCAATCATTCAGCAGTTACTATTGAAAATAACCTCTTATCAATTTTCCAAGGATAAGGGTCTATGATTATTCACTTCTAGTTTAAGAATCGCTTTTATAAAATAGAAAGCTTCATACTTTAAAATAAAAAATCTCATCATTCATTAAAAAAAAAATCATCAAACTCATCTAAATCTTAATGAACTGACAATTATAAATAGAAATTAACAAGATTTTATAATCTAGCACTATTTATCAAAACTCTAACTATATAGAGATTAACTTGAGCTATCTAATAAAACTATAAGATGAACAAATATGAAAAAAAAACCCCTTTCCACAATATGTTATGTTGATCTTTCGATCAAGAAAGGTGACCAACTACCAAAATTTGGTCCGAGTCTCTCTACATAAAATAACATTTCTTTTAGTGTATTATCTGTGATAGTATATATTAAGAGCAAAGAAATTTAAGAAAGAAAAGCATAAGAAGAGACATCATGTAATCTTTCAAAAAAAAAGAGACATGATATTGGAGGGTAATGGGCAGTAATAATTAGGAGAAGTAACTGAAGAAGTGAAACATAATCATGAAAGAAAAACCCCTGAAAAATATAATTATCATCATATACATCCTCTCATGGTTCAATGATTGGTGCAAATGTTATCTTTGGGAAACAATAATAATAGGAATAAGAATAAACTGCAGTGATTTCACATTGCTGTAACACTACAAAAGCGAGGCCTAAATGTATATACTATATAGCAGGAACAAACACATACCAGAAAGAAAATTCGAAAGAGATTTAGGAAGAAGAATGATTAATAAGCTGAATATGAAGTACAACCCATGTTTTATTTACCTATGTGATATGGGATTAGGACTGCCAAGAATTTCATGTGTACCAGCATTAAAGATCCCTTATTGCCATTGCAATGGAGATCTGCAATGTCTGAACTGAACTATTCTTTGAATTTATTGACTAAAGTGAATTTCTTCATCCTTTGAAAGATCACCCATTTCATGTCTCTTTGTAGCAACCAATCCCATGTTCGCTTCCTACAAATTGCCTCCAGATCTTGCTGTGACACATTTATGCTCCTTGTTGGCCATGGATGAGTGAACCATGGTGATGAAGAAGTAGAACATAATAGTCAACCAAGTAATACAAGGACATGTTGCATGACCAACCATGCAAAAATGGAACATTAAAGAATCATCCAAGAACAGCTCCAAGCTCTTTACATAAACATGGTGAAAGATAATCTGCTTCAAAGTAAATCTTTTGAACTGGTAAGTTCAGCTACTAAGTTTGCCTAAAAATCAGCATATAAGTTCCTCCAACACCTCTCAATGGCTGCATGTATCCTATTAGTTTTGCAGAGCTGTTGAATGATTCCTGTCCAAGTAGATGCCTTGGGAGGTAACAGTTTTTGTAACATCACTTGCATAATTTCAGAAGCACCTGAAACTCTTTGTCGCTTAAATAGGCGAACCACAAGCTCATCTAAGAAATCTCTACCATCTTGAGGTGGATCTAATTTCTCTCTTACTGTTGTCAAGAATATGTTACACGTAACCAAGTCAGGATCGCATCCCCGATCCAGCATAGTATTCAAAAGATCAATAGCACGAGATATACAATTTTGCTTGCACAAAGAATTAAGAAGAATGTTATATGTGACAATGTCTGGTTGAGAATTAGGTTCCTGATAAAGCATCTCATGATAAAGTTTCAGAGCCTCTTCCAATAAGCCAGCATTACAAAGACCATGAAGCATTGAACTATATGTCACAACATCAGGCTTACATCCCCTCCGCAACATTTGTGTCCAAACCATCATAGCCTCCCTGAACTTTCCATTCTTGGAAAGCCCACAAATGAGTACACTGTAACAAACCACATTTTGAATACAATTATTCTTGTTCATGTCTTCCCACAGCTCAATGGCTTTATGACTATCACCAGTGTCAAAGAATCCCTTCATCAAGGAGCTGTAAGTGAACGCATTTGGCCTGCAACCCTTGATGACCATCTCATGAAGAATCTTGGCTGCTTCATCAGGCTTTTGCTCCCGACATAAACCATCTACAAGCACACTATATACAACAGTATTAAGTTGGCTACCATTGTCATTCATTTTCTTGAACAATTTCATTGCCTCTTCAGACTTCCCTTCCTTAAACAACCCACTAAGCAATGCTGAATAAATATGCAAATTTACCTGATATCCTCTTTCCTCCATCAAAACTAATATGCGAACCCCATCCATAGCTCTTCCCTCCTTGACCAGTCCATTAATAATTGTCCCATAAGTGACCTCATTAGGCACACATTTACTCAGCACCATCCTATCCAAAAGACTAGCTGCCTTCTCTAACCTCCCTTTCAGACACAAACCATGGATAAGTGTGTTGTATGTAACTTCATTAGGAGCACACCCTTTGAGAAACATGTTATCGACAAGCTTCACTGCTCGTGATAAATCACCCTTTCTGCACAAGCCACAGATCAAAATATTGTAAGTAATAGTACTAGGAAAACATCCGTCAATCTGCATCTCGTCTAACAGAGAAACTGCTTCATCTATCCTACCTTCCTTGCACAGTCCATCTATCAAGGTGCAGTAAGTGTACACATCAGGGACACATTTCCTAACTGGCATCTCTCTTAATACCTCAATTGCATCATCAACTAATCCCAGCTTACACTTTGCCTTAATAATCAGATTAAATGTAAGTACATTGGGTGATACATTTATATGCTTCTCATTCACGACGTGATTAGAAAACTCCAAAGCACGATGATATAGTCCCTCTTTTATAATAACATTGAGCACTGAATTAAATGATTTTACAGTACGCTTACATTGAAACAGCTTAGACATTTGATCAAACAACTCAATGGCTTTCTCAGGCAAATGTGCTTTCCCATAAGCCTTAAACATAACTATAAAACTCCTTTCCAAGAAAACTCTTTCCTCAAGCCTCATACGATGCAAAACCTTCTCCAGCGACTTAAAATCACTCAAATTTGCATACTTTTCAATAAGCGAATAAAAGGTCGAATCACCAAGCTTGTAAGTACCCATTTTGGAGCCCGACTTGAAGATGTTGTCTGATATTGGAGGCTCAGATTCATTCCCGCTTTCCATCTCATTGTGACTACTGAATTCATCGTAATTTCTGGGTTCGACTTCTATAGGTTGGTTCAATGCTTTTGCATGAAATGAAAAGTGACAGTGAGCAGAATAAGAAGAAGAAGGAAACTTACTGGGGATTAAGTGATTATAGGTGCCGAGACCATTCAGGACTCTGAAGAACGAATAAGCGAGAGGCTTTAGACTATAAAGTGGGCATTTTTGGCCAGTCGGGTTAAGTACGTGCGTAAACATCCTCGCCCTTGCCTCTGCCACTCCTTGAGTCACCGCCACATCTAAAATGCTCATCAGACCGCCAACAGTCACCCTCAAACTCTCAGTCCAGTACAAAGACACCAAAATTTTCTTTCTCCTGCCTTTTCAGAAACAAATAAAACTTTCCCATTATATCAAATTGCACAACATAACACCCATAGAGAAACAAAAAAGAAAAAGAAACTTGTTCTGGCATTTTAGCAAACATCTAGTGTACAGAGGAAGGTAAGAGAAGATGCCCTAGTAATCACAAACCCGAGTTCGGGTCACTAGATACATAAGAATCACTGTAAGGAACACTAGAATCCCGAATTCTGCAATTGGGATCTAACCAGTTTAGCTTTCAAATGGTTGAAACTTTGAAGTTTGAACAAAATAGCCTCACAGTCCAGAGCAATTGTCACAGTAGTGTGTCAAACCGGGGAGGTCAGAAATGAGATTGGGCCGATCTTTGATCCATCAGGGTTTCGTGACCCATTAATAGGTAAGAAGTTTTACTCATCTAATTTTAATTAAAACGACGTCATTTTATTATTAAAAAATGACATCGTTTTGTTAATCAAACAATCTACACCTAAACTAACTAACACGTCTAATTAGAAGGGGCGTCGACACATGACGATGTCACATTAGCAAAGATAACGGTGAAATTAACATCGGATTATAATTGAAAAAAATTAAAAGTTTAGATATATTATTGCTATTTTTTTAAAATTTGGGTTATAATTAAAATTTTGAAGAAAATTTAGACTTTTT
>JANIHY010000003.1:57569666-57583308 GCA_027479065.1 Erythroxylum brevipes
AGAAAATGTCACATTGCGCAAATTTTTTTTGAAACGTCATGAAAATGTCACGAAATGTCACATTGCGCAACTTTTTCGAAAAGTTTACAACAATGATCTAAAAACCAAAGCTGAAGTTAAACCGATAAGATAAAAGGTTTAATGTTTAAAAGGTTAAACCGGTATTAGATAGTCATAAAATCGGTTAAGATTAAATAAAATTTAAAAATTTAAAAAGTGATTAAAGAAGACTATTCTTACTTATCGAAAAACTTAAAGTTTAATTGAAAATGATACAATTACATGAAAATTAATCAGTTAATTTTGATTTATAAAATTAATTGATTTATAAAAATTGATCGACTAATTAATAAACTGATCAATTAAATTAAATTAAAAGTTAAAATTAAATCAAAAAGTTGACTGATTTAAAATTTTTATTATAAAACCGACCAAACTGGTTCAATTTTTAAAACGTTTATAATAAGTACTTATTCTTAGATATTTGTCGGATAAATTATGAAAGACATATCAATTCTTGCCTTGCATTGTCAAGAAACCAACTTGTAAATTAAATTGTCAAAATCAACCAATGATAAATTAAAGCAGGGAATCCAATCATAACCATCTTGGTTGATGGTAAGAAATTTGACACATTCAAGCTGTTGAGTGAAGGAAGAGCATGCCTATAAGGAATGGCCTTAACTTCTTTTACATGTACCTATTTACTATATTTGATACGAAAATTAAAAAGGAGGTCAGAAAGAGACAAGCAATCTTGATGGAAGGCTTTTGCAAGTTGAATTTTGAAGCAAGAAATGATGTTGGTCCCAAATGGACATATCATCATGAATCTTCCCCTTAATTATGTTCCTTTTTCTTGTGTAGTTAATTAGACATTATGTCTCTTTAAGTCAAATAGTTTCATCCCTTTTTCATGATAACAAAAAAATTAACACTATTCTTAGATTTTAAATTTGATTATTGTAAAAATTGAGTAAAGATTTTTTTTTATAGTTGACTCTTTTAATTTTATATCATTGAAAGAATCAAGTTATAAAAATCGAATAAATTTTAGTTCAAATTTAACATTTTAAAATAGATATTTCCATCATTTATTTCTATATATAACATGGAATTTGACGTGAAATGAAGTGAGAATGTATTACTATAGAGCCAAATAATAAGGTCCATCTAGGTGGCACATAAAAGAACTATATGATAGAAACTTCTTAAATGTATTTAAAGAAAGAAAATGTCATTACAACAATGAAATCTTTTGGCTACATTTTTTTGGCAACAATTTGAAAATAGTAGCTAAAAGTCACCCTTTTTGAAACAAAACCACTAGCATTAAATGGTTCGCCAGTTTTTAAAAACTATTGGCGATGTTTAGAATAGGCTACATTTTATATATTTGTAGCTAATAAGATTTGATGGCTCTTTTAACTTTGTACTTAGTTTCATAGCTAAAAATATTTGTTAACTATGAACTTACTTTTGTAGAGAAATATTTTTAGCTAAGAAATAATGTTTGTAGCTAAAACACACATATTTCATAATATCAGCTATGAAAAATAGATTTCATAATTAAAAATATTAATTTAGCTACGAAAATAAATTTATAGCAAAAGAAGAAGAATAAAAGATAATAAAAATGACGTAATTTTGTCCAATAAAATGACATTGTTTTTTGCATATTGATAACGTAATTAAGAAGCAATCTTTATCAATATCGTTTGTTTTTTCTTCGTCTTCCTCCTTGTCCTCATCTTCCAGTAGCTACAATGTGCTCATCTAACGTCTTCATCTGTCTTCTCTCAAGTGTCATTGTGTTTTCACCACCAATTGCCGACATCTATGCTACCTATTCACACCAGGGTTCTTCTTCTCCATCTAATTAGGGTTTTAGTTTATTCAATGTAAGTTAGTTAATTGGTCACATGTACTTAAATTATTACAATACTGATTAAATTTGTAAGCGTAACATACTACTATTGCACAAAAGATGTGTTAAATTGGATTAGTAAACATATATATTGTGTTTCATTCACTCATTACTTTTGTCTTTCCTTTTATTGTCAATCACTAGTTGGTGCTGAGCTTCACCACCAGCAAATCCACTTTAGTTTATGGCTATAGTGTTTTTCCATTCAAATCACTTATATGTTTTGTGTTTAGTTTATTAATTAGTGATCCATATTGGTCTGTTTAACTTGATTTTTGGATTATTATTTGGTTTTGAATTTAGTTGTAATGCAAAATCTAAAACTGACTGAATTAATATCGATTTTTTAATCATTCAATTTCAGTAAAGTTCTTCTTTCACTTGGCTGTTGAAAGTTCTTTATTCCTGAGTTGTAGTGATATATTGTCTTGTTGTAGCATTTTTGGTTTCAGTAACTTCAGTTCTCCTTTCGTAACTTGCTCTTATCACAACTTCTTCATATCCCTCAAGCTTAATCAAATAGTTATTAAATCTAAAACGAGTTTCTTTTGTTTCTTATTTTTTCATATTATGTATTTTGACTGGGGTGTGGTTAGATCCTATGTTATTGCTAAATAATGCCTTACTATCAGATTAATTTGACATCCACGAATGGTTAACCAAAGCCTTGTTTAGTTTTGAGGAATAAATAGTGTTGTTCAAGTCACCAAGAATCATTGGAGGAGATCTGAAGTTTCTTTGAATAATTTTTAGATCATTCCAAAGTGAGGTTCTTTATAATACAAAATTAGTTGCATATACAAGTGTGAACAAACTAAAGCATGAGTAAGACTTTCACTGTGATATGGTTTATTTGGTCTGACAAGGTCATATCAGTGACCTTAACTTTGTTAGGGTTGAAAGCCACCATTAAAATGGTATTTGTGGTTGGTAATTATAGACCAATCTTTGCTAAGAACATAATCCTTTTCTACATTGATCTGCTTTTAATTTTATATATAAGAGACGTATCAAAATAGGTTTTCTAGTAATTAGTATATAGTAATCAGCAGAAAGCAATGGTTTCAAGTCACGGTTTGAAGTTACCAACTCACTCGATGAGTCCAGTGTTGTCCTGTCATGAGTACAACTAAAGCTAAAGTTCAACACCTCTCATCTTTTTTTTTTTAATTATCCCATAATGTTAGAAATGCAATATTTAACTAAGAAACCTTCTCCATGTGATCGAAAGGTTAATGATATATAATGCACTTTATCTATAAGATGGGTCGTCCTGATTATTGAACTGAGAATCACAATGCATTTGATTCGATCAATGGGCCATCAATGCTGCACAAAACAGAAAGTCAAGAGAGGGTTATGGTCACCTGAAGAAGATAAGAAGCTAATCAGATATATAACCACACATGGTCATGGTTCTTGGAGTTCTGTTCCAAAGCTAGCAGGTACATAAACAAACCAGTGACCACTCTGCACTTTTTCTTGTAATTCTTTGAGTCCTGAAATGGGTTTGTTTATGCCTTACACAGGTTTGCAGAGGTGTGGAAAGAGTTGCAGGTTAAGATGGATAAACTACTTGAGACCAGATGTTAAAAGAGGTTCATTTACTGCTCAAGAAGAGAGGATGATCATTGATGTTCATAGAATACTTGGCAACAGATGGGCTCAAATAGCCAAGCATTTGCCTGGAAGAACTGATAATGAGATCAAAAACTTCTGGAATTCATGCATCAAGAAGAAGCTTCAAGCACAAGGGATAGATCCAGACACCCATAATCTTAACTCTCTAAAGTATGAACATAATTATCCCATCATCAATGAAGCTGAAGTACTTTCTGATTATAATATCGCTCATCAAAAACAAAACCAAGTTTTCACTCTAAGTTCACAAGCAGATCATTCATCCATGGGCACAAACACACTAATTTCTGTGTCCTTTCCTTTTGCTCCTCCACCTTTCGTATCCTCTTCTGATCAGCATTCCTCATCCTATCTTGGGTTCTCAACTTGTAACCCTCAAAACCCTAGTATGTCACAAGCTTTCTTGGACAATGAAACTCAGTCACTTACGAGAAGTGTACAAATCCCCATTTCTGCTTCACAACCATGTGGGTTTGGGATCACTGACGAGATCTATAACATGTGGGGTTGTGATGGTGCTGACTTTGAAGGTTCCATTGGAACCGCAAGACATGTAGAACCAAATACAATGTTAATGGAGACTGAGAAGAACAACGGGTGGAGTGGTGAGCAGATTGTGGATCCTATCTCGTTTGGAAGCTCTAATTTCTATGATCTTGATTTAGTATGGTCGTCTACAATGTCTTGTGGCATGTATGAGAATGAGAACCTGAATACTATGCATCAACGTGCATGTGATTCATAGGTCTTTACCACGTATATGGGTAAGTCGGATCAGTTCAATCCGACGCTAAAATAATGTTATTTTATTAATCCTATCAAGTTAATTTTAATTTTTATAAATTAAGTTACTCCAGTCTTCAAGTTTAAGTTAAATGAAAATTTTAGTTTACCAAATTAACATGATTAAAAAAATGAAATTACATGTATAGAGTAAAAGGAAATTGTGTATAATTACTTTTATTTTGGGGAGGGGTAGGGTTACACAAATGTTAAATTTTCATTGCATTTGTTTTCTAACTAATAAGCTTATATGTTAATGTGAATCAATATAAGTAAGAACTGAAATTTGCAGTCTAGTGTTCTTAGTGAGAAAGAAAATTTTGGTTTTAATTGATTATGTCTCAAAGGATAAATAACTATCAGAAATAGTATCTCTATTAGGTAAGAGTGAGATTATGTATTACTGAGCTTTTTTAGACCTCGCATTTTAGCAGCGCTTTCATTAGAAGAAGTTGTTATTGTATATCTCAAAGCATAAATAATTAATATTAATCTCCACATCCCATGTCTAATTTGTTTCCTAACTGAAAGTACTAGGTCACAAAGTTTATAATTGAACTTTAGTAGAAGAGTAAAATTATACTTGTGTTATAGTATACGGAAAAAATGGTGCGTCTTATTCCAAATTTGTTTTTATAAAATTGAGAAGTGAAAAGTATTTGTGCTATATATAATATAATATAATTGAAGCAAAGAGAAAATTATTTTGACAACATACTAAATAAAAAGGAACATCATCTAAGCATAGTACATGTTTCTTTTCTTACTTGGACAATTCAGTCAAAAATTAACACAAATTCAAAGTTAATCAATCATTTGTTTCTCACTAGTGTGGCTGAAGTAATGTCAAATAAACTGTACCAATTTTGACTCGATACGGTTATCATCTATGATCAAATAAATTTCAAACGACTAAGATTGAGTAATGTTCATAATCAGGTTTGAGAAAGAAGAAATGTACCAAGACTAAAATGAAGATCAGATCTTATGATCTTGGAGCACAAAGTATGTGCTTATTCTTAGATGTTATATATATATATATAATCTGTAAAAATATGATCTTTATGACATAAAATTAAAATTGATATTCATAACTTTAAGATTTTGAATAAATAATTGTCAAAAATTATTAGAATGTAATATTGTATACCTAACGCAAAAGATACTATCATCAAGGAGAGATCATGAAACTTCGCTATGTTCTTGGTTAAATTGGGTTTCTTTCTCTTTCTCTTGACTATCTTGGGACTTCAACAACTTGATGTAAAATAATCTATAACCTTAATTAGTGGAGAGAGAACCAATTTATATATCTATGACTTTTAATTTGGTATGTCTATCAAGGGACTAAAATAAACGATTGAAATTTATTTCACTATTAAATAAGAAATATATGTCAAATAGAATTCTTTAATTATATTAATAATATTATTAATATACATAGAATATGATCCGCGTTCTTACATTCTTCCACTTAGTCTAATACTTTAAACTTTAACTTAATAGTGTAAACATTAGGTGCCTATAAATAATTTTTTTAAAATATTTTTTATAATTTACCTCATCACAATAAACCATATAATGTGGATCATGCTGGTCATACACTTCAGCATTGCATACTTTCTTCCATATCTTACATCATTAGTAATTTATCAAGTTAGCTAATATAAGTGATATATAAATGTCATAAAAGGCCATATAGACAATTTTATTTCTTATTTATTCATAGGGACATATGCACATTCGTAAAAATAAAAAAATTACTAGTCAGAAATTTTATTAAGCTCAAGAGTTTCAAAAAATAGTCAAAACAATCATCAATATAATCAAGGATCATTCTGTGAACATATTCCTTAAATATCTTTGGTGGAAGGCCCTTAGTTAAGGGATTTGCATTCGTAAGATCTATCTTAATATGTTCAATAAACACTCTTTGTTTCTGAACTTCTTCCTTTACTACAAAATATTTTAAGTCTATATGTTTAACACTTTTAGAGTAATTGTCATTCTTTAGAGAAGAAAATTGTTGTAGAATTATTACAATAAACTTTTAGCCGCTTAGTAATGAGGTCAACAACCTTAAGCTCTGAAATAAAGTTTCGTAATCATAAAATATGAATTGTAACCTCAAAACAAGTAACAAATTCTACTTTCATACTGGATGAAGAAATGACAAATTGTTTAATACTTTTCTATGAAATTGCTCCTTCTACTAGTAGAAACAAGTAGTTAAGCATTAATTTTCTATTGTCAATGCATCCGACAAAATGTTAAATTGTCATTTTTGTGCTACTTTTGGATATAAATCTCTTTAATGCGTTGAAATTATTATTCAAAATTAATGGATTTATTTTTTAATTGTTTTCATATGATTTTCAACACATAACAAATGAAATTGGATTAAAAAGATGCAAGAAAAGTAAAGACAATTCAAAATTCCCAATTGGCAGAAAAATGATTGATTAAACGTGGGCACGTGCAAGGAAAAAGATTAACTGCAAAATCTGATTTGAAATCAGATTCGATCTACTAAAATCTTCATGATTTTAGGAATCAAATTGTTGTGTCCTCTCAACCCTTTCAGCTATCATGACCCAAAAAGGCAGGAAAGCTTCTCCGGCCACCACAAAAAGTCCTACTACCACCAACAATGCCGCCACACTACCCACAGTCGGCGGCAACGCCGCCGCTACTGTGGTCGCCGATATTTTTTCCGGTGACCATCTGCCCCCGACACACACATCAATCTCTTCGCCTTCATCCGATCTATCCACCCCATCACTCAGTTTTGCCATCGGACCCCATTCCACCGCCTAAATCGCCACCGCAAATCACCCTCTTTCACTGC
Source organism: Erythroxylum brevipes (assembly GCA_027479065.1). NCBI lineage: Eukaryota > Viridiplantae > Streptophyta > Magnoliopsida > Malpighiales > Erythroxylaceae > Erythroxylum > Erythroxylum brevipes. Next base: position 57,576,866 of record JANIHY010000003.1, read on the forward strand.
CCTCCACCGCCGCACCTTCCATTCCGATCACCCTCATCCCCATCCAATCGGTGGTCCGATTGCCATGCAACCTACACCAAAATCTTCGCCACCTCCTGATCTATCAAACCTCACCAACAATTTCCATCACCAACCACCCAAAATTTGCAGATCTAGACTCCCACACAACACCACCATCGGCTATTTCACCAACTCCCCACCGTTGCTCCCTCAACCAACACCATAGCTCTCAACCCCCACACTACTTACCCCACTCGTCGGGCCTATTACTGGCGTTGATGGAGCTCCCTCCGGTGGTGCGGTCTCTCCCTCGTCGGCGTTGCACATCTGACCACGAGGGATCACTCCTCCAGCTCCGCCGGCGGTTGCTCATGGTGCTAGCTCCCTTGCACCGGTTGGCGCTCCAACAACGCAAGCCCCCCAACCTCCACTGCCGATGTGCCTCCCTCCTGACGTCGTCGGAGTTCTCCAGCCCCTGCAGCCGATAGGAGCTTTCAGGGATCTTCAACCCCTTGCTCCTTTAGGGCCTTCCTACAATGATGTTGGAGAAGACTTGGGAGGGCCAGCCCAATATTCACATGGAGGCCCAAGCACACTACAAGGAGGAGATGAACAAGCCTTTGGAGGAGCCCAACCAAGTTAGACCCATGGAGAAGGCCCACTTCAAGCTTCACATGGCCTGCAACCCATGTTGAAGCCACCAAGAGTCCCCAATGGGCTGAAGCCCACAGTGCAACCCAACCCAACTGGCCCACCAGCCCAAGGTGGAGGTAATTTCAAGAATGCCCTTTTACAAAATTCCTTAAATGTTCCTACTAGTAGTATGCATGCTCGCAATAGGAACAACACTGGTAAGAAACCTTCTGACTTCTCCTGGGCTGAGAAAGTCAGTGTCCTCACGGATTCCAATACTGGATTCCGCTTCCTAATTATGGCTGGGAAGCCTTCGGAGGATATGCTTGAGCTTCCGGATGATTGTATTGATGAGAGTCTGCACCAGTGGACTCGTTGTTTGGTCGGATTCTTTCCGGGGTATAACATGCTCTTTCCTGCCATGCGGACTCTGTCAATGCGTACTTGGAAGACCCTAGGCCTTGAGGATGTCCTCTCCACAAGCACGGAGTTCTTTTTATTTCGTTTTCAGTCTGAGGCCGCTTCCCAGGCTATCCTAGAGCGGGGCCCAAGACTTTTTGACGGAAAAGTTATCGTGCTTCACCAGTGACACCCGCATTTTGAGTATAACAAATCCCCAGTATCCCGTATACCTGTTTGGGTCCGCTTATATGGGTTGCCATTCCCCTTGTGGAATGAGCGCAGTCTCGGCCTCATAGGCCACCGGATTGGGTAGCCTCTCCTCTGTGACCGGTATGCTTCCGCCCGCACCCGTCGCGCTTTTGCTAGGCTCTGTGTGGAGCTTTCTGCTGACTCCAAGCCGGTCCGTGAGATTGCCTTTCGCTGCAACTTGAGTCCTGAGTCGATCCTCATTCGATTGGAGTACGAGTGGACGCCTAAGCGCTGTTCCACATGCCATGTATTTGGGCATTCATGCGCCCCTCCACCTGCTACTGCACCTTAGGTCTCTCACCCTACCCCCGAGCTACCAGTTGCACCACTAGCTGCTTCACCAGTGCCTCGGGAGGTGATACCGGTCCCTACAGCTCTCCAGCCTGTAGTTGAGTCCCTTTTAGTCACACCTCAGGTTATTGACCCAATTTAGCATCCAGCGTCACCTATAGCTTCTCCAGTGGCCAGGCTGTGCTACAGACCCCTATTTAGGATGGTTCAAGCTCCTCAGCTATTTCGGCTACTGCGAGTACAGTTCGGACTACTCCACCTCCATGTCGACCTGAGCCTGCACAGATGAGCGTTAGCCCGAGTCGGACGCCTAGCCCCATGATTTCTACAGAGCTGCGATCCACCCCTAGCAGGATGCCTTGCCTCCTCAGTTCTGAGGCCTCCATTCCTAGTAGTATCCACGACTCTCGATTTAGTGGCCTTTTTAGAGATTTTTTGATTGGCGACTCACCCCTTCCTATTCCAGGGTGGACAGGCGATAGATGAGTGAGGGGACCCACCCCCCTCTTCGATTCCGCTGACTTATTATTATATTCCATTTCCTATGCTAGGAAGTTGGAATATTAGGGGCCTTAATGGTCCCAACACTTAGAGAGCAGTTCGAGATTGGATAGGGTGTTATGATCTTGGATTAGTTGGTCTTTTGGAGACCAAGGTAGTTTCTCCCTCCTTAGAGGGTGTAGCCTCGGCTACTTGCCGTGGATGGGATTATTTGAGTAATGTGACGGATCAGGTAGCTTGTCGTATTCTGGTTTGTTAGGACCCCAGGCTGTTTAAGGTACGACATTCGGTGTCTACTCTTCAGGGTATCAGTTGTGAGGTGACTCGATGGCGAGAGGGTTCCGCTTTTGACCTTATAGTAGTCTATGGCTCCATAAACTAGGGTACTAGGCGAGAGCTTTGGGATTTTCTCCGCGGTCAGGCCGACTGATTTATTTCTATTCCTTGGTTGGCGCTGGGTGATTTTAATGTCATTCGGACAGAGTCGGGGACGATATCGGGTGATATCGACATATGGATGAGTTTGGGGAGTATTTGCATGATTCTGAGTTGCTCTGACTTCCTTACCGGGGTCTGCGTTATACTTGGCATAATGGTGAGGAGGGATCGGATTTTATTCTTCGACGGTTAGATTGGAGTTTTGGCAACTCTGCTTGGCTCACCTCATGGCCTAGTACCTTTACAGAGGTTCTGCCGTGAGATATTTCTGATCACAGCTCTTTGGTTGTTCATTTTGGCTCCCCGCGGCCTCGGCCCCCTACTCCTTTCAAGTTTATGAAATGTTGGGCTGATCATCCCCACTTTTTAGAACTTGTTAGGAGAGTTTAGGCTACGCCAGTAAGAGGAGACCCGATGTTTTGCTTGACTCACCGGTTAGATCTGCTCAAACGAGAGCTGAAGTCCTTCCACTTTTGGGACTACAGTCATATTTCCAGCAGAGTTAGGGAGGCGCGGACCCAGTGGACCTTTGCTCAGGCAGCTCTTGATGCTTCTCCACACTCGCCCGATCTCGGTATTGCAGAGCGTGACCTTGCTAGACAGTACTATCGACTGATACAGGATGAGGAGTCGTTTTATCGACAACGATCTAGGATCCAATGGCTTGCTCTAGGCGACCAGAACACTAGATTTTTCCACCAATCCTTGATCCACCGCCAGGTTAGAGGCCTGGTACATGGATTGCTTGATGGGATCGACACTTTTACCATAGATCAGGGAGCTCTGGGACAGATGGCGGTTGATTATTTTCAGGGTATCCTTTGCTCTCCCCCTTGCTTCCTCCAGCTGATGCTGCTCGGTTCTTCACTCGTCGTATTCCTGAGGATATGGTCCAGTCATTGGTGGGTCCAGTTTCGGATGAGGAGATCCGTCATGCTTTATTTTCCATTCCGGAGGATAAGGCTCCAGAACCTGATGGTTATACATCTTTCTTCTTTCGGAGGTGTTGGAATATTATTGGAGCATATTTCAGGGCAGTGGTGCGGTATTTCTTCTCTACCTCGGCGTTGCCTCGTTGGGTGAATTCTACTAGGATTACCTTGGTTCCCAAGGTGGAGAGTCCACAGACTTTGAGCGACTTTAGGCCGATCTCTTGCTGCGATGTCCTTTACAAGTGTATCTCAAAGGTCATTGCAAATCGGTTTAAAGTTGTTCTACCAGAGGTGATTGGGAGAGCTCAGATGACGTTTGTCCCAGGGAGGTAGATTGCAGATGCGATTTTTCTTACCCAGGAGTTGATGCACGATTATCACCTCGATCTCTCACCACCACGGTGTGCTATCAAGGTTGATATTCGTAAAGCTTTTGATACAGTCGGTTGGGAATTCATTTTATTGGGATTGAGGACCATCGGAGTTCCTGATAGCATGATCAGATGGATTGAGGTATGTCTACGCTCTCCACATTTCTCAGTAGCTCTTAACAAATCACTTCATGGTTATTTTGCTGCCACACGGGGGGTGCGACAGGGAGACCCTCTTTCTCCCTATTTGTTTGTACTGGCGATGGAGGGACTAGATGGCATTTTGCATAAGGTGACAACATCTCTAGACTATGGCTATCATTGGAGGTGTCGACAACTTTCTCTCACCCATCTCTGTTTTGCGGATGATTTGATGATTTTCAGTCGTGCAGATTCAGATTCTCTAGAGATCATTTGCCAGGTTTTGACAGTTTTTTAGAGGGTTTCCGGCTTAGCCATGAACTCGGATAAGAGCCGGGTCTTTTTTCAGGGATCCCTAAGGTAGAGGTTTCCTCCTTACAGAGTGTCCTCGGGATTCAGATCGGTTCCCTCCTAATCCGTTACTTGGGTATCCCGCGTATCACTACACAGTTGGTTATTTTTCATAAAAATAGTTGTTAAGATTTTTTTGATAATATTATTGACAAGTCTTGAATTGAAAGTTGAAGCACATATGTGCCTGGCATTCCTAAACTAAACTTTATAAGTCAAATATAATTTTAAAAAATTAAAAAAATACTCAAAAATTACTAATAAGTTAGGATAAATCCCTAAAAACATTGAACTCCTCTCACAATTGCATTCAAGTATCAATTGTTGCACCATTTTCACATTATCAAGATACTACTAGTGTACCCCTGTCACAAGATCTACTTTTTATTGTCACTCACTCTAGGTCTCATTCCCATCATCACACCATTTTCTCTTACGAAAGTATTACCCAGGATTTGTCCTTTGTTGAATCATATTTCCACTTTCCCTTTCTTTATTATCATTGTTTATTTAGCACTTTATTTTTTATTAGTGCTAATAGTATGCTAGTGTTATTCCTTGTAAAGCTACTAAAATCTCTTATTTTATCTTCTAGATTTAGTTTCTTGAATTTCTAGATTTTTTGATCCCTTTATATGGTTTAAGTTTAGTTTCCTTTGTTGTATAAATGATCCAACAATTTTCCATTCCCAACTTATTTTGAGATTTCATGGTAATTATTAACATGCCTTCGAATTTATCAATAAACCTATGCTACTCATGGTTTTTCATACTATCGGATAATTGGGTTCTAACATAAGATCTCTCTTCATATGATTATTGATATGATATTTGTGTAACTTATCATTACCCAACCTAATTGGATTATTATTGACTCACTCTTTTGATTTATCAATGAAGTATAAGCAAATACAAATATTACACCACTCAAAACGTTTCACTGAAATAAAAAATAATCATCAAAAAATGAGTCAAAGAACAAAACCTAATATGAAATTAGAACATCATCAATATGCACAACATTCTCATTCCCACTTCATACATTAAGATAAAGGAAATTTTAAAAAAAAAAGAGAGAAGAAACTTGATTGGACTGGTCTGGAGTTAGTTGGACAACTGCTGCTCTTCTTTCTCCCTTCTTGCTCTTCCTTGCTTCTTTCTCAATTTGGTAAGATGGAGGCTAGGTTTTTTTTAGGTCTCATTATGTTCTTAAATAGTTAATGTTTGACTTAGGGTTAAATTTTAGGTCTTATCCAAGTCACATTGTCCAAAAATACCCTCCAAACATTAAAACAGATAAAAAAAACCCTATATCTAGCAAGTGTTTGTCAACATAAAGATCTTTTGTCACGATCGTGACATGGGTATCATAATTGTGACCCAATATAAAACTCTTTTGTTAAGATCATAACCCTAAGTAGGGTCTTCTGTCACAACCGTGACACTCATGTCACAATCGTGACCTTGCCTTTTAGCCAAAGCTTACTTTAACTTCCTTCAATTTTCATTTATCGGGGTTCATACATTAAAAAACACATCAAAACACCTTAAGAACATAAAATTAAGGTCTAAAATCATGCCCTAAACCACATAACACTTAAAAACGTAAACAAAAAAATCACATTAACATAATTCTAAGCTTAAACATGCAATAATCATCTAATCAACACCTATAAATACACTAAAACAACTACCAAAACATAATATAAACTACAACTATCAACTATCAACATCACCATACTTAAACTTCCGCTTGTCCTTAGGCAAAAACAAAAACAAAAACAAACTCAAACAACCAAACATCCAAACAAACCAAACAATAACACATACATTCATGCACATGCACTAATGATACAATGACATCTAACTTCACGAAACCAATTTAACCTTAAACAACAATCATTTAAGTTATTCTAATATATTAACCTATGCAATTTATGGCTAATCACTTTGGATTGAATATACATACTGTAACATCCCATCACCGATGGGAAGGGTATTTTAGTAAATTGGGACGGGTCAGGAGTATGAAATTTTATCTCGGCATAAACATACAGCATATAGCCTCTATGATTGATGGTTTGTTGCACTTGCACATGGTATACATGCATTCATGACATTTTCCGGCTTAGGT
>JANIHY010000003.1:57617241-57627816 GCA_027479065.1 Erythroxylum brevipes
CGACCTGTGTGCTGTCCGGTTTTTAAAATATTGGTCCCCACAACAAGACAGTAATTGGTAACTTGCGTGATTGCTTTTGTGAAAATTTAATGAAACAAAGTTAGAACACCGTAACTAGAAGTGAGGATTTCTTGTGGAGTTAAAAATAAGAATGTTGAAGTCTTAATTATTCTATAGAATTAAAGTTTGCGTATAATTAATAACTCTCCTCTTAAACTCGCAAAGTAGAGAAGTTTGTGCATTAAGATTTGTCCTTTTATAATTATAATATTTATCACATTTTTATGTTCATTTTAGAGGATGTTTCTAATTAATAAAGCTATATTTATAATTTACGGTATAAATATTAAACATAGTGAGTGCTTTATTCTCTGAATATGTAAATGCTTAATTGATTGTAAAAATTGAAGCTAGAAAATGCAAAGCTACATCATAACAATGGACCACAATGTCATGCGAGAGGTAAGAACTCAACAGAACATGTGCCTTAGCTTTTATATCGGACCAAACTGGTTACTGCTTGGGCCAGCCATTGTTCATGCGGAACTATTCTCACTGGTTCAATAGTCAAAAGTATACTCTATAACTGCAACCTACCATATTGACCAGACTGACTTGTTTTGTTCTCTGAAAAAGCTACCGACAAATAAACAATGCCTGCAATTACCCTATTTTCTCCATCGTGGGGCCCCGCCTCTCATTATTTGTAAATCAGAGATAAAATATATTTATGGAGAGAATAACAGATGTGTGAATTGACTTATTTTTTATATTAACCACTTAGTTGTAGGGGTTATTTATTTTGTTACTGCATCTTTCGGGTGTTCCCTTTCTTCTTTGAGGATAAGTCGGGAATCTGTTTCTCAAGACTTGTTTTTGTAATTTACTAAAGCAATTTCATTTTGATAAAAAAAAAGAACTTTATGACCCAAGCGAACGACGACGTATAAGTGAAAGATCCACAAGAAACGTGTTATTAATATAAAAAGGGAGAAAATAACCAACGGTGTTGATAAACCTCATTGTCTCATCTTGGTCGTCTCCTATCTCCTCTCTTCTCCAGCGTCCGATTCCTTCTCTAAGCCTTCTGATTCTCTCGCGCGCTTTGTGTGTGTTTTTTTTCTTTCTTTAACAAACTCTCCACTCAGGTAACGTACACTGATTCACACACGCGAGAGTCCTTCAGTCTCCTCTCTCTCCCCCTCTCTCTATCTCCCTCCTCTCATGTTTCATGGCGTTGACCCGTGGTTATTGTTCTGACCTAGGGTTTACGTGGCGGCGATGGCGACGGAGGCACCGGCCAGCCCCGAGAGCGGCGACCACAGTCCCCGCTCGAATTCCAACGTTCGGGAACAGGATAGGTATTTACCGATCGCTAATATTAGTCGGATCATGAAGAAAGGTCTTCCTGCCAATGGTAAGATCGCTAAGGACGCGAAAGAGACCGTTCAAGAGTGCGTTTCTGAGTTCATTAGCTTCATCACCAGCGAGTATGATTTCTGTGATTTTTTCTACTAAGTTCTGTATCGTTTGTTAGATTAGGGATATTAGCGAAATTGTTTTGCTCCTTTTCTAATGGTTAATTATCGTTTTAGAGCAAGCGACAAGTGCCAGAGAGAGAAGAGGAAGACGATTAATGGTGATGATTTGCTGTGGGCCATGGCTACGTTAGGGTTTGAGGATTACATCGATCCACTTAAGGTTTACCTAAGTCGTTATAGAGAGGTAGCTTCTTTTGGTTACATGTTTTTGTCGTTCTATTCATTTTAAAACGTGCAAAATTGCTGAAGAGACGTTGCTTGCAGCAACTTGAATGTTGGACATTTAAATTTCCTGATGCAAGATTGTCTTTTTATATCCTTCTGTCTAATTTTTTTATCTCCATGAGATCCATGTAACCGATTCGGTGCTTTTGTTTTGTTGGTCTTGTGGATCGATGGATGATGTAGATGGAGGTATGCAGATTCTCTCTTCAGCATGCATGCCAGTGACTCTAGTTTTGTTATTTTTTCGTGAACTTTTAAGAATTGGGATGTGATGCTAATAGGGTGATGCGAAGGGATCAGCTAAGAACGGAGATTCGTCAAACAAAAGGGATGCTATGCCGAGTTCAAATGTTCAGGTCAATTGGATTTTTTTATCTCATCTCACCGTTATGATTAACTTTTCACCATTATTTGAGTTGCCAATATGGTAGATTCATAATTATCAATCTTAGCAAATGGAATTATTCGGCTAACATGTGGCAATTATACATTGCAGATTTCTCACCAGGGCTCATTCTGTTGATTATACAACTTCTCATCAAGTATTTCTGAGACATTTTTCTATGCAAATTCATAATATTCTAATCGGTGTCTCTTGTATCTAATCCTAAGTATATGGATTTTTTTTTTCAGTTTAAGGGGAAAACATTAATATGTAGGATTACATGAGTTATCTTACGATAAAGATTTGACGTATGTGTAATATGTTCAAAAAAAATGCAATAAAAGAAAGATTTTGCTAATTGAATCTTCTTACCACCTGTTATGTGAAGTTCCAAATAGATAATTAGAGGCTGTCGAGGGAATTATCATGGGACTTGTGCAATAAGTTGGGTGCACTACCTTCTACATTACCATTCAGTTGCTTAAGAGACTATCATCATTTGTAGTTATTGCAATGAATTTAGGCTGTCATAGACAACTTGCCCAGCGTCCTGCTTTGTACTTTCTGTATCAGCTCATACTTTCTGGCATAGATGCATGTTTGAATGAAACTTACTACAGCATATGAATGTATGTATTGGATTCATTTAGTTGCTGCACTGTAACTGAGATAGGGGCTTCAACACACATTTACTGTTTCTGTGCAAGATTTAAAACTTAAGACGACAATCAGTAAAAGTTTAATTCATATTATGGTAGTTATTCACATAGCCATGGGGCAATGTGTTTCTCTTATTTAGTGATCACACTCTTTCTAAGATAAAGCACGTGTCGATATTATTAAAAATTTACCGAACAACATTTCAGCACTCTGCTACAGCCTTCTTCATCATAGTTCATTGCCATCCTTGCTGTCACTGCCAACACCATCCTTTACAGTTCTCTTCCACCTATGCTATTATACCCTATCATCATCTTCCTTCCCTGCTCTTATCATGGTGGTTATTGCTACCACCATACAATTTATACCACTTGCTCTTTCTAGCTTGGAGTGAATCTTGGCAAATAATCAAGTGAAACTGCTTTGAAGCAAATAAAACTTGACATGACTAGGATGCATGGAAATCTGAGGTTTTGAAATTCTATTGGAATTTGTTTTGTACATGTTGGCTCTCATGGAGTATATTTGCTATTTAAACCTTGTTACTAGCATGCATTGATGTATACACAAGCACTTGTGTGTTCATTCAGTTTGTTAATGAACAATTGAGTCGTGTATTTTTTTTTTAATACATAAATTGTTGTGCTCTTACTGGATACTTGCCTAAAGGAGGAAGTAGGTTTCTTCCTGGATGATTAATTCCATTTTGTTCTCTGCCTTATTGATCTGCTTGCAGAACTAAAAGTATGGGTAGCCTCAGGCCCAGCATTTGATGGTCCTACGAGGGACAGAGTAGACCACTGCTTTTATACCAGTTCCATTATTTGGTATTTATTCAAATATTCAGTGGGTACAGCAATTAATGTATTATAAGCATTTATCTACTTCAGAAGCTGACATCTTGGTGCCTATGGTTCTCATGCGTCCAGAGTTATTTACTGGAGGTCTGTATAATTAGGTTGTCATTTGTGGTAGAAGAGTCTGTGAAGAATCAACCAGGAAACTTAATATTTGATTATTTGCACAATTTTTCTTCATATATTGTCGGATAATGAAGGATGAGTAGACCATAGAAAATTTGTTTCCCATCTATATACTGCATAGTTTCAATCTCTTCATAAATTTATACTGGTGGTATTAATATTCGGATTGGTTGATTGTACCTATTTACCGCCTCCCAAGTAGAATGCAATATCTCACCAGCTTCTAATTAGTGATTGATCGCTTCAGCCAGATTATTAGTAGTTCAATAAGGCCATTTCAGGTTTATCTTGATGTTTGGAGATATTATCTTTTCTGCTTTCATAATTTTGAAGACTTTTGGCTCATCCTCAAAATTTCCTCTCCCCATATATTTCAATATCCTGTGCATAATGGATTTGCATCAGAGAACAAATGGACAATTCGATATGAAACAGGGGCCTGACTGTTAGTTACAGCTAAACAATCTGCTGTCAATGTTGCATCAGAGAACAAATGGACAATTCGATATGAAACAGGGGCCTGATTGTTAGTTACAACTAAACAGTCTGCTATCAATGTGACCAACGATTTCTGCAACTTCGACTCTACTCCACTTTACTAGTTAATCATGGGGGCCGTGTGCTTGCTTACAGGCATTAGTTCTCTGCCAGACAAAAGCTACTTTGGCGTGATCTCTTTCTTCCTGCCGAGGGAGGGTGATGCTGTCAAAATTTCAAGGCAGAAGGTGATTTTTCTAAGCTGAAGCATGATTTTGCATCTCTTGATACAAAGCTTGAACTTGATTATTTGGTGGGCCGAATTCTACAGCAATGCCTTGCTTTTTATTTATGATACCCTTCTTCTGTGGTAAAGTTATGGACTTTGCTTGGTCGGGCAAGCAAGTCTTCGGAGTCTAAGTTCCAAGTCTCGGCTTTTGCAATTTTGAAGTTTGTCCTTGCGTAGGGTTTTGTTTTGTCATCTTTCTAGGTTTTTGAACTTCAAACACTCTGGATTAAGGAAAAGAATCACCTATTTTTTTTCTCGTATACTATTATTAATAAATATTAATAAAATGTACCATAGAAATGCTAAATTAGTATATACTTAAATAAATATATTTAAATTATGTTAATATATATTTAAACATAAATTATAAAAATAAAAAGAAACCAAAAATAAAAATTCGAAAATCAGCAAAACAGAAACTCTCTAGAAAATTACAGAACATATCGCTGCATCATATACTACCAATTGTTTGCCTTCTATGGCCGATCTGTTACTTCAAAGTGTTTAGTATGATTTGCACATCGTCTCTTTCCTTCTTATGTACATCTCATTTCCTTCTCATTCATTGTCTATCCTACATGTTTAAGCTTCTTTAAAACTCGAAGAGGACATGTATGCCAATAAAGGTGAGAGCAATATCATAATGGCCTATAAAGGAATAAGGAGATCGGGTATTGTCGAAAATTCTTCTATTCCTCAAACCTCGTCTCCATAATCACGTATGCATTAATATACCATTTTCGTTGCTAAAATGGTTTTCTAATATCACGGTTTTAAAACTTCTTCACTTATTATGTTTTAGGTAAAAATGTTCCTGTTAGTGGCTCAGCCGGAGAATTAGTCTTCCATACTAAAAACGGCATCTCATTCATTGTCTCTTCAGCAAGTATAGCTATAGCTTCAAAGCTATTGCAAGAAGGTGTTCAAAAGCTTACACAAAGTGGAAGAAGTTTCACTGCTTCCATTGGTGCGTTTGAACATGCGAAGACCTTTCTCGGGAGCCCACAAATTGGAGATTCTTTTACCTTTAGCAACTCCCATGTGATATGGAATCAAACAAATTAATTATGTCAATGTGCTTTTTTGATGCAAAACATTATTACACTAAGCTTTCAAGTTGATATATTGTTGTATCTGTAACACTTTGTTAAACAATGCATATTTATATTATTGTTAAGGTTCATTTATTGTTGATAACAATTTGTTAACCTTCAACTTTATTGCCTTATTTTCTTCTCCATATATTATGTAAAATATTGATTTCAAAGTATTAATCATACTCGTAGAGAATCAGGAAAATTTTAGTTTCAGGTAAACAAATGGGATCAAAGAGACAGCGTAAGGTTATGCGGCTAAGATTTAGAGCCATGTTCGGGGCAAGTTACTGTGAAGGTGGTTCATCGCAATCTGCAGCTCCGACTGCCTCACCTTCTCCCCCTTTAGCGTCGACAGTTCCATATGAGGAATCACCTACTGCTCCGCATGCTAGACCATCGCCTTCCCCAACACATATATCATCGAACACCTGCTTATTAGATGGAGAAGACGTTCGCCAGCCTGGAGCTGAAGGACTTGATGGAAGAAAGTTTATAACAGTTGTTAATGAACAGTAAGTGAAATCACATCACTCACAATTTGGTTATTATTAAGTCTTAGTTTTATCAATTTTTACATAGGATAACATAATTTGTTATGTTAGGTTGGTTCTGTCAGGACCGACTTCCAGAAATATGATGTCGTCATTTAAGAAAAGAATTGAACCTGAGGGTTATGTGTGGAAGAATTTATCTGACGCCATAAAGCAATTTTACTTTCAGGAGTTTGAGAGATAGTAGTTATTTTGTTGTTATATTGATTTATATACACACTTTACATAAATATTTAAACATTATATAATTTTCCCTCTATTTTTAGAAAGAATTTTACTGGGATTTTTGTTTCGACGCCATCATGTATAAAGTTTGGGAATAGAAAGCTCGAACACGTTATCGCGACTTAATTAATGCGATACGCAAGGTTGGTGCACGACCATGTTACATTTTGGAGGAAATTTGGAGTTGTTGGACCGAGTATTGGACATCACCTGCGGCAGTGTCCATCTCTGAGTATAACTCGACCAACAGAAGTGGAGGTCCGGGCGATGAGAGTCTTCCAGTACATACAGGAGGATCAATTACCCACAATGAGCATGCACATAGACTAGTATGCATCTAAACTTCACACCTATTTTGTATACATTTTGCTTCACTTTATTGTACATACTGACTATGATATAAATGTCTGGTGTCATATATGGCTGTGTGAAGTTATTTTCTTTGTTGAGCAGAGGGCAAGTATCATACATATAGGGGAAACTCTGCCAAAGTTTTTATAAATTCTAGTTTACATCTAACAATTTAGGTTATACATGTCGGAAAAGTCATTGGGCACGAAGCCTACACCTATTCAGCTATTTTTGCACACCCACACGAAAAAACATGATGGTGTGACCTTCATCAACACGTAATATAGAGAGCTGAATGTAAGTGAAATTAATACATCTTTATAGTTCTTTAACAGTAATACCTTAATTACTAATGTAAACATTGCTTCCTAATAGGACCAACTACAACAAAATATTCAGCGACAGTCTTAAGAGGAACAATCTGTAGATGACACTCAGACATATCTTGATGTTGTGGGTGATAGGGACCGTCGTGGAAGAATATTTGGCTTAAGTTCATATGCGAACACATGTTATTCGTGCTCTTCCCTGTCCAGAACAGCAACATCTGCTAGGCCAACGCAAAGCAATGAAGTATCCTAGCTTCGGACCACAGTGGACACATTGAGGGAGCAGATAGGGTATTTGACAGAGGCTAACGTTAATCAACGGATGGAACACATGGAGCAGATAGCTAAGATTAGAGAGGAGATGAGCATGAAGATGAGAGAGGAGATGAGAGAGAAGATGAGAGAGGAGATGGAGCAGGTATCAAAGATCAGAGAGTTGATGGAGCAGATGGAGCAGGTAGCTAAAAGGAGAGAGGAGATAGAGCGGCTTGCTCAAATGAGAGCGGAGAGGGAGCATATGACTAAGATGAGAGAGCAAATGAACCAGATGGCTCAGCTGAGACAAGAGATGGAACAGTTAAAAGGGATTGTTAACAGTTCAGAGCATCCACGATCGCCACGACATTAGCTTCTCCTTGTCATTTGTTTTCAGTAAAAAACCAAATGTTTGTTCATTGTTATGTTTTTATTATTAAATAAAATACTGTATACGTTATATTATTAATTAATTTTCTTTATAATTAAATTATATATACAAATTAATTTATTATAAATAAATAATTGGTAACTCTTAACATTACGCATTTATAACAACAATTCATAACATTGGAATTTAATTTAAAAAAATATAACCATCTATTACCGACAAAAAACAATTCCGTCGAAAATTTTGATGCAATTTACCGACAGAAAATAAAATCGTCGGTAAATTGAGTTGACTTTCTTGGTCATTGCCTTCGGTTTAGCGACATAAATTTGTCAGTCCCTAAATTTCACCGACAGAATTTAAACTAACGTATTCCGTCATTAAATTAGTTCTGACAATCCATTTCCGTCGGTAAATACCGTTGCTAATTTACCAATAGAATGTTCCATCGGTGATATTAGCTACGGTCCATTTTCTGAAGGTTTTTCCCTTACCAAATTCCGTCGGTAGTTAATAATAATGACAGAAATTCCCAATTTTCTGATGGAATGTTCCGTTGGTAATTGAGTAATTTCTTGTCGTGGTAATTACTTATGGAAGAAGTTGAAATTTAATTATAAAATAAATAATTTATTATAGTTTAAAAAAATCAACCGATTAGTTAATAAATCGATTTCCTTCTAATAACAAATGCTAAAACCGAAATTTTGACTATTCAAAACTTTTGCACTAAAAAAATGCTTTGATTCAAAATGAGAGAAGAATATCAATTAATTACCAACTATTGTGATGTTTCAAAGATTTAAAAATTCAGCTTCTTTGTCACCTTCTCTTTGGACAAGCATCTCAAGTATATTAAAACATCTAAACAAACAACATATGATTTGATTAAATTCTCTTAAGGAATTGGTTTAATATTCATGTAATAATGCACCAGAGATGGCGACATTTGTACTTTGAACATTAACGATGACCTTATTATGATTTGAAATCTTATGAGTTTAATTAAAATAAGCAACACTCTTAACAAACCTGGAGATTTGTCATATTGTCAATAATAAAGAAAGCATTAATCAGATGTTTCCAAACCAAATTCACGGGATGTTATTACTTTTGTTGATGTTATAACATGAACTTACATTGTAAAGCCACATGATAAGACATTGCTAATAGCAAGTTATGACAAAAAGCAATAAAAACTATTAAATTAGTATAAATTGACCAATGTCACATGCAAAAAAAATCATATTTCACTTATTTTTCATAAATTATTTGTCTTAGAGGTTAAGATATTTAAACTTGTTATATGATTATATTGATTATTATGTATTTTTGGTATCAATCAACATCAACAATAACAACAATTCAGTAAAAATTTCATTAATACGTAAAATTTAAAGAAGTTTAATAATACACAATCTTATCTTTAATTAATAATTTGGTATAAATTTATCGTTATATAAAAAAATCTACAATAATAGGCTTTGAAGAAGCACAAAATCTCAATTATCTTCTGTGAGATTTATAAAATATAGTTTCGTGAGATTGCTATTCTACAATTATTAAACTTGATAATTTCATATATTTATAGCAAGTTGATTATAAAACCATGGAGCATATATATATATAGTTACTTAATTCGTGACATTACGACAAAGTAGTAGAAAATTGTACACAATCGAGGTAAGGTTGGATTATATTGCAGTCTCATTCTTGTTCTTTTGTTCTACAAGTCAATTCTGATTGAATTATCAAACATATCTCTCAATCGAATAAATGTCAAATGGATCCCCAATCATAGGATTAATATATGATTAACTTGTAAATTAAGCTCCTTAACAATGGTAGATAGTGTTAAAATCATGTAACCATTTGATCCAAATAGTTCACTTAAATAAATGATACATAGATTATAAATTGTTAATAACAAATTACATATCAAGTGTTTTAGTAAACTACTTTCTTTGTTTATATATATTTATGAATAATTATTTCAAGAGATTACATATTTAAAAGTGCAAAATTTTTTAAAATTTGTTCAGTTGGTATTAAAAATTCTAAAATTTTTAATTTAGTGATATTTTTAAAATTTATAAAAAAATTTAAAATTCATATAATAGTTGGTAAAAAGAAAAAACACTTTTTGACCCAATTTATACAAGTTTTAAGAGAATGATAAATAAATTAAAAAATTAGTGTTAAATTTAAAAAATACTAAAAATTCATTTAATTTACTGTCCCTTTTTTTTAAAATAAAAACTTGCAAGTTAAACTTCTTTTTTTCTTTTTGTCTCTTTAACATGATCTGAAATTTACAAGGGAGGAAAAATTGAATGTTCTACCTCAGGAAATCGTTTTGGGAGCATATTCTTGTCACGGTTTGCCGCAGAAAGTGGAAGATGAAGCTTTTTCTACAACAATTATTTGAACTTATCCTCTATAAGTTGCTGAAGTAGGTTGGACTTAATTAAAATAATAAGGGAATAGAAAACATAAAACAACACTAAACTCAATCATTCCCTTCTTATTATCTCTTGATAGATTAATAACTCAATCATTTTCCTTTTATTATTCGATAAATAAATAACTTAAAATTAAATAATAAGTTCAGTTTAATTAGAATAAATTCCCTTTATTGGAGTTATATCTTTTCAAATTATGAAATTCTTTAACAAATGTATTTTAAAACTACCATTGTTTAAAATTGGTATAACATATTTTAAAGTATCAAGTTTTTAAATTTTTTTAAATTTAGTGTTATATCTTTTAAAATTTTCAATTAAACGATTAATCTTTTAAAATCCTAATAATTTAGT
>JANIHY010000003.1:57803222-57817139 GCA_027479065.1 Erythroxylum brevipes
TTTTATTTTTTATGAAGTAACTCAACTTAATATGCATTAAAAAATAATTAATTTTTTTAAAGCTTATAATTTCTCTCCCTTGAAAATGATTAAAATGTTTATTATTAAATCATCACCTAAAAACAACACGTGGATTATACTTGTCCTTGTAAGATCGCAGTCACACGGAAATCGCGTGTACCGGAGTCACACCAAACCAATCTTTCAAAACGATAAAGTGAGGCAGAGCAAAAGGCGCCAAATGTCTTAAAAAATCTAACATTGAATCACTCTCTCTCTTATAAAGGCGCCTCACACAGACTCGCATTCCTATATTATATTAGAGATGGCAAATTAAACATCACTGGCATTTGAACACGCGCGTCCCAGCCGGCATCTGTGTTCTTGCAGAGGGAACTCTTCGCTGGACTTGCCTTTTACCGGAGGTTCTCCCCAGTCCTCACTTACTCTTCACTCCGGTTTTTGATTGCGCTTTTGGACGTTCCGTTGAGTCTTGCGTCTGTGATTGTTTGTTTGCTTGCTTAGAATCTAGAGGAAAATTGAGAAAATTGATATGGTACAACTCAAGGGGAGCGATGTGATTGTTAAAAGAGAGTATTAATCGACATCTCTGTTGTTTGTTCGAAGATAGGTTGGAGAGAATTGCGGATTCGCTATCTAGTAGAGATTATCATTCTGTAAGCACACCAGAAATATTCTTGTGTTCTGATTTTGTCAGGTTTTTGGCTAATTAAGTATCTTGCTTTTATCACTTGTTGTTTGCTTCTTGATTGATGGATCTTAATGGGAGTTATTTTTCAAACACTAAATTGGTATGCCTATTCAATTTTTGATAACCGGAGCTAATCGGAAGAATGTGAGGTCTAGGGTTAAGTATGGTATCATGCAGGTTTCTCACTATTATGTTTACAGATCTGTCTTGTAAAGACAGACGATCTGAAAATTTTTTCTTCTGTGAATTAATGATTGTTGATGATGGACTTTTTTCTTCATATCAGCTTGTGATGTATTGGTGAGTTTAAGGATTGCTGTCAAGAAGCATCCATACTGCTTTTAGTGAATATTTCAGATATTTATTGTCAACTTTTACCCATGCTAAATTTATCTTTAATTTCTATAGTTACAATTGATATTTTAATATCTTGTTTCCTTGGGAATTGAATATTGATAAGCAACAGAAATGAAAATTCCCTATTTTCCATCTGCTTCATTGAACTTCAATTAATCACATTGTTCAATGGATTTTGTTTTAAGAAGTATCTGAAAATTTTTTCTGTGAATTAATGATTGTTGATGATGGACTTTTTTGTTCATATCAGCTTGTGATGTATTGGTAACTTTAAGCATTGCTGTCAAGAAGCATTGATACTGCTTTTAGTGAATATTTCAGATATTTATTGTCAACTTTTACCCATGCTAAATTTATCTTTAATTTATATATTTACAATTGATATTTTAATATCTTGTTTCCTTGGCAATTGAATATTGATAAGCAACAGAAATGACTATCCCTTATTTTCCATCTGCTTTATTGGACTTCAATTAATCACATTGGTCAATGGATTTTGTTTTGAGAAGCATCAATTCCAGTGAGAACTTTGTAAAGCATTTTAATTTTGTATCCCCTTTTGGCATTTCTTTTAAGGCAATGACTCACTTAACGAGGCATTTAAACTCGACAAGTGCATGATATGTTCAATGCAAATGTAATTTCTGAACTTGGAAATTTAGGTTCTGCTATTGCTTCCCAGGATGTCTTCCATTTAAGAAGTGTATTTGTTTATAGTCTTTTGGTAAAGTATGCTGGTGCCTTTTTCCTTTTGGAACTTTAGAGTGCTGATGCGCACACATTGCTTACGTATGATTTACAAAGGTTTTGGTACAACTCTCTTTGGTTCATAGGTGTGCAAGATAGCTTCTGTTAGCATTGGAAGTTTCAGTTAGGAAGCACGTGTTCAAAATAGAAGAATCTTATGCTTAATATAATTCACTATGGTTAAAAAAAATCATTAATGTGGGCGTGTTCTTATTAATGTTTTTGATGAAGACAATGGTGTTGCCTTGGGCTCATGATAATTCGTTTCTAATCCTAAATTATGAGTTAATGACAGTGATCTTTTTTGTTTGCATTTAGCAGCTGGCAATAATGGATGAAACAAAAAGATTTACGACCACAGATGGAGAAGATGATGAAAATGATGAAGACAACAATGATGAGGAAGCTGATAATGAACTTTATCTGCATCAGATTGGTGATTTACCAGTTAAAAAATGTTCAGGTACTTAAAGAGTTTTTTTTTCTTCTCTGGTGTGATTATATTTACCTTCTTACTCTGTTGTGCAACATATATTGTGAAGTACCTTTCATGGACATCTTTGTATCTAAGAAATAAATAAGAGAATGGAACTTGACAAAGCAAGAGATTTAAGGTGCTTCTTGAGTTTTATGGTGACCATGAATTTAAATTTCCTGTTGGAAGCAGTTAAGAAATAATTTAAATGAGCAAGTGAAGTTACTATAATAGCCATTTTATGTATTTTATTTTTTTCATTCAAGCAAACCCGTTCATATGCATTCATGCAGAGATCTTCAATTAAAGATTCCCCATTCCTCTCTTGTCATTTAAGATGAATAATTGGCCTCTTGCCTTTTGTGCTTTCAACATTTCAGTGGAGTGTTTACCATTGTTTTAGAGAGTTTACACGAAATGTATCTTAGATCCAAGTTTTACGTGCATTGATGCTGTAATGTTGTACTTGTAATTTCAGCTATCTTGCCTTCTATTATTACCATAGAATTCTGTCAGGTGATTGATTATAAAAAGTGTTTAATCATTTGACCATAGGATTCTTGTTTCTGGTTATTTGAGCCACTTCATTGTTACTAGGCTGGCATTTTTGATTCGGTTTTGCCTGACTCAAAGTTAATGGACCAAGTTCAAGTTGACTGAGTTTCAAGCTAGTTCTGAGTTTGGGGGTGGTCTTGCCTAGCTCAAGTTACTTGACTGGGCTTCAGGTTGGGCTCAGGCCGCATGTAGGGGGATAGAACCCTAATTGTAATTTGGTAGCTTGCTCCTTGTTTAATTGTATGTGCATAGATGGAGAAAGTGCTGTCTGCTTTTAGAATCCCTCTCTTGGTAGATGATGTTATCCTTTAATCATGTCACTGCAGATGGATTAAGTTATCTCTGCTATTGACATCATGCTAACTACAGTCAGATTTAATTCCAGCTCATAATCAAATGAAACAAAATAGAAATCTTATTGCCCATTGGCTGTTCTTTTTTTAAGAATGGCTCTTCTCGATCATGAATTAGAAACTCATCATAAATATAAATTTATAAGTTACAATTTACTTGCTATTGTACACCTCAGTTTACTTGAAGTATCTTTCCGCTGGGTTGTATTCTGACAAGCATTTATCATGTTAGACTGAAGCCAGTCAAATTAAAATATGTTGGTTAGAACTTTTGGTTAATTTTCTCTGCATCTTGGACTGCTATAGCTTATCATTCTTTGTTTTGGCCAATTTACTGGCTGGAAAATGCAGTCTGGCCACAAGAGGTCTGGGTGCTCTTGTTTTCTGTTCAAACCCCCTGACACACACAAATCCTGCAAAAACGATTACCCCAGGATAACACAATCTCTCTCTTAGTCCGCAACTCATTTTAAAATAGTAAAAAAGTTCAAAGACAATTTGTGAAAATTAAACTGCAAGCTGTGACATAGCCTAAAATTCTTTGCAGTAAAAATGATCTCATTGCATAATTGCTTTTGTATAAGCATGTGCTCAGTGATACATCAGAATGTGATCAGACTTTAGAATCTGGGATATGCTAAAAGTTTAATTGCATACCTTTCCAAAAGCAGTGCTGAATTTGTTCTGTTGATAGCCCTATCAAAACAACCATACCTTGTGAGCATTTACATTTACAGTTTGGGATTTTGAAGTGCAAAAAATCTCAGTTTCTGTTTTACCTTTGAAAATAGTTGGTACAGATGTGCCAAAGTACACTGTTCGTCTTGGTAAATTCCATATCCATGCTCTTGGAACATCAATTGGATTGATACTTGATTCATGATCAGCAAATACCTGCATCTTAATGGCTATTAATATGATGACATCTCGTCAACCTTCAGATTATGATTTACTTTTCGACTGTAAAAATTTCATTCACATTCATTCTAATGCCATTTGCAGTAAATATGTATGATCCTCACACTCTTTCAATGTCATATTTCATGTCTATTTCTGTAACTTTATTCAAATCTTTTATTATCATTTGAAAAACTTGCCTCATTTACTTGAAAATATGTGCCATTAAGTGGAAAACTCCCTTTCATTGCTGTTCTGCAAGGTATCTGCATATGAAGTCATTTTAAATATCACTAACCAAGCAAACAATTAGTTATAATGCTATGAATATTTGAAGTAATTTTCCTTACTAGAATGGTTCCTCTGACTGTTTGTGAGTTAGCTTCACTGATACTGCTGCACAATAGGCATGTTTTCTCATTGCAAAGTTGACCTGGTTCTTGGGACTGACATCTTCTAGCAGGTGGTTCAATTGAATTTGCAGTTTCACCTAGCAATAAATCGTGCTTAGTAGTTTTACAGCAAGAGTACAAACTTTTAGTCTTTTTACTACCGTTGCTTTATTCTCAACATGATAATAACCAGCCTGCAAACTGCAATCTCAATTGAAACACTAGTCTAGTACAAAATGGGTGCTTAAGAATTTCATCTGGTTAACATTGCAATAATTTGTCTTGTTTCTGTTGAGAGTCCTTTGGGAGAAGAGGAAAACCTTATGAAAAACCATAAAAAATTTGGAACTTTAGTTGAAATTATTTTAAAAGCTCCATTGTTTAGATACATACTATTCTGATACTTACCTGGTGCCCATATTGCAAGAAGGAATGGACTAGGATCATCGGGTTCCTTTTTATCAATCTGCAAATATCATGAAGTGGCCATTAGATGAAGTGGGTGATGAAATAAGAATTGAATGTTAGATGATAAAAGAATACAAACCCCTTTTAGTAGAGGATGTGAATCTGGTAGTTCATAGCTGTATCACATTAGAGAAGACAGGTATTAGACAATTCATTTAAGGAATTCAGTTTATAATCTATTTTCACAACCCCTCCGTTAACTTTTTTGATATGGGCTTTATTCATTGTTATGATATGTTTTCTTCAGTTTGGTATATGAATGATTTTCACATTTTCTGTTCCTTGGTATCTGCTCCTGAAGCAGCACATTGATTTTCTTTTTTCAAGTGATATACTACTTTAATTTCAGTTAATTACATGCTCGTAAGAAAAGCTGTGAACTAATATGGATGGAATAATTAACAGGTTAGTAATCTAACTGAGGTAATTTCAGTTAAGCACATTTAGTTTGGGAAACAAGGTTTGACACAAGCTATCTAAGTCGTTTGCAGTGAATCATTATGTGAATGTAGTGACTATGTACTTACACTTGGTGCTCCGTTCGTAATTGGCTGACATTCTTCAATTTTGGTGTAGGGATGGAAGCAGCTCTTGGGTTCAAAGCAACCAAAGCCTTTGACATGTCAACTTCTTGGAGTTTCATGTTTGCTTCCATAAAATTCTGCAGATTCTCAGTGAACTCTTCCATGTTAAGTTTTATTGTGGGTATTTCATTGGGATCCTCACTGAACATATCCTCCATATCGCTCTCTATCACTTCTGTGTGCTCTTGTTCTGGTGTTGATGGCTCCTCCACAATAGGTATGCAATTGTTAACCACCAATTTTGCTGTTGTAAGTGAACTTGGCATTGATGGTGGCAAGGGCAATGGATTAGGAGCTATGCTAGGACTTCTTTCATCCTTACAGAGTTCACTCAAAGTTATCATGCTATTTTCTTCTGGAACAGGCAGAGCAAGCCTCGAACTGCATTAAACAAGGTGCACATGAAAGAGGTTCACACTTAAGCTATAGAAATTGATTGAAATGGTTTCGAGTTGAGGTCTCTCATATGTGATTTTCTGTCATTTATCTCATTTGTTGACTTCTTGGGTTATTAATCCACCACAATGACATAACTGCCCTATGTTCTTCAGTTAAATGATCAAGCAATCATATATTGACCAACTTCTTTAAAAAACTTGGGGAGTTATGGAGAAAGCATGATGAATAGCCGAACTGATAAATATGTTTGGATCACTTTCTTTCTTGAACTAGTAGTATTATGATGAAACTCTTGTATGTCAATTCTTGCAAACGATTGCTAAAAGAGAAGATTTGAATATGGATCTTTCCAGTTATGTGGTTCCACAAAATTTGTTTGAGTTTAAAGTGAACTATTAATTTTCTTCTCAATTAGGCAAGCATCTCTGTTCTGTGTGATGATGGCTTTTTGATAGTATGTGCTTATACTGACCTTGCAAAGGCACTTGCAAAATGTCGGCACTCTGCTCTCATAGGGCATGCATTGCAGTTTGGTTTATTCTTTGTGCAAAATACCTAAAATGTCAAAGCTAGCATGCATCAATACTTTTTGAAGCTTTTGCTCCAAATCTTCAAGCAGTCGTGTAGAATATGTTACAAGTGAATATACCTTTCCAAATGTGATCATCTGGTAATGTAATTCATACCTGTATTATAACACAAGGCAAAGGGAGATTGTTTAGCTGAATGTCTTAAAAAAGATTTTGATGCTTAGAATAATTACTTCTGATGAACAAACAAAGTTGAAGTTTATGGGCTTACAGAGTTTGCTGATCAAGTTTGCACAATCTTGGCCACAAATACTTCTGAATGGATTCGAGCACTGGGTACCTGGAGAGAGTGCAGTTAGCATCTGAATTAACTGGTGAAAATGTAGTCTGAGTCAGCAACAAGTACTTACAGTTCTAGGAGGTGTAACTGTAGTGACTCTGGCAATGGTTGAAGGGGGACCCAACCTAATCGAACTGCTATCCGCCCAACATTTGTGTCAACCTTCACAACAATTTGTTACATAGATTGTTAGTTTTGTTATGCTTTCATGGTCTAGAGTTGGTGATACTATTTCAAGATCATGCAAGTCATAAACAATCTGTAGTTAAAATGAGAACAAACCGGGAAGGCAAGATGGTGAAGTGTTAGTAGCCTCACACACTCCACACTTTTCAGTCCCAGCCCCCTTATACTGAGCAGGTAATTCCTGCAGAGTAATGGTTACAGAGATAAGAAAACATTCAAAGTGTTTATTGCTGCTAATCTCTAGCTGATACTCAAATATCTGTAAAAATAAAGAAATGTCCTTGTTTGTCAATGAAGCATTTCTTCAATAATAAAAGCAGTGTGTGCGATTTTCTCTGGCCAGTATTTAAAAAGACTTACTTTACTTTTTCTGGGGCGACATATCTTAACCATTCCAGATCAATGCTCCCATGGTCTTGTACCACTCGGTTGAGGAAGTCCTGCAACATCAACCAAGGTTGAAGTGCTGTAAAGAAACTCTTAGGGAATAGTATGGTAAGATCAAAGTGTCAATTAAACTGGGAGTATTGTCCCTTAATTACCTTGATCCTCTGGGCAAGCATATTGTTCATCCCCCTTTTTTTAATTACTTTAGAAATCTCATCAACGCTGGCTGATCTCAGTGCTTCATAGTCCAAGGAATCCATTGTATCATTGCTTCTTTCTTTTTTCTGATAATTTATTTCTGCCTGCTTACGCAGTCTGTCCCAGTCAACACTATCCTTTTCCGCTCCATCATCCTTTTGTCTTCTTACTTTATTGTTACTTGCATCTACCTCTAGGTTTATCTCATTGTTTACGTGCTCCTTTGATTTTGGGTTGACCATTGTACTTTCTACCTGTGTATGCTGTTCAACGGAAGTGATTGCTTCCTCAATCAGCCTGTTCATGTTTGGTGTGTGGTACAAGGTTTTCTTGTTTGCCACCTGTGCTTCAGGATTTACCATCTCGTTGACTTGTGTGCTTGCTGGTCTGTAAGGCATGTTTCTGTCAACTGGTTGATCATTGAGATCAAATGTATAAACATGTTGGTCCAACATCGAAGCTTCTTGATATCCTGATGGCCTACGTTGTTGAAATGGGGTTGCATGCATACTCTCTGCCACTTGTCCAAGCTTATGGCTTGTGAAGCCTATATATTTCTCCTCGCTGAAGCCAGAAAATGTTGGAGGCCAAGAAGATAAGCTTTCTTCACCATAAAATTCAAAGCCTGCTGTTTTCAGCATGTCTTTCTTTGCTCTTGTCTGCGGCCAATGAGTGCTTGAAGAAACTAATTGCACCTGGTTATAACTGTCTTTTAGAAGGCCTTTCAAGCTTTCTATTTCTTTCTGCTTGAGATATTTCTGAATCTGATGGAAATTTTCCCGAAGTTCAGGTACATAACTAGGTTCAACCTCAAAGAGTAAGCTTCCATTGACCCAACTGCCAAATTCTTTATTCAAGCAGGTGGTCTCTGTTTGCAGAGGATCTATTATATACGAACCGTGACTATTGGTTTTATACCTGTTAGTAGGATCATCTTCCTCTGTGTTGGAGCCTCTGTGAAATCTGACTTGTTGACGGGCTTGGCCAACTGAGGAGTCTAGGGAATAAGATGATGATAGGCCATTGTCCTCAACACTGTTATTGAGTGTATCCATTATGCCTTTTCTTTTAATCCTTGACATCTCAGAGGTGTGTTGGCTTTGTATTGATTTATTGTGCATCACAGAGCTATGGCTGTAGAAAGGATAACTCAATTGTTTTGACTGTTGGATAATGTTGCTTGGTTCAAGTATGCAGACATTTGGATCTTCAACCGATTTGTTAGTTCCATTCATGTCATAAATTGTGGTTCTACTTGACCTCAGAGGAAATTGTGCAGCTAGTGACATAAAGGCAGAGCTGCAGAATGGGAAAGTAACTGAAATACTTTCAACTCATGCAAAGACATGTTTTTGGATTGTCTGAATTTGAAATTAACCTTGATTACCTGGAAAGATGATCTGAAACATTCTGAGTAAGGAATACTCCAATAACTGAGTCCACAACCGATCCTTTCCATTTTGAGAAGCGTCTATCTCCTGCAAAGAGTGTTAATATACTCATCTGACTTAGGTGAGTGTCTTTGTAATTTTCTAAGTGCGATCATAAGTCCATTTCAATGCATTATTATTAAAAACTTCAAGTGAGGATATCCTGATTTTCATGTTGGCTGTATTTGGAAGGAACAAAACTTCTCACAGCTGTTTTTAAGTAGACATTAGTGTGAAAGAGTATCTTTTGGCTAGTAAAGAATAGTGCAAAGAAATTTTAACTTGTTTAGTATTATTTGGCTGTCATTCAAGATAGGATTAGCAATTTATGAAAAGTATATCCTATTAGCTTTTGGTATGTTCTTTCAATGACGACAGTTCCTAAGGCTAGCATTCATTTAGATAGTGTCCAATAAGCTTTACACATAACTTTTAGTTCACATTATGATAGCTTGGATATGTTGAAAGGAACTAACAAAGAAAGAGAATAAATTTACCGTACAAATTCAATTGCAAAGTTTGGAATCTTAATTATCCTATTGTCTTGGGGTACATGTATAAGGAAGTTTACCTTGTACGAGGTGCATTCTTGCAATGAATGAATCTACTCGTCCACGGAAAACTCTCCTTTCTTCCTCCCACCACTTCTCTTTTTCTTTATCAATTTCTTCAGGTCCTCCACTTTCTTCTTCCCACATTAAGAGTTTCCATATGCGGTCTGTTTCTGGGTCAAGATCTACTTTAGGCCTTGGTTTATGCCTCTTGATTAGTTCAAAGGCAACATATGGAACAATTGTTCCATCTCCTTTGTATGGCACCAGTGTTTTTTGATCTTGGGTTTCATGATTGCTTCTTTCATTGAGATTGAGACTGTCTATTAGAGATGTAATTCCCTCAATTGTAAGAATGGGGTCATGTTTTGAAGGTCGTCCTGCGCAAAAAATGAAAATCAGTTACTGTTCATAGATTACAAGAGCGACAGTTTAACAGATTTGCTAATCTGCAAGATACCTCTTTTTGGTACATGTGACTGACAATGATTGTTGAGTACATTCTTCTGACCTTGTACCCTACCCTCCTCTGAAGGATTAAACGGAGAAGGTCCTGAAGCTGTTTGTTCTCTACTGGTGTACTGGTTACAACTTCTGCTTTTTGGTCTACCTCTGGGTGTGGTGATTGTTTTAGGAGGAGTTGCTGGGTGCATAGCACAATTTCCTTTAGTGTTTGAGGAGGATGAATCAACCGAATTGTTCGATCTGTTGATCTCTCCTACACTTTCAATACATAAATGGCCTTCGTGAAGAACAGGTTGCTTTAACATATCATGTGAAGACATCAACTGAGTGTATTGTTCACTGGTGATTGGCTTGAGTCTATCATTCCGTCTCTTCTGACTGTTATCAGATACTTCATGGTCTTTTTGTGATCTAGATGCAGTTTCATTGAAATTATTCATGATGATTCTTTTTGCTACATCTTCACCAGCCTCAAACTGATCTATGCTGGTTATCCATGTTTGCTTTTCTGTTTCCAATTTCCTTTTCTTGTGAGTTTCTGGGAAGCCGGCATGGGGATTGCTACTGTGTTGGCCATAACTTGCCTGATATGGTTGTTGGTACAGGGTTGAAGAGTCCACAGGATTTGGAGTACAAGATTCTCTTTGCTTATTGTAGCTTTCTGTTATCATGGGTCTACTTCCATCAATTGTATATGTTGAAACATTTGGCATTGGTTGGTGCGTACTCTGAGAAGTCAGTTGTCTGATCTTATCAGGGATTTTACATTCTCTTTTCCTTGGTTCAACAATATGTCCAGTTATTTCAGAATGAAAAAATTGATGCACACCCATAACCCTCTCTCTTGCATTGGTAGTTGGAATCTCCGTTTGCACATCTTTTGTTTGAGCTACTTGAACTATAGCTGCTTGTTTTCTTGAAATTGATAGGGGATCATGTGGTATTAAATTCATAGAAAGGATGTTATTGCTCATACCTCCTACTTGCTCTGCCAATAGCCTACTGTGATTGTCAATCTGCAATTTTGACTTTATTCTGCCAATATTGTTGCTTCTACTGCTTGATTGTGCAGCTTGAGATTCTGTACTTCTCAAATTAAGTTCAGTCTCTCTCTCACCCGCCTTCTTGTTCTCTCTTTCATCTTCTAAGTTGAACTTTAATGCTTTTCTACAAGACCTTAAAGTGGTTTCTGCATTGGAAACTGTAACCTCTCCCATGGAATGTGAATATAGTGTCGCTGTTTCTTTCTGACCTTTCCTTGATACATTTGTTCTTTTACTTGATCTTTCCTTGGATTTAGTGGTTTGTGCCCTTGGAATTCTCTTTGGTTTGCCTTCCACAATGACCTTTGGCCTGTGCTTTCTCCTTTTTGGTTTTTTTCCTTCAGGAGTTATATTTTGGTCAAATCCTTGGTCAGAATCTTTAGGCTCTTCAAATGGAGCAGACACAATAGCAGATGAATCCAATACAGTATATGAAAGCTCATCACAATTGAGATTAGCTACACTGTTTATGGCTATGACTGCATTGTGCTGCTCATCTTTTTCTTTGCTCAACTCCTTTTCTAACAGGAAATTTGCTGTTATACGAGATTGATATGTCAACTTATTTGACTGACTTGATGTCAGTTCTTTCAACTGAAGGGCAAAAGGAAAATGAGGTACTTCTCCAGCCTCTAATCTTGGTGGTGTGTTTAGATCATAATTGAAATGGGACTGTTTGGCAAATTCATCTGCAGTAAGTACGGCCATTATCAGGAATGAAATTATAAGGTTACACGAGAATGTGAATGGCAACAAGGTCATGGAACTAATTCCCTTCATAAAATGGTCTTGGCAAGTAAAACGTAGAAAAAGGAAAGGTCATTAAAGAACAACTCCCACTTGTAAACTATATGTGGCTCAACAGCTGAGATGGTATTATGGTCTTAGCACATCAGTGAGTCTGGATTTTACTAACATAGTAAGTTATAGCAAAGTAGCACATCACTTGTTGTAGCAGTAAGTTATAGCAACACTACCCAGTCAATAGCTAGCATACTTTTCTGTGCATCAAGATGTGATGAAAGTTAGCAGGAAGGGGGCGTTTTATGCTAGAATTGTAATTGAACTGCTTAAGTGTAGACCACAATTTGATGAAGCTAGTATGAGGCTGAAGACATGCGTGGGATCTAATATTCTGAATTGCTAATTTGCTTATAATAATAATGGAAGTGTACATAGAACATGTGTACTTAAACGTAGGAAATGCAAATTCCAGGTTCACAGCAAAGCTATTCACTGAGAAGCAGTATATTAGTATGAAAAAGCTAAAAGTCTCAGTTGCTTACTGTTTGGTCTCAGGTATGAGCCATCACATTCACTCTTTCTTTTTGAAGTTGAGCTCCGAGTTTCCAAGTTTTGTTTGACCGAATTGTTGACTTGGGAGTACAAACTTGGAATGAGATTTTGGCCTTCCATGCTCATACTTCTGGTTGGAGTTGTGCTTTTCTGCCTCTTAGGAGTAGGATTCTTTGTCGAGAAAAAATCTGCCAATGAAACATTGCTCCAACCTGCATTGTCATCTAATAAAGGTCTAGTGAACGGTCTTGTTATGTGATCCGCGATTTCGTTACTTGCGACCAAACTCGGGTTGTATCCACTGTCCCAAACTGTATGATCAATTTGGTTGTAATTCTCTTCCACACTGCCAAAATTCAACAACTCCATGAAACCTCCCGGCAAGATAGTTGATTCTTCCCAGTTCACTGCTCCCAATTGGCTTCCAAGCATACCAACTGGGGTTGAAACCGATCTCATTGGAACCAACTTCTCCGGAGTCGGAGGTACCCAAGAACCCAGGTATGCTTTTTCTTGTAAGATTGAAAATCTGTCATCAAAATTGAACGTTGATGAATCCATTCAATCCACCAACAACAGTACCTCGGCAATTGTAACCCACACTTTAAACCACTAGTTTTCTTCCAGTGCTCGTATTTTTCCTCAACTACTCCATTGCCTCGAACTCACCCCCTAATCATTTCACACCTATAATTTTCCAAACACCAAAATTCATTCGGGTGGTTAAGAATTGAAAGTTGTCCCCTTGACAGAAACAACAATGGTAGTAATTATTATAAATGTAGAGAAACCAATTACCAGATGCTTCCCAACAACTAAAGACAGCTATACACACGGAAAGCGTTGTACGACAATTTGGAAACAAGGTGAGGCCGAAAAGGTATTGTCTTTGCTCTCTTGATAATACAGGTTACAATATCTGCTTGAATCGCTATGGTTTTTAATTTCTTTTAATATCTGATATCGTATAAACCCCAATATACAGGTTGCAATATCTGCTTGGAAACGCTCCGAGTTTCCAAATCAGCGTTTCCAAGTTTAGTTTGACCGAATTGTTGACTTGGGAGTACAAACTTGGGATGAGATTTTGGCCTGCCACGCTCATACTTCTGGTTTGAATTATGCTTTTCTGCCTCTCAGGAGTAGGATTCTTTGTCGGGGAAAAACCTGCCGGTGAAACATTGCTCTAACTTGCTGGTCGGGTTGTTGAAGCCCGCAAAATAATTCTGATTCTCCGGAGACTCCGCACTCAGCTTGCTATGGGAAGGCAGACAAAGGGCCAATGGTTACAAGTGTAAGCAGGGAGCTGTGGAACAATGGAATATGTGGAAAGAAAATGTTGCGTGTGTGGGGGTGGGAAGAGTGTTGCGGCGTTGTGTGTGTGTTGTGGGAGTGAGGGCTGCGCTGTCCGGCAAAGAAAAAACAAGAAATTAGTTTTTTTTTAATTTAAAAAGTACTGATAAAATAAGAAGGAAAAGAACGTCCGGCAAAGAAAAAACAATAAATTAGTTTTTTTATTTAAAAAGTACTGATAAAATAAAAAGGAAAAGAA
>JANIHY010000003.1:57839240-57868855 GCA_027479065.1 Erythroxylum brevipes
TAGGAGAGCCCTCTGGGTATGCACTATTCTCTTTCGAGCGCGAGGCTCCTTTCCAGTAATCGAGCTTGTAGCTCTCGTTGGCAGCTCCAGTCACATACATTATTAAACAATCGTTCATAGAATTCATTTGTCACATGCAATCAGACCCAATTTATCGAAAACAGTCATATCATTCTCATACATTCATAAACAGTTTATACTATCAAAGTCAAAACACCCAATTCCTCGGACCTTCAGTCCAAGGTTTCAAAGATAACAATTTACATATATGGTCATTATTTTCCACAAATTCAAAGTACAAAATATTTAACAATCAAAGATTGAGGAACCAACTAGGTTACTCACCTATAACTTCCGAGCTACTGCTTGGAAGTCCCAGCAATATCCGTAGAATGTCGTTCCAACGGTGCCTCTATAACAGTCAAAGCAATCCCACATTACTAATTGCACAATCAGAAAGGTTTACAAATGCACATGCTAAAATGCAAAAAATGTACAATGCATATACGTGACTTTCTCGATGCTATATCCCAATTTCACCATCTTTTGACAAACCTAACTTTTCACCCATTTCATCAAAATGACACATTCGAATTCAATATACTGACCCCGGACTCCACAAGTTTCATTTCTACTATTCAGTTCCATTTTCCAAATCATATACACTAAACTAATCCCAAGGAAACCTCAAAACCAATGGCATCATGAATTAGATCAACTTCACCTATTGAAGACTCCATCAACATTGAATTTAAATTCAGAAATCTCACAATTATACCCCAATTATCATGCAATAACCCTTAGGTTGAAATAAGAACGTATCCTCAACTTCCATTCAATAATTGAGATCTTACAAAGTTTCATTCTTCACATCAATTGTAGACCTCTTTCTCTAGTTTATAACGAATCAAGAATCACTTCAATTGGAGGTCTACATCATTAGTTATACCCCAAAAACTAAAATAAACCAATTTAGAAAAATGGTCCTTGCCGTGGCCACAGAACTCTCGCAGCGGTGTCCCAGAGTCGCTCGCCGCGGCGTATGAGAAGACTCACCGCAGTGTAACAATTTGGAGCTCGTCGCGGCGTGGCGAGAACATCAATTCTCGTCGCGTCGTGGCGCAGGCGCGCCGCGATGTGCAGGTCGCAAGTCATCTTCTCCGACTAGTTTTCTCACATTTTTTTCTCTAAAATAGTCATAACTCACTCTCAACTACCCCAATCTTTCACATTAAGACATAATAAATGCATCAAACTCACTAATAAACAACAAAAACCAATTTACTTACCAATTGAGCTTCGAATCTTCAAATCCCCGAAAATCTTCTCCAAGCCCTAAAACCTTTCTCTAACACCCACGGTAAGCTCTTCTCCTCACCCAACTCATCAAATCTTAAGGGTTTAAGGTTGGTCTTTGCACAAGAAAACAAGTGAGCAAAAGGACAAGTAATAATCGTGTAAGGGATCGAAAATCACCAAGGGAAGAGGAAGAAGAAAAAGCCCTAAGATGGAAGAGAAATGCTTTTCTGCCAAATTCAAAACCTAAGGCATTTAAAGGGGTTGCTCTCTTTTCCTCAAACACTCACAAAATTCTTTTTCCTTTCAAAATCATTTCTAGTCTAATTATCCTCAAATTCCAATGGTTCCACATTTTTATGTTCTAAAAGTCAAGTATCTATTTTGCCCAATACCATTGGACATTTATGTCAGTACTATGAAGTCAATCAATCCATCACTTATAAAATTCTTTTGTCCGGACTTTTTTTCCCAATTTGCCAGAAAATTTCTAAGAATCACTCTAACAACTGAAAATCACTCCTAAGACATTCCAAATCACATTTTCAAACATAATCATCTCAGAATTATCAAAACACATCATATTCACAAATAAATGTCGGGAATGTCAGAAATGTATGTACATATATTTGCATGTGCAAAATGACTTATTCATCTAAAATTAGAGGTCAAATGAATGCTCAAATCAAAATATGCAATATGACCTACTAGCCCGTCCCAATTTATCAGTATACCCTTCCCATCAGTGATGGGATGTTACATCATCTGCCTCCCAAGAATCACTTCATATAAATAAGTCTCAAATGGTGAGAGGTTTTAATAGTAGTTATACCATAGGAAAATTTGATATTTGGTTCTGTGAACAAAGGAGACCAAAAGAGTAATTATTGTTTATTCTTATTTTCAAGATTCTAAGAACTATGTACCAATCATGATATCCATTATCCTACTATATGTAGGGATGCTACCATCCTAGTCCTCTTTGGTTTCCTACTATGCCTCCTTCTCTGCATTGACAAATAACGTTGTTGCTACGAAGCACTTACAAGGCACTGATTCATGAGAAGTTAAAGAGTATGTCAATAATAAGCTAAACTATTTATTGATGACATGTGTGACTATTTTGATCACAACCAACTCATTGGATTTGTAACTATATGCTTATTTAGCAAGATTTGACATAAAAATAAGATTAAGAAATAGAAAATTTAGAAAATAAAAGAATTTGATGAATTCCATTGTTCACTAAAAGAATATTGTTGATAATTTTGATGAGATTGAGGTTATCTGGGGGCTTCTTATTGAAAATAATGATCAAAGTGGTGGAAAACAAAGATGTTATACTAATGATGAGGATAAATACTTCAAGTTTTGAAGAGAAGGATAGAGATATTGTCTTAAGAAGGACTTGATTCACATACTATACACTCATGAAGCTACTTTGAAGTAAGAAGAAGAGGTCTTATAGCTCTTCATCAAAAGAAACTACCGAGCAATTAGATTAGTATTAAGTTCGACAATTTGTCCACATTTGAAACTATAATGAGTGATCTAGACATATTATTATTAAATATAGATTTCTACAGAATAGTAGGCAAGGTTTGGAAAAAAGGTTATCAATTGTATGGTCCTCTTAGAACTGAAATCAAGCTTAATGGTAAGAAATTAAGGCCAATTACTTGAAATATGATATAACTTAACTTGGAAGTGTTAGGTCGGATGATAATTTAAAGGATATGTAACTAGATATAGGAAATAATTTTCTAACAGTTATTAAGGATATTAATTTCAATCAAGAAGCATGTAATTGAAACGAAAATAATGATAATGATAATGATGAAAATGAAAAATATTAATTCAAAAGATGAGATATGAATTTCAGGTTGAAATATGCCACTAAAGAGAAAACCGGATATAATGCGACCAAAGTTTAGACCACGATTTGAGTCAGTTACTGTTCAGGTGAAGCATCACATTCTGCAGCTGCAACCAAATCAGATGTTGTATCTTCAATTACTATTACACTTGTAAATGAGGTATCACCTTTCGTATCTACTACTACATCATCCACCACTCCTATGTCGACATAGATATCAAGGGTAAACGATGCGAATAAAGGCGGCAACCTCCAGCTTAGAGTTGAGGAAGCAGATGGAATACATCACAATTGTTAACAATCTGTAAGTGAAAATACATTAAACGTCATATGTTTATAATTAAGTTACATGTTTACATTTTAAAAATGGTATAAAATTAATTGTTTTAATATTAGGTTGATTCTGTCTGGATCATGCTCAAGAAACATGACATCCAAATTCAAGAAGATTGATGTTGATGGTTATATATAGAAGAATAACTTTCAGGCAACAAAGGAATTTTACAATTAGGAGTTTGAGGTACAAAAAATTAATTTTTTTATTTTTTATTTGATTTTTATAAATTTATTAGATAAATATTATTACATTATAAATACTTATTGTATGTTTTTTCTTTTATTTCAGAAAGATTTTTTTGGTATTGTGAATTTGACGCGATCATTTATAAAGTACGGGAGAGACGAGTACGTACACGTTATCGCGACTTTATTGGTATGATACACAAGATTGGTGTACGACCGCCCTATATTTTTGAATATATATGAAGTCATTGGTTGTATTGGACATCACCCGAGATAATGTCTATTTCAGAGCGTAATTTTACCGACAAACGTGGAGGACCAGGGGGAGAGAGTTTTCACGTACATATTGGAAGATCTATTACAAACCACGAGTATGCAGAGAGACTTGTAAGGATCTACACTTTACATTTATATTTTGATTTTTTTACTTTGGTATATTTCAATTTAATTTGATATGTGAATTTTGAAATGAAAATATGTACATAATGAAGAATGATAATGTTATAAATGTTTGGTGTCATATATATATGATTGTGTTGTTGAGTTATTTTCTTTGTTCAACAGGGGATAAATATTATAAAAATAGAGAAAATTCTATCAAAATTATCATAAATTTGTAGTTCAATTATAACATTTCATTCTGATGCAGGAAAAGTTTATAAGCACGAAGTCTACACCCCGTCAACCATTTTTGCACATTCACACTAAGAAATATAACAATGTGACCTTCATCAACACCTAATGTAGAGAACTAAATGTATGTAAAATTTATGCTTTAATACTAATATTTAATAATTATCACTTACTAACATAAACATTGCCTTATGATATAACCAAATACAAGAAAACGTTCGATGACAATCTCAGCAGTCTGAAGATGTTGATGAGACTCAAACCTATCTTCATGCATTGGATGGTAGGGATCGTCGTGGAAGGATATTCAGCTTAGGTTCATTTGCAAACACATGTTATTCGCAATTCTTCACATTTAGTACAACAACATTTAGTAGGGGGTCCGCACCCAATGAAGTCCATGAGCTTTGGAGAACAGTACAGACATTGGCAACTCAGTTCCAACAATCAATGGAGTACATAACTCAGCTCCACAGCAGGATAATTGAGTTGAAGGGGAGACGTAACACCCCATCGCAACAATCAAAGCATCCACGGTCACCAAATGAATATTATACTTGTAGTCATTTTGTATGAATTACAAATAATTATTATATACAAAATATTTTTTATTATCAATTAAGATAATTTTTACTTTAGATCATTAATCAACGTTTAGTTTTAACAAATTAAATGTTGAAATAAATCAAAATATTATCAACAGATAACTCATAACTGTTTAAATTATGCAACAATCATAATATTGTCAAATAAAATTTAACGCAAGGATGTTTTAAAAAATAGTTTTTAGTAAATTTACCGATGAAAAAACAAAGCTTGTCGGCAAAATCTATTTTATTTAACGACGGATAACTAACAACTATAGGTAATAACAATTTTAACTTACCTACGGAATAATCAACTTCATCGATAAGTTTGCTGACAGACATATCTTATCCGTCGGTAACTTTATCAATCGAAAACAACACATAATAATTGTTGGTATATTCACCGACGGTTACACAAAATTTTCAAATTTACAATGGACATTTTGTAATTCGTCGTAAATTATCCCGTTTCTCTGACGCCTTAGTCCGTCAGTAAATTCCGTCGCTAACTTAACTTTCCGACGTAATGTGCATATATTTCATCGGTAATTTTTGTCACTAAGCTTCATTTTTCTTGTAGCGTTTTTTTATAATTATAAGAAAAAAAATCAGATCCCATGTAAAAGATGGCTTCAGTTACAATATAAAATATGAAGAGGAATAGTGTTTTTATAATTATAAGAAAAAAAATCAGATCCCATGTAAAATATGGCTTCAGTTATAATATAAAATATGAAGAGGAATAGAAAGGATCAATGCAATCATTCCATGTAATATTTTCTGCTATTAATGATACTTCTCACTTCAACACTTATTAAAATATTCTATAAATTAAGAAAATTTTTTACTGAATAATTTATCTAAGATAAAATGCAATTTCAATCACCATCACTATATAATATTTTACTTATAAATTGAGATCGTAATACTTTCTAAGTCAGTCATAAAATAGCTTACAACATCACCTTCCGCCAATTAGAAAGGATCTTCTGTGTGTGACAAAAACCAGTTGCTTGGGGTTAAATATAGAAAGTAAAAGGTCCGCTTTAAATAAGAATTTAAATATTTGATTTTATAATATTAATTACTTATGTACACATTTTTATACATTAGGAATTATATTGTTTTCAAGTTTGATTCAAACAAATTTACTCCATAAATCTTAAATAATAACTATTTCCGAAAATTCCACCAATGGACAATGATTTGTTTTGTTACTAAATAAAATGTTAAGTTCAACATATATGAAAAAAGAAAACAATCACCAATTTCGTTTTTGCTCTTTTGTTTAATTTCTCTAATCTAAAGAACACTAAATTTTTTTGTAAAATTTAGAAAATTCCAATAATTCACAGCCATACTCTTAACTAGTAAAAGGGTTGTTTCTAATTAAATTCCTCAATATGTTAATCGTTTTTATAAGAAGCTGAATTGGAAGAATTATGTGATTCTACAATCCCATGAAGTAACTATTGCATCCCAAATTAAAAAAAAAATTGTTCCTGATTCTAACAAATATCCTGGATCCCCTGCCATTTCCATGCATAAAAGCTTAAATCCAAGTACATGTAAGGGAAGAAAATCGCTAATTGTGCTAAAGGCTAGTTGGCAATACCTGCATTTTTATGTACATATCTTCCCATACAAATAACAAATAGTTTCACAAAAATGTGCGTTAGTAAGTTGTTTAACTTTCTCACAATTGCTTGCATGCCTCAGCAAGTTTTAAACTTTCTCACAATTGCTTACATGTTTGTGTAAGACCTTGTAAGTCTGTGCAAGCACCAAGCATCAATCACAGGTATGCTCACATACAGGTGTTCTAAAATTGTGATTTATCAAATTTTCAAGAGAAGACTACAGGAGACAATCTGTCATCTGCTATGTGCAGTTGATTGCAATATGTTTCGGAGCTCGACTTGCATTGACATTAGACTTGCGCGGGGAGTCATTACTCTTCATCTTTGCATGAAATACCTCACGAACCTGCTGAAGTCCCGACAAAAGTTTAACTGTCATCAATAGCTAAAACTGCATAAAGCCGAAGAATAGGCAGAGCAAGCAAGTCAAGTTTTCACTAGCATGTTATGTTTCCCTAAGCCACTCATCCGTAAAGCTTTATAAAACTTCCATACTACTTGACATAAACCTTTATGCGACGCCAAAGTAAATGTGTTTGCACACAATTTTGGCTTTCTAGGATTTTCATCTTATATCAATATTACTAATATGGTCACTGATGTTGCCGTAAATTGGAGATAAAAAGGGGTTAGAAAAAAGATTTAGCCATTTCAAATGAATGTCTGTTGCAGTAAGTATCTCACCAGATTGCTTACCTGATCGTATAAAACACTATCGTAAAGGAGATAACAAAAAACACTGCAAGGGTACATGTTCTGCGACTTGATTTCTTCTCAAAAACCTGCATATCAACAACTTCTCATAGTCAGTAACGTCCGAATTGCAATGGAGTAAAATAAACACCAAGATGAAGGCAATATAATACATAAATCAAGCCTGCGTACCATTTTGAATCTATCCATGGTTCCTGACATTAATCCCCTTGATATGTCCATGCGATTGCCCTAATTTTAAGACAAGGTTCAGTAAAAAAGCATAAGAGTTTAACTTAACAAAGGGGAATACATTTAAACAATCCAATTCTCATACCATTCCGTCAAGCATGCGGTTATGGCTCTCAACTTCCTCATGTATATCTCCCGTTAACTGTGTACAACAGAAACAGAAGTCAGTAACTGCTTCAGTTAACGGAGGACAACATATATAAGCTAGAATTTGAGGGCATTTACTTTTTCTTGACTTCCTTTCTTTCTTTATTATGCTTTTCAAAATCAAAGCGTCAAATGACTACTAAATTAAACCAACAAAATCAAATCTTTATTCATATCTAAGCAATTATAGAGTATTAAGGACTACAAGCAAGATGCAATCTTGGTTAGTTCATGCCAATAGACATAGAATACCCACACTATGAAACTTCAATCTATTTGTATGTCTGAACAACGTTTCTACAGCAAGTACAGAAGAAACTGGATCTAATTAAGGTCATCGTATTGTATCGATTTCTTGCAAGAAATTTTATATGATAAGAAATGCAAAAGAAAAGGATAAGCTTGACGTTGAGTGAAACCGGAATGGTAGGCAAAATGTTAACTTTGAACAACTAGAGACTTACTCTCTTGAGGAAAACCACCCTGTCTTGCAAAGTGTCCATAGCTCTGTCATTGCCGTGTTCATTAATTTCATGAGAATATGAAGAGGAGGCCCTTAGACCACCTTCTTCCAGGCCATCATCAAAAAGACCTGATCTTGAACCACGGTTCTCTCTGCCACAATTTCCCAAAAACTAATTCGTAATCAAAACACAAATCATTATTCAGAACATGACTATCGCTCCCATATAACAATGCCCATATTTATCAACAGCACCAATAACCAAAATAACTCAATGATAGAAAGAAACAATCTTTATGCCAAGAAATTAAGAAGTGACTGCAGATCAATATGATATTTGAATGGAGAATGCTGTAAATAAGTGAAACTGAAAACGACGAACCTCCGGTAACTCATGGGATGGAGAGATTTCCCGTTATCTTCAACTGGGTTGATGCGAAATTGAAGGAAACGTAAAGAAAAAAAAGTTGTGGCGATTTTGAAACGAAATTGATGCTCGGGATCGGAGAAAAGATTGAAACTTTTAAGAGGGGATTTTAAGATTGGAAGTATCAGAAGCCCAATACTATTATAAACGTTGAGTCCATTTTATCTATTGGGCAAAGACTTGAAACAACAATTCACAATGAAAAAGGAACTGTTTTTTTATATATATTTTGTATGTGTCTAAATTTAGTTTATAAAAGTCATCGAGGTTAAATTTTAGGGTTAATGAAAAATTCTAAAAATTAAGACTTTCATAAATTAATATTTTTTCACAATTAATTTGTATTTAGTTTCCAAACTTTAGAGTTACAAAAGAAATTTTAGAACCACAATTCCATTTATGTAATTTATAAACAAGAAAATAGAATTTTGGACAAAACAAATAAATGGCAACCAAGTTGGAGAAGAACAGTTACTGGTTTCATTAATTAGGTTTGACCCACAACATGTGAAGGAAACCAGATCCAGAGGCCTGCCAGCCTCTTATGTTCTTTCTTGTCACTACTAAGATATGGGAGCTTACAAGTCATTAACTCTACTTGTCTGAATCATGTGGAGCACCATTAGTTTAGTGGATTAAGTTCCAGCTAGTAGTGACGACATAAAAAGCTGGTGTTTGAGGTCTAAGTTTACCAGAAATAGACAATTGCTTTGGTAAACAAGATCCGTAGCAGCTCCTTTATTGTAACACTCAATGCACCCTTCTACACAACTGTAACCTATTTAATGCCCACATGACATTAACTGCTCTTATTGTATGTTGCTTTCCTTTGATGGATTGCTCCTCCGTGGGCTGAACCTTGAATTACTACCTCATAAACCTGTTTTCTCGTACATGAAAAGTGCTTTGGCTTAGAAGCAATCAAGTTTAAAACATGGAAAGTTGAGAACCTCCAAGAATCTAGCACTTGTGCCAAGTTACAACGTCAATCTAGGGCTTCATTATAAATTCTACAGAACAGAGTTCAGGCTTTGCAATATCAGGTAGCAATATGCAGAAATCAGGTCATTTTCACTAAAATAATTTTAAGAAATGCCTACTTTTTTTCCCTCATATACAATAATACTTGCCTCTACTAAGAGTGTTTTTTCAAAATGGTCACGAACTGCTTCTCAGAAAGTATTTTTTGCAAAATGATAGGATCAAGCAATATGCAATTGTCGGCAAGTAAAGCTCAAAATTATCACAGATTTCTTCCTACCTTTTTGGGTGGTTTAAAGTACATTGCCGTGAACATAGGAAATGTTAATGGTATTACATTAAACCAGAAATTTGCAAGAGCTCCAGACGGCTAGGTTAAAGGAAAAGCTGAAATGATTAACAAAACTTTGCACACATTATAGAGAAGCTGACTTCTTTACATAAAATTAATAAGGTATGTACTTCAAATGTCAAAACTTCCCATACCTGGTGATAAATTACATTAATCAATGCAGGTCTTTGACAAAATAAGATACCCGATTCGCAAAGCTCAGAGATTCATACAGTTCAACTGTCCATTGTACGTATTCAAGTTAACATCAGAAGTCACGACCTATGCTTTACAAGGTTGTTTGGGTGCTCAAATTCAACAATACATTAATTAAGAAAAGAAGCTCGGCACTGCAACTGCCATTGCATACAATCCTCAAAATCGAAACTACTTGCACAGTCAAGTAATGCATTTTGCTGATGTTCATAGCGACATATGTAATTCAAACCCATAAGAAGCTCACAAATAGCTGCCTCTGTCTTTTCCCTGTCTGCAAAGTACAATGTCTGAAGCAGAAGAACATTTGTTCTTGATACAATCTGATGTTGCTCAAAATTACGTTCACTTTGCCACCTGATCATGTTATGTGCCATCGGAGCTAGCCACCTCAGAATCTGATCAAGAGTTTCTTTCCAGTCATGGGCAAGAGGAGCATCATATATAGCAAGGTTTTTGACATAGGACTTCAGATTAGACTTCAATGACGTTCTCAAGCTTGTTGGTAACATTTGATACAAATCATCACGGGCTTCCTCACCAACTAAATGGGGATATCGAAGCAGTTTCTCGATCACAATTATAACATTTGCATAATGCAACGCCAATGCAGACCCTCCCAAAGTGGTTGGAGGAGCATACACGAATATCCTACTTTTGGAGCCTAATTGGATACTGCTTGGCACGCTGGTACACTTGGTTCGTCTTTGATCACCACTAAAAGGTACACTACTCAGTGGCCAATTAGAAGAGCTTGAATGGCCTAGATATTCCTTCCTCAAACCGCCATTGGAATCGCTGCAGCTTCCAGAAATTTGGCTGCTCCGATCCTCATTTTCGACAGCACTGCTATGATCATCATCATCAAACCTTGAAGCTGAACTAGTCAAACTAAGGCAATCCAGGAAAAGCCTTCCAGGACTAGTCCCACAAGGCAAAATCATATCTTCATCTCGAAAGATTTCAACTTCACCTCTTCGCAAATCAATCCTCGGCTTTACGTTAGTCAATTTTTTCATCGCCGGGCCTCTGTCAGTCGATCCTGACCGAGACTCAGTACTACTTCTCCTGCTAACAACCCGTCTAAGTGGCCTTGAAATCAAGTGCGGACGATGACCATCATCAAGCTGACCAGAAACCCCCTCCCCATGTTCATTTTTAAAAGCAGGGAAAGAAAAAAACACACCAACCCCTTCAAAATTCTCCTTACACAATACAGATTCCCCAAACACCATACAAATCCTGGCATAAATTGTGCATACGGTCCTTGCCAACAACTCCACAGCTTTGTCATATGTCTGATTCCAAAGAGAAATTTCCTTGAGATGCCTCACATCCTGCTTCTGCCAAATAAGCTTCTGCTCGAATGCCCTACGAGTCTCTTCGTGCTGGTTGTATTGGAACTTCTTGGTGGACTGTTCCAGTTCAGTTAAAACCTCCATTTCACTATACAAATTGGAGGTCGCATTCACATACCTCTCCATCTTCCTGACCATACCATCCATATCCTTAACCAAGAAACCCAATTCTCTCACATTAATGACCCCTTTTGTTATATCAGCATAAACATGCTCAAAACCCTGCAAGGCAGGCTCAGCACACTTCTTGCCTAGCCTGGAAACGACACTAGCGACCTTGTTGAGGTCATCAAGTTTCTCCGCTAGAGCAAGCTCGAGAAGGTAATTCTCATTGCTAGACACCAGGTTCTTAACTCCTTCAAACTTAAAGATCTCGGCTTTGAGCTTAGAGATCTCAGAATCCGACAGGGATTTGTGGAGGTGTACTGTTTTGGACATGACAGTAGCAACCTCAAAAGAAAGTATGCCAATGGTCTTTTTGTCTTTCGTGGAATCGGATCTTTTGAGGTTCCTTTTCCTGTTAGAATAAGGCTCAAGAAAAAGTGCGTGCTTGAGATTGCTACTCACCTGGTTGCCCATCTTCAGTATCCAAGGTTCTGCCACCATTTCTGCTCCAGCTTGCCCCCAAGAACCGGCTAAATATGTGAAGTACCCAGCTTTCCCCTAATAGTACAATGCAAGATTCAATCTTTGGAAGAGAGAAGCACTGTAGAGTCGAAAACAAGAGTCTTTAATGGGGTTTGTTGGCTAGAAAAGAAAGACGGAGAGGTACAGAAGGAAAGAGTGCGCGTGGGGCGACATTATAAGGGAAGACGTGGTGAGTGCAATTGATGGAGTGGCAGAGACGAACCGTAGACGTGATGAAATGAAACTACTTAGGATTGAGAAACACCTATGGTTGCAGTAGCAGCTGCAATTGAAGTGAATCTCCTTCGATTTTGTTTTGTAGGAGGCTCTCAGTGGAGCTGTTGGCTTCAGTTTTCAAAACAAAACAAAAGAAAAAAGATTTAAAAAGGTTACTTTGATAAAAATTATTTTTAAAAAAACATCCATGACACCTTGGGGCTTGAGCTGTAATTTTATTTATCCTATTTTACTGTTCTGTCATATTCTATATTTGATTAGAACAACTTGATGACCCAAAACATCTTCACTAGTAGAGTTACCTTAAAATTGGTCTGCAGGAATATGAATTCAATTATAAAGTCACTCTGTTATTGCTGGCACCAGTGAGATTTCGAACTCTGTTTCTGTGACGAGTTCTTGACATAAGAGGGTTTGACCTGGTGTCCCCCTAGCTTTTCGGTCAACCAAACCGAAGCTAACCAAAACCAAACCCATCGGAGTGTTTGACTTCCATTGTTCCTACACTGGCACGAAACAAGACAAGCAAATGCAGTTTACGTCAAGAGTTTTAGTCCCACATCCTGATGACCTATGCATATTTTCATGGCTTGAAATTTTAAATTCAGACAGTGAGTGCCCGAACTAGATTCCTGTTTCTGTTTCCTGTTTCCCAGGTCGTCATGTACGTTAAGAGACTGCAACTTTCTATTATCGGCTCAATATTCAACGCTACGCATTTAATTGCATTTGCGAGATGAGGTGATTTAAAAAGTCAGAACTTGAGAGAGACTTGCGAAATTAATGATCTATGATCAAATGAAAGTAGAATTAGCCTAATCTATGATTAAATGAAACTGGTTAACCAATAACTGGAATAGAGAATATCTTCCCTAATCTTTAACCATAAGTCTTAAATTCTAAAAGCCCAATTGAAATGCCGTTCAACTACTAATCTTGATGGTGAATATTTTAGTATTCAATTTAAGGTTTTAATCATGATTACGTATTTGAAAAGAAGAAAATAAATTCTCGCAAGGGCCCCGCGACGTCGAGTTTTTGATGTTTGTTGGTCGAGGCTTCGGGAAGGCTGAATCAATCTAAGCACTGATGGCACCTCGAAGAGGAACCCTGGACTAACAACTGCTGGTGGACTAATTCGGGATGCGAGTGGCCATTGGCTGGTTGGATTTGGCGCAAATTTGGGTTTCTATTCCTCCTAGTAGGCGGAATTATGGGCAGTCTATCATGGACTGCATCTTGTGTGATTTTTTGGTTATTCCCAAGTAGAACTGACCATTGATTATGCCCTGGTTGTGGCTCGTCTTACTAGCGACCAATATCCGGTAGTTAATATGCTAATTCCGGCCATTCAAGAGTTGTTGTCCAGACATTGGGTAGTACGTGTAAGTCATGTCTTCCGAGACGACAATCGTTGTATAGATTAGCTTGCCAACTATAGTACTTGTCTGCCTGTCGGAGTACACTGATTTAGTGATATTATTCAGGGGATGTCTTCGCTTCTATTTACCGATGTTGTTAGGGTTGCTTTATCCCGTGTCACTGTCCTATAATTTTCTTTTCTGGGCTTACGCCCCGTTTCTACAACTAAAAAAAAACATATTTTATTCAACTTTCTATTGGCTTAACAATCATTAGAATTAATATTTTTAATTCAATCTAATTTATTTCAACTCAAAATTATTAGACCGAATTAATCAATTTTCATTCCAGTTTAATCTGACATTTATAATATGACATTATTTTAGTATAATTAAAACATAAGTTTTATAAAA
Source organism: Erythroxylum brevipes (assembly GCA_027479065.1). Lineage (NCBI taxonomy): Eukaryota > Viridiplantae > Streptophyta > Magnoliopsida > Malpighiales > Erythroxylaceae > Erythroxylum > Erythroxylum brevipes. Next base: position 57,853,302 of record JANIHY010000003.1, read on the forward strand.
TTAGGTCAAATTGGCTCCATTCTGCGCAATCAAGATCTTATTTAAGATATGTTCCAAAAAATTTTAATTGTGTTTGATTATATATAGATCCCACGTACAATTAGAAGAAAGTTCTGGGTTGGTGCAGTTTGACATTATATGGTGAATTAGTTTTTAACAAAGACCATGATTTGAGTTAATGGAGAATTTTAGGTCTTGCCTGCTTCGATACTTTATATAATATATTCGGAATCAAATTACATGACAAAATCTAACGTCCCTTTCTCTCGTGGAAACGTAAGATTTCTGCCAGTTCTTGACTATGCCCCAAGATCGTGAGATGTTTTGGCTTGAAAAAAACATTGGAGACAAGCAATTAGTCAAAAGTTAAGCAAATAGTGGGAGTTGTTGGCTTTGCTTTTCTATATACAGACAACTTTGGCTGAGCCATGACCAATGGACCACGCTAACACACTAAGCATCAATAAATAATTATCCTATTATTGTGAGTCACCTCAAGTAACTTAAAATAATAAATAAATAATTTTTTAGAAATGAAAATTATTAAATTTTATACATAGTGATTGAATTTATAATTTAACATTTCAATAATTCAAAATACATGACGAGCTTCACCCCATCCCCGTGTGTTTCTTGCTGACCAAATAGCTTTAACTTGTCCTGGGAACTTAAATTAGTAATTAAATTTGATTCACTCACTCTATTCCTAACAAAACGATTAGGCCTCGTTTGGTTGACAGGAGAGTAAAGTTAATCTGAAATCTAATTTCTTGGAAAATAGATCTTGGAAAAGTAAAGATATTTACATGTTTGGGTGCTTATAAAAATTTTTAATAAAAAAGTTGGTGGATTTTTATTATGATGTTTGGTATGCAATAATATTTTATAGAATGTAATTTAATTTTAACTTGTTTTTCCAATTATATCCTTTTTACAAACAAAACAAAATTTAAATTAAAAATCTGATAATAGTCATTATAAAACTAAGTCCGACGGTAGATCAAAATCAAGGAACTTGCTAGGTTATCCTAATTTCGCTATAATCTTCCTGTCATCGTCCTCTCTCTCTTTCCCTCTTCTCCTTCTTGTTCTTTCTCTCTCTGCAACCGTTGTTTGGCTTTAATGTCCGCGCCGAGGTCTCACCGAACGACGTCGTTGAGAGACACCTCCAGTGATTCCGAGAAGTTGGAGGAGGCCACTGGAAGCTGGGACGATGCACTCGACTGGCTTAAGCTCGAGGTCCTCCAATTCTCTCACTTTCTTCGTCCTTGTTTCTTTTTTTTTCTTTTTATCTGCATTTTGATTGATTTGTCTCTTTTGTTTTGTTTGAGAACAGAACCCTAACACTCACTCGTGCTCGGTTCCCCATCGTTCAAATTACAAGTGCTTGCTTGAGGCGGAGCGGGTTGTCGCTGAGGTTTGCCTTTCTCATGAATTATTTTTTCTTGAAGTCGATTCTGCAAGTGCAATTTCTTGATTTTCTTTTAGGATCAGAAGCTATTCTAGTTTTATTGCTTGGAGTTTTTAGGTTTATGGTGTTTAATTGGTATACGCATCAAGAATGTAGTTTAGTTTTGATGGAATAGAAGAAGTTATCAAAATTCTAAATTGCGCTGGTTTTGTGTTCGGTTGTTACTGTGCAAAGCCCACTGATCACGGAAACTACGTTGGGATCAAAGGAATCAATGCATCTTTGGTTCTTTCTGCTATAAGTCAAGTATAGACATTCATTAAATGCTAGTTTGAGGCCATGTGGCATCGATTTTCATTTGCCGATCAAGTAGCTTGTTTCTTGATGTGTCACTAGTGGCAAGCAAACCAAAGATTTTGTCTTGTACTGGTTGATTTCTTTAGTTTACCCATATCTTTGTGACAATCTAGTTTGACTAGAATATTGACATGATAGATTGCCAGCTGTCCTAACATTCTGGCGATTTTTCTAAATTCAATGCAAATATGTTAAAGTTCCATAAATTTATATTAACCAGAAGAAGTTAACTGGTACTCCCATTTCTTCATAATTGGAGATCGTTTACTCTTGTCAATACTTCTTCTGGTTACCACTATTTTGGTTTTGGAAGTAGTGGTTTACCAACCACTATAACTGTAATGGGGTATCTTTATATTATGATGTCGAAAAGACACCAAACACACTGCATCTTTTATTGTTGAAGCTGTAGTTCTAGTAGCTTCTTGTTTATGTGAATTGAATTTCAGCGTCATATATAATTAGTATAAGCACATTATCTTGGGTCATCTCTTGATGGGGCGATTGATCATATATAATTAGTATAAGAAAAAGTATTGGGTCTTTACTTGATGGGTAGTAAATCACCAAAAGGTCTGGTTGGGTGGCTTGTTGAGAGTATACAGACCAGGCAGATTGCTAAAGCGATGATGTACAAAGTGCTATCCCAAACACTTTTTGACATGCTAGCTGGTTGGTATAGCCAATCTGAGCCCATATGTTTGGCTTGTAAAGTGATCATAAGCTTACCTGTCTAGATCTTTACATTTCAAGGATAATATGTTGAGCTTAAAGAGGAATTGAAGTGACATTTATAGGCCCTGCCAACTTTTAATGGAATGTACTTAAAATTCTAAGGGAAAATGTTGAAAAGTTATAAAGTCAATTTCATGTGTTGTTCTAGGCTATGTGGAGAATGTTGACACTTAACTGTACACTTTTTATATTCTTAGTGATTTTAACTCAATCAGATCATGAAGGCCAATTAACTTAGTCCAAGTCCAATGATGCCATGGTTTGGTTAGAGATGGTATGTGTGTGGCCCTGTGGACATCGTGATTGAGCATTGCGTAGATGAACTTAACATTTGTTTCTTCATCTGTGTCTTCTGTAGGAATTGAATTTGCTTTTATCAGTGATTAGAATTTCTGCAATATTTGATGAGAAATTTTTTTACCTGTTCTCTTTTTGTAACTATTGGGCTTCTTTGGACAATGTTCGGATATGGACTTTGCTTTCAGGGACATGGTGTTGTGCTTGTTAATACTGATGTAGCTGGCATCTTGATAGTGACTAACTATCGTCTTATTTTTCTGGTAATTTTGCACTTTCTAACTCTTCATTCGAACATTACTCTGTTTCAGTTGCACACTTCAATTGCATCCCATATTTTGATTTGTCTCTTTCCTGCTATTTTTTCATACAAACATGTAAGAAGCTATGAATCAAGTTTCTTCATTATAACGAGGTGTGCTCTTTGTGTTACTGCATTCTGCATGCATGCTTCACAAAGAAGTTGTAATTTTACTTTTTAATTCCTTTTCAAGAGTGAGGGAACTGAAAATGTCATTGCACTTGGAACAATTCCACTGGCAACAATTGAGAAGTTCAACAAAATTGTAAGTTGTTATTCTTTATTATGTTTATCAGATGAATTTGGTACTGCTTGTTTTTTTGCATGTGTTAACTATTGTTAAGAATTTTTCTTTGATTCTCTACCCTGGGTTTTCATTCAGCCATATTATTGGTTGACAGTGCGTGCAATTTTTCTTTCTGGGTTGTATCTAGGTTGTTAAGATTCAATCGGCCCCTCGCCAATTAGACAAGACGCCTTCTCGTCGACTTCTGCAGGTCATTGGTATGCATTATACTGGTTCATTTCGTTGAATCTATTTCTCATTTTGTATCAATTTAACTCTTTTGCATTGTGGGAGAAAATATGAACGTGATTTGAGGTTCTTACTATATGTCATTTACTGTGTTAGCTTTTGTGAGTCTTTATTTGCATGCATAGACACATTCTGTGGGATTACCATGGGGGTTGGGGTGTATACGTTTGGGCCGCATGATAATATGTTAGCTCTGTGGTTGTTCTCTGCTGACTTTCGTTTATGATGCTTAGCCCATAGCAAATATAAAGTTTATACATGCAAGGCATGGAAAGTGGTTGAATACCTAATCCGCGTGCAGTACTTATATTTCACTTGGTCAGTGGAATGGAAGTTATTCACATTGCCTCATAATTTATTTTCTTTTTTGATCTTTCGCATTTTCGGAGGTTTCTAGTTGTTATTGTATATGTGGTCCTTGGTTTGACCCTAACAGAATTAAGACTTCTTGCGTACTCTACAGGCAAGGATATGAGAATAATAGTCTTTGGTTTCCTTCCTCGAACAAAGCAGGTAATGCTTCTCTTTATAGAGTTTATTCTGTTCTTGTTCATATGATTTATGATGTTATGGTTTTCATTTTATATGTATAAAATGTAGTCAATGGAAGTAACTTTGGGAGAAGTTCAAATAAATTGCCATTGATTCCCTATGTGTGGCAATTCTGTGGTTTACCTTCTCTAGTAGTTTCCTAGCAATATATACTCTTTGAATTACTCGAGCATACTTATTCCGGGAAACTCACTACTTACAGCAAAATGCTTTAACTGTTTTTGAGGGATGGTCCTATCCTTTGCTTAAAATGTTGGTGTTCTAATTAGTTGTAGGTTAAACATCTTGTAGCTGGTTTGAAAAAAAGAGTGCATCTCTCTGATTGATTTGACTAATCTGACAGCAAAAACAGTTTCAATTCTAAGTGAATAGTGTCTTTGTAATGTTGATGTCTATCTTTCTGCAAATTAAAGTATGGATTCATGAATGGAAGGAGAAATGGATGATCTTTTGAATCTTGGATTTATCCATTGCTCTGAACTTTCTTGTCCTTTATCCCCCTTTTTATATCCTTTTAGTAAACTATTTTCAATTCCATGCTTCTGTTTGAGTGCTGAATTTAATACAATGTACTTACCAGAGCGTGTTGATTATTTTCATTGTATAGAGGCGGAAAATATATGATGCATTGTTGAGGTCTACGAAGCCATCAAGACTCTGGGATCTTTATGCTTTTACTTGTGGGCCTTCCAAATTCACTAATGTTAACCCCAAAATTCGACTTCTGAATGAATATTTTCGTCTTCTTGGAAGAGGCTCCTTTTCTGCGTCGACGGAAATGATCGAGCAGGGGTCATATACATTTTCTAATGACTTGTTGAGAATCAGCAGTATTAACTCAAATTATACAGTGTGTGAGAGCTATCCATTTGCCGTGATTGTTCCAAAATCAATTAGGTAAGGTGCTTAATCATTGCAATGCAGCAAAATAATGGAATTGGACACAAAAAGAAAAGAAAAGATTATGCATTGAGATCCATAATCTTTTCCTTGTCACTCACTAGTACTGTTTATCATGGCCCACTAAATCTGAATTTAATAACTAATACTTGCACGGTTCAATGGTAGTGAGGAAGAAGTGCTCCAAGCATCCACGTTTCGTGCTAGGTGTCGTTTGCCCGTAATATCTTGGTGTCATCCTGGTATGGAGGAACTGAACTCATTATTTTGATTATCAGGATCTCCATTCTTATACCTGTACATACATATATACAGAAACAGGGGCAGTCCTTGCACGTTCATCCCAACCCTTGGTTGGTCTTATGATGAATATGAGGAGGTAAGACAAAGTTTGCTTTTTCACCACCCATTAGGAATATGTTCATGATTTATCCTCTTTTCCTTTTTCATGGTTACGTATGACTGTTTGAAATTGTTGAACGAGCCTACAGCAATGCAGATGAGAAACTTGTTGCTGCACTTTGTGATCAACTTGGAGGTGCAAAGGGGAACAGGAGGTATGATTTTCAGTTACGTCTGTCTTGTATCCCTCTTTTTATATATTTCTTGTGTGTTCTAGAGTTGTATTCTAAAGAGATTTTAGCACCACATGATATTGTGCTGCTTGTCTTCACGTTTCTTTGATCGGTTAATTTGGAATGTTTTTCTTTTGTATGTTATGTTCTGAAACTATGCTTAAGAGAAGCTAGAGTACTTTTTGATACATATAACCTAGCACTGAAAATATGGCGAGTTCTTTGTATTGTTATTATTTTCCACTGAAGTCTGGTGTTTTGATGTTGATAGAAACTTGAGTAGTGGCAAACCAGATTCATGATGCTCTGCTTTGATTTTTTTATTTGCTTGTTTATAAAAAGTACTTCATCTCAATCTATTTCTTAGCATGTTCTCCAGTGGCTTACCTCGTTTTTCCCATTCTTTCTCGATTTTAGAAAGTTATACATTGCTGATGCAAGACCCAGAAAGAATGCTTTAGCAAATGGAGCAATGGGAGGTGGTTCTGAGTCATCTTCTAATTATTTTCAGTCTGAGGTATCTGTATCGAAAGTTCCCATTCTTTTTATATTGTCATCAACTTTAATTCATCTGATCTAATCTTCCCTTCAAATTTCTTTGCAATCTCATCAGATTGTTTTCTTTGGGATAGACAACATACATGCAATGAGAGAGAGTCTTTCTCGTCTAAGAGACTACTTAGATACCCATGGCACGACTTCTTCAGATGGAATGTCATCATTTTTGGTCAGTCCTGAAGTGCCATAAAACCGCTGCTTCACTAGTAATAGACTGCTGATATCTGGATTAATTAATGTTTTTGTTACACTGTTATATATTAGCTGCATTTAATTCATTGAGGGCTATAATGAAGAACAATTGAAATGACTACCTGTTGCTTTGGGTATAAAGAACACTCATACTTTTCATGTACTGACCCATGTACTTACATAGTTGAGAAACTTCTCCGTAATGTTAATCTTGAACAGATTAGTGGCTCTCATTAATGTTCCTATTGATAAATATTGATTGTTTCAGAGACATGGTGGTTGGACTTGGGGTGGAGGCAATCTAAGCAGTATGTCTGCTTCTGTATCATCCCTTGGTGATAGTGGTTGGCTTATACATGTCCAGAGTGTCTTGGCTGGTGCAGCTTGGATTGTTGCTCATGTTGCTTTGGAGTCAGCTTCTGTGCTTGTACATTGTAGGTAAGCAATTGTTCATTCATGCTGTGACGGTGATACCTGAAGTTAATATAAATTGTAGAGTGTACTCATGCTATCCTTTTTTTAATTTTTATTTTCTTCTAGATTTGTTAAAATTTACATATTCTTTTTAGTTTTTTTTAATTATTGAGTTCTTTCCTTCATGCTATACTCGGTTACTTATTTCGAGCATGTTGCAAGCAGAGAAAACAGTGGCTGAGATATATTTGTTTCTCAAAAATTCAAAGTATTGATTTGTCGCTTCTATTCCACAAAAATGTTAGAGAGAGAGGGGAGTGGGTTTGGGGAGGTCCTGCAGTTCCTGATCTTTCTTTCTCACTCCGTGAAGAATGCAAATGTCTTTTTGCTATTTTCTACACAGATAATGCAGCTTTTACTTTGGTTTTCTTAAAGTAAATTTCAGAAGATATAAAAGCAAGTGATTGTGCTGGACATATGTAGTTCCATCCTATATCAAAGGAACAAATGCTGCTGGTTTGTGCTGATGACCTCGTGTAGATGTTGAGCTTGTGATGGCAATTTATGCTTCTTAGACTCAGCTTGATACAAAAGCTGCAATAATTAGCTATAAATATACAAAGTTCTGATTTTTTTTTAAGCGTAATGGGGTTTCAGATGCACGTACTCATTTGCATAAAGCAAATATTCTTTGAGGAGATGATTGACTTTTATTTACAGCTTTATTTGTGATCTTCCTTTTCTCTTGTCTCTGTTTTATCACTCTCTATTTAATATCTGATAACATTTCGTTTCATTTCTTCTGCAGTGATGGGTGGGATAGAACTACTCAATTGGTTTCACTTGCTAACTTGTTACTGGATCCGTACTACCGAACTTTTAAAGGGTTTCAGGTGCTACCACATCTGCTATATTGATTGCAAATTTTTCTTTCAAATATGATTAAACTATGCCTCTTATGACTTAAATTTCCACGTTATCATGTGGTTCCAGTAACTAGACTTCCTTTGCTACTAGAAATTATTTTTCATTTGCTGTTTTCTAAATTTTGAAGAATTTTAATAACTGAAGAAAATGATTTCCAAAATAGTCTATAAAATGAAACTTCAAGGGAACAAATCAAGACACAATTTCGTTCTTACGATATTGGTGTAAAACAAAGAAAACAACGAAAAGATGTTTTCTAAAAGACTAGAAAAGGAAACATTGGGAGATTGTTTACCAACTACATTGTTACGGTTTAAATTGTCCCACATCGGTAATAAAAGAAACTGATGTGGAGTTTATAGGCTTATGAGCTCTCCCACCCTTCAAGCTAGCTTTTGGGGATGGTTCTCTTATAAAGACCTATAACAATTTTTTATCAGAGCCGGTCTTAGAGTGGTGGTCCATGGAGTGGTGACCTGGGAGTGTCAGCCGTGACCAACATGGCCGTGACCAATGAGGCCGTTGGTCCTTATGGGGGGACGAATGTTACGGTTTAAAATGTCCCACATCGGTAATAAAAGAAACTGATGTGGAGTTTATAGGCTTATGGGCTCTCCCACCCTTCAAGCTAGCTTTTGGGAATGGTTCTCTCATAAAGACCTATAACATACATACTTTTTGTTTTGCCATCTTTGTGGTCAGTCCTTGTTTTTAAGCCTTTTCATCTCCCAGATCCACCCCAATGCCTTCAGAAAAGTAAATAGTTTACATCTTTTACTTATTTTACTTTGTAGCTTGCCTTCTTACATGAAGGTCTTAACTCTGTGGGACATGCTTGAAAATTTTTACAGGCACTTATTGAAAAAGACTGGCTAGCATTTGGTCATCCATTTGCAGATCGCATGGGGATGCCAACTATATCTGGGAACAGCAACATGCCTTTTGAATTATCTCGACAGTCTTCTGTGCCAGCTTCATCTATGCGCCAATCTTCAGCAGCTCCAACACCCAATTCTCATTCTCAGAGCAACTATTCTCCCATATTTTTGCAGGTATATGGTCGTATATCAATTTTATTTCCTTGCATTTTATCCTGATCTTTATGACTGTTCTAGTTGCAACTCATTGATATGATATGAGTATACATTTTTTGTTGTAATAGAGATGTGCTACTTTTGTTTTATTTTATTTGTTTCATGCAACTTTTGGTCAGATGCATGTTTTTGGATGAGGAAGTATTGTATCTATTACAATCTGTTCTTATCATCTACATGAAGCTTTTTAATGATTTCTTGAGGTTTTATATGAAGTTCCTCAGTTTTTCAAGTTACAGCCTCTAGATGCTAGAAAGTTTTAAATTCCTTTTGTTGGGTGATCATTGGCATAATTGTGTGAGGCTAATGATATTATATTGATGCTCATTTTGTGAATGTGCTTTCTTGTTACTCCAAGTTTAACTAGATATTCTCTCATTTTGTGATGTAATTATCATGTTCGGCTAGTTAAGAGTTTGTATAGATGTCATCCAGGCCTCCTATGGCCCTCATACTTTCTATTTTGTTTTCTTTAATTAGATGAGAGACAAGTCTTCTGTTTAAAAACTGAGAGAAAAACACTGAAAGTTCGTAGATTCTTTTCCTCTGGCTGTTACATATTGGTAGACTTCTTAGCAGATGATAGTCTTTGCAAAGTTCATACAGAGTTTTCAATGTTTTATGGGGAATTTGAGTGTTTCTTTCTAAATGCACTGGGGTAAAGCATTCAGTTCAAACTCATATCAGCCAGTGACAAGGCGACGTGCCTTTAGAGCCTTGTTGGACAACTGAGGGATAATTATGGATAGCATTCGTGCCAAGTTTGAAACCTTCTTCTGGTTGTGTTGTTGGGAGTGAATTTAAGAAAGATGGTGCGTTGCCTTTCTTTAGCAACTGATAGTTTTACATCATCTGTATATTGCAGTGGATTGATTGTGTTTCTCAGTTGCTGAGGATATATCCTTTTGCATTTGAGTTCTCTCCGGTATGTGCTTCATCTGCATAAGAGTTGTTTCTTTGAAAATATCCTATTTAAAAATGTGTACTAATTTGGCCTCTTAATACATTTGACCAACTTTTTTATGCAGGTCTTCTTGGTTGATTTAATGGACTCTGTGCTTTCTTGTCGTTTCGGAAACTTCTTCTACAATAGGTGATCTCCCACTTCCATTGTTAACAACTTATGGATTTTTCCTAAGGGATGATTTTTACTCATTTCTGAAATGTGTGATGAACTTCAGTTATTGTGGGATTCCTGTTTCTTATTGCATAATGTCAATTTTCAGTGAAAAGGAGAGACATCAAGTTGGAGTCTCTGAAAATTGTGGATGCTTGTGGGCCTATTTGGCTGATCTGCGTTCTTCAGAAGGAAGATCTCATGTGCACTGTAATTTCTTTTATAACCCAGTGAATGGTCCGTTGTACCCTCCAGCAGCAGCTTTAGCACCAACTTTATGGCCACAATTTCATCTACGGTGGGCTTGTCCTTCCGAAGCCCATGCTGGGGAGCTCCAAGATCAGTGCAGGGAGATGTCTTTAAAGTTATCTGAAATCCAGAAGGTAATAAGTCCTTTTATCTTCCTTCATATTGTCAAGTTTACCCTCATATCGAAACTTGAATATTCTTCTCTCAAACATGCTATTGGTATTGATACAACTCACTGATGTTGCAAGTGAAAATTTCAACAGGCAAAAGACACTGCAGAAAAGAAAGCAAAAGAGGCAACAATTGCCATGGAATCGTTAGCTTCAGAGCTACGAAATGAAAAACAAATCAGTGGTTCTGCTGTGGCCTTGGCCAAGAAGGCCACCAAAGAAAATGCAGTCATCAAGAGAGCCATTCAGTCATTAGGCTGCAATGTTCATTTTTCCAGCAGTGGAAATACCGCAGTGGATATTGAAAGCAGCTTGATTGGACGTCCTCAATCATTAATGTCTTCCCCTTCAAGAAGAGAATCAGATGCTACTATACCACCTAATGATAACACAGATCTCTCTGTCTCCATTAGTCTAGTTGGAGATAATGTTGCTTCTGATAATCCATTTAGTCGAGTATGTGAAGTTTTATGCCCATTAGGCTCTCGAGATGGAGGCTGCAGGTGGCCGGATGCTGGTTGTGCCCAACTAGGTAGCCAGTGTGTTGGGGTCAGAGCAAATTTTGATGCAATTGACAGGCTTTCCATTTATGACAGTTATTTCGAGCTGGACTAGGGAATTCCCCAAACATCAGCCCAGAGCCTGAGCTCTACTCGTCAGGATTTGACCGGTATCTGAGTTGGATAGTAGATAAAAGCTTGTTTGAAGAAGTTTAGGGATTTATTGAAGCAGCAAGACAGAGCATAGGATGGCAACATTAGTGGATAGACCCGTAGATATTTTTTATGGGTTTCGGGAATAAGTGTACAGAAAGTATTAGAGTAAGAGCTGAAAGCATAACTTGTAGAATTGGCATCGCTGAAAGCTGGGAGGAAGACTGCTGGAGGTGATTTACTGGACCTTGTGTTCTTTAAATTAGTCATTCATTTTCTCTAAAGAACTTGGAAGAGATTTTTTTGTATCCTATGCCATAAATGAACACAAGGTTCTATTAATAAAGAAGCTATTTAACCTTTACTTTGGTTCATATATTTCCTCCTCTTGTCTTGCCTTTTCACTTATTTGCTCCAAAGTTTCTTGGAAGGCTTTCAAGTTCAGTACAATCTTCTATCTGGAATGCCTCTAATTTCCAGAGGAGTTCAACTGAAGTTGAAGGCACCTATTTTATAGCAGTCCAACTTAATTATAGTTCCTTTATGTTGCCTGAAAAATTTTGAAAATGTACACAAATTTTCACAACCCTTGAGATCAGGAACTTCAAGAACTCCTATTCACTTTTACTATTTGAAAGACGAGAAACCATGACAATTACAATAAACATTCCATATGTCATCACTTTAGATGCCTTTGAATATTTCTGTAGTTAATTAACCCTAAGTCTTAAATAAATAAGACTATCTTACTTCCATGCCTGGTGAAATTGGGACGAGTGTCTACACCCCTGAAGTTCATGAAGACGTCTTGTGGGTGACAATCTTGTTTAAACTGCTAACATTGCTCTAACTTGCCTTGTGGGTGACAATCTTATTTAATCTCCATAAGTAGGCCCCATCTGAGGATGATGATGATAGGATTAATGGCTTGTTTTGCGACGGCCGAGCTTAAATGGTTTGCTACCAGAATCTCCATCTTCTGGTTTAAAAATCCTAAGTTTCAGTTTTAAATGCCTATGTGGTCTTCCCAACTTGTATTGAATAATTGGATGTGGTCTTCATGTCACAAGTTTTAGGATCAATATGCACATCAGAGTCAAAAAATCGCATCCAAGAAGGCAAGTACAAATGGAAAAAATTCTTACAATCTTAAGGCCCGTTAACCATTACAGGCTGTGGTTTTCAGGTTTTCAAGATATTGGAAATTCGATAGCAGAACAGAAAAAAAATCTCACTTGTAAGATGACTGATAGATGCTAGATGCACACTTTTAACAAAGAAAATGGACATGGATGGTTGGTTGGCAATATTTTAGTGATCAAACTGTAATTGAAGGTCAAAAGGTATAGGAGATTTCTCCACTGAACTTAAGGACCAACAACAGCTAGGACCTAATCTTCTTTCTCAAAATGGAACTCAAACATGTGGGTGTTTTTTGACAGATTCTGCCCTTAAAATTGTTCAAGAAGCTAGAGATTACAGTGGCAATAGCCTCTTTTTTGTCATTGAAAATCTGGAAGGATGTGGTTTTGCAAAAACTGGTTCTCCCTTATTTGCTTTGAGTTGTTTAAATACGCAATGAATATATCGACAACCAAGATTTAGCAACGCAACTCAGTACACTTTACCTATTTCTGTGAGGCCCTTACCTAGCTTAATAAATTTTCACTTGTGATATAATAATTTTACCCAAGGCTTTACTGAGTCGACTCACTCAACTATCTCTCGAACTCACACACTGTGAAAATAAATCACTCTCAATAACAACTCGAGCTAACCTCAAAAGAAGATTTTTTCAATAATGACAGATAATAAAGATGATGATAAAGCAACTCAAGTGATAGAAACTAAAGTAACATAAACAAAGAAGACACTTGAAATAAGAAACAATTCTCCTAAATATTCAACTTGAAAGGTGTGGGAAGTTTTAGAACAAAATCTGATGTGAACTTTTGAGAAGAATTATTGATCAGTCTACACACAGTAGCATCAAAATGACAATAATCAAATAATTGTTTCATCATCAAAACGTCACAAAAGATACAACCACAACCACACACATTTACTAGACATTTTTCCCACAAAGACAATAACTCAACAGCCCAGAAAATTATGTAACTAGTGGAGAAAATGTAGTTGTCCAAGATGAAAAAGATCACACAAAAAATCCAGCCACCTTAAATAACACAAATAATCGAAATATGCTGCTAAAGATAGCTCCAATATTGCTAAAAAAAATTCCATATGATCCTTCTTAAGATATGGTGCTCGTAAAAGACTTTCCTTTTTTCTTCTTTAAAATATTCGCACATTTCGCTTGCATACGTCCGAAGACTTAACATTCATGAAATTAAATTTTATTTACTTTTCTTTCACTCTTTTGAGTTTTTGCTTATTGCTTGAAATTATTATCTAATGAACTCCCACTATTCAACCTAAACTCGGGTCTCTCTTTTTTTAATTTATTTAACCACCTGCTAAAATTTCTTATCATTAACACCATATCCAGATTCATCTCTTAAATCATTCATGGCTTTTCCAACCTCAACTTGCAATGTTAATCCTTTGTTCTTCTCTAGTTTATCTCTCAACATGTTCATCTCAAAATTGGAAAGAATCTCAGTTACCTTATCTAACGATAATTCATTGATACAATGGGCTTCTTCGATGGCTGTAATTTTTGACATAAATTTAGGAGGCAGTGATCTCAATGTCTTTTTGACAAGTTTTATATTTGAATATTTTTGCCCAGTGGATGTGCTTGGTTGGCAATGTCATGTAGCCTCTCATGGAAGCCTCCAATGGTATCACTTTCATCCATCTTTAGTCTTTCAAATCTAGCGGCCAACATATAAAGTTTCGAAGTTATCATAGATTTTGATCCCTCGTGTATTGTTTGTAGAGTGTCCCATGCTTCCTTTGCTAAATCATAGGCTGATATCATAGCAAAACAACCTTCATCTACTTCACTGAAGATAGTGTGCATTGCTTGAGAATTTTCAAGCGCTCCCTCTTCTTTAGCCCTTGTCTATTTTGAAGGATCTTTAAGTACTACTTCTCCCTTTTCATGAATCGTTACTAGATGTGTCTACCCATTTAAAACAGAATTCCATGCTTTGGTTCCTTCTACTTGAATGAATACCTCATCATTAATTTCCAAGCAGGATAATTTGAATCATCTGCCAACGGTAGCATGGTGATTGATATCCCTTCTCTTATAATCATAATTGTGAAACACAGATTTGCACCAACTTAATGTACCAATTCTGATTAGGTGACTCAAGCTCTGATATCAATTGAAAATCCTTAAGGATTTGGTTTCACAAAAACTGGTTCTCCCTCAGTTGCTTTGAGTTGTTTCTATTAGTTGCTTAATGCAAAGCAACTCTGTCAGCAATTGTTAATATTCAAGAAAAATACAAACAGAAAATTTAAATATACAATGAACAAATTGATAACAAGATTTGATAATGCAGTTTGATACACCTTACTTATGTCTGTGAGGCCCTCACCTAGATCAATCAACTTTCACTTGTGATACAATAACTTTACCTCAGGCTTTACTGAGTCGACTCACTCAACCATTGACATTATCCCTCATATTTACACCCCGTGAAAGTAAATCATTTCCAATAATATGAACATCTCATGCTAAGCTTAACAGAAGATTTTTGCAACAATGATAGATAATAAAGATGATGATAAAACAACTCAAGTAATTGAAACTAAAGTAACATAAACAAAGAAGACATTTGAGATAAGAAAACACTCCCCTAAATATTCAGTTTCATCAATCAAAAGTGTGGGAAGTTGTAGAACAAAATTTATTGTGAACCTTTGAGAAGAAACATTGATCAATCCATGCACAACAACATCAAAACGACATCAATTGAATAATCATTTTATCACCGGAACGTCACAAAAGATACATCTGCAACCACACACATGTGCTAGACGTTTTTCCTACAAAGACAATAACTCAACAATCCAGAAAATTCACGTAACTAATGGAGAAAATGCAGCTGTCCAGGATG
Source organism: Erythroxylum brevipes (assembly GCA_027479065.1). Lineage (NCBI taxonomy): Eukaryota > Viridiplantae > Streptophyta > Magnoliopsida > Malpighiales > Erythroxylaceae > Erythroxylum > Erythroxylum brevipes. The sequence goes on from JANIHY010000003.1 coordinate 57,868,373, forward strand.
GATAAGGTCACCAAAAAATCCATTTGCCTTAGATAACACATATCACAGAAATAGGCTACCAAAGATAGCTCCAAAATTCCCAAAAAACCAACACATTATCTTTATTAAGATATGGTGATATTATCACAAATAAATCATATCTTCATTAGGATTTTATCCTTCATGCAACCTTTTGCTTCAAGAATCCCACATAAGGTAGATAACTTGTCCTAATGATATTCTACATATATCCAACTATGTCCAATTACAAATAATGCCCAAAATTTAATTAAAAAGATATCGTAACAAATATCTTAATAAGCTCCTCTTTCTTGATATTATTTGTCACATATGAGAATTCCCCTTTAAGAAGGCCAATCCACTTGATCTCCAAGAACGGATGACCTATAAAAAACAAGAATCTGATCAATTTCTGCTTTTTCTCGCTGAAATTCAAGCCTAAAATACACTATGCCCAAAAGATGCCAAACCATGCTCTGATAC
>JANIHY010000003.1:57881124-57896709 GCA_027479065.1 Erythroxylum brevipes
GCCCAAAAGGATCTCGAAACCTTTTTTGACGACGAGGAACTCAAAAGAGGAGAAGAAATTGCTCGGTCACTTCCCCAAGCAATCCAAAATTCTACTATTGCTGTCCTTGTTTTCTCAAAAGACTATGCATCTTCTAGTTGGTGCCTTGACGAGCTTGCAGAGATCATCGAGTGTCACCGAACCTATGGACAGATCGTCATACCTATCTTTTATGAGGTAGATCCATCTCATTTAAGGAAACAATCCCATGATGTTGCTGCAGCTTTTGTTAAACACCAGCAAAATCCCAAGAATGCAGACAAGATTCCAAAGTGGAGGGATGCCTTGAACACAACTGCCAATCTATCTGGATTTAATTCTAAGGAGTTTAGGTACGTTTTAGGTTGTATGGTCAATCCAAGTAAAGGGGTCGTTTCCTCTTCATTCATTTAAATTGTGTCTTATAATTTACAGGAATGATAATTTGCTTATTAACAAAATTGTTGAAGACATTTTAGAAAAGCTGACCCAATCCATGCCATCTGTTGATTTTGAGCACTTAGTTGGAATGAACTCGCGCATGAAGGAAATAAAAGAAGTATTTGCTATTAACCTATCCAAGACTCGTATTTTAGGAATTTGGGGGATGGGTGGGATTGGAAAAACTACTACCGCTGAAGTCATATATCAAATGATGTCCCGTCAATTTCAAGGTTGTTGCTTTTTACCTAATGTGAGACAAAATGCAGAAGTTGGTGGCATTGAGAAGTTACGGGGAGAGCTCATTTCAAAAGCATTAGGTGAAAACAATTCCAACAGATATACATTCAGTGCTAGTCGTGAACCATTTTTAATAAAAAGACTTGGTCGCAAGAATATGTTAATTGTTCTTGATGATGTGAATAATCCACGACAAATAGAGTCTTTGATTGGAGATTCATGTTGGTTCGGTTCAGGAAGTATGATTCTTATTACTAGTAGAGATAAGCAAGTATTTAAAGGGTTGGCTGATTTTATATATGAAGTTAAACTATTAAATGATGGTGAAGCCCTCCAACTTTTCAGTAAAAGAGCCTTCAAGCAAAATTATCCGAGAGATGATTACGTGTCTTTGTCAAAATCAATTGTGAAATATGCACAAGGCAATCCTTTAGCTTTGGAAGTTTTAGGTTCTGCCCTAAATGGAAAAAATCATAAGGAGTGGAAAAGTGCATTGACTCAATTGTCAAAAGATGAAAAGAAAGAGATCCAACAAGTGTTACAAATCAGTTACGATGGCTTAAGTAGAGTGGAGCAGGATATCTTTCTTGACATTGCATGTTTTTTCAATAATGGGCAAATATATGATGAGGCAGATATTTTGAGGAAAATATACGAAGGCATTGGGTTTGATATAGACATTACGTTAAGTGCTCTTGAAGATAAGTGCCTTATTATTTCAAAATATTCATTGGAAATGCATGATTTGTTACAAGAAATGGGAAAGGAAATTGTTCGACAAGAAGCGAATTATTCATACCAACGTAGTAGATTATGGGATCCTCAAGACATTTATGAAGTATTTGTGGGAAATAAGGTAAGACATTTAAAAATTATTATCTACTATTAATAGTCTTTTATAATTCCTGAATTATTAAGAAAAATTATTTATTGTCATAATAACTTATCTTTATATATTTCGGGTGTCTTTTGTTAGGAGGCTGAAGCTGTGAAAAGCATTGTTTTAGACTCATCTAAAATAACAGAGATGAATTTAAATCCTCAAGTGTTCATGAAGATGCCCAATCTTAGATTTCTCAATTTCTACGGAGAAAGTAATCTACGTCTCTCTCAAGGTCTTGATTATCTTCCTAATACGTTAAGGTATCTTAGGTGGGATAATTATCCTTTACAATCTTTTCCACCTAATTTCTACCCGGAGAATCTTGTGGTTCTTGAATTATTTAACAGCAACATCAAACAATTATGGAACAGCGCCAAGGTATGAAAATTATATAATAAACAACTTAATTTACAATAAAAGTTGAAAATAATGCTAGATTGTATTAATTATTTCTTTTGTTATTTTGTTAATTACAGGAAAATTCAGTGATACCTCAACTTAAATACGGCATGTCAAGTATAATTGTTAATGGTTTTTGGAGATTGGCCAAGTTAACATCCCTAAGTTTAGTCGAGAACAAAGGCATAATTGATCTTCCCAACAGTAGAAGTGGATTTCTAGAAACTCTTGAAGTTCTTGATCTTAGGAATTGCTCAAATTTGAATACATTTCCAGAAATTTCAAGCAACATAAAGGAGTTATATTTAAATGGGACTGCTATAAAACAGGTACCTTCGTCATCAATTGAACTCCTAAGCAAATTGGAGCACTTATGGATGGAAGTTTGTAAAGAGCTTGAAATTTTTCCGAGCAACTTTTTTAGCAAGTTAACGTCTCTTGAATATCTTAATCTGGATGGATGTTCACGCTTTAAGGCGCTTCCTGAAATCTTGGAGCCTATGGATAATCTGAAGGATCTTGGTTTAAGTGGGACAGCTATAAAGAAGTTGCCATCGTCTATCCACAATCTCAAAGGGCTTAAACAATTAACGATGAGGAATATGCGGATGTTTGATTTCTACCCAGAACGCTTCTTAGAAGACCACCATATATTGGGTTCGTTGTTGGCGTCGTTGGAAGGCATGCCCTGGGTACAATATTTAAACCTTTCCTGTTGTCATTTGACGGAATTGCCTGAGGACTTGGGCTTTCTATCTTCAGTACAATCTCTAATTTTGAGTGAAAATGATTTTGAGAAAATCCCTACAACCATCAAACAACTTTCACAATTGAAAACCCTTTTTATAGGCAACTGTCAAAGGCTGCTATCCTTACCTGAACTTCCATCGAGTGTCTCATATTTACGGGCCAACGGTTGTAGATCCCTAAAAGAAATATCGACCCTTAAACAACTGCCCCTTTACTCACAAGAACGTTCCTGTACGCTCAGTTTTTATAATTGCTTCATGTTGGATGAAGATGAATGTCAGGCGGTAGTAAATGCACTCTTGAGGGCTTATATAAGAAATCAAATGCAGAAATCATTGGTACGTAACTCTTTATCTTTTCCTCTTTCTTTATCTGGTTTTGTATAAGCATTAATTTGAATAGAAATTTCTACTGTTCAGGTGAAGTTTTACATGGTCTATCCAGGAAGCAGAATAACGGAGTGGGTCAAGTATCAAAGCATGAGTGATTCCATTCGAATCCCCATTTCTTCTCATTGGTTCAATCATCATTTTCTGGCATTTGCTTTCTATCTGTGCCATGAAAATATCGAGTATGATGGCGGAGGACCATGTCACCTTGACTATTGTTGCCATATTACAGACAGTCAGAATTTTACGTCCTTTTCTCCAATATATGATGGTCCATGTGAGACAATCGATGAAGAACATATGTTAGTCTTCATCGATACAGAGCTTTCTGCATGGGTACGTGAACAGAGTAACTTTAAAGAGGATGTCGCCATTTTTACGTTCAGCTTGTCTGGGTCTACAGTCAATAAGTGTGGGATCATCCCACTATACGCCCAAGAAAATCAGGATGAATTCTGTTACACATTCAACTTTCCTACTCCAACGTCCATGGTGCAAAAAAAAAGAAAAAGAAGTTGAATGAAATGAAGCCCCTGCTTCAAAGTTCAATGCTCCCACTAAGTGGAACAGAGGAGACTCCTTCACATGTATGTATGTATTTTCTTTCCAACATTCTTTTCATTTCATTAGTTCCAACTTATGTCATTCTTGAAAAACACAAACAAAACAAGCATATCAGCTTTAAACAGCCATAATTTTTTATTCCGATAAGAGTTTTGATACATACTATGTATCAATAAGAACGCTTTCTGAGCCTAATGACATGTGAAACTTTGATTTAATTTGATCTTTTCAAGTAGAAGTGTTTGTTTTACTGTATCAGATTATGTTCTTATGATTGAGTATAATAATAATTGCTTAGTCTCACATATTAGTGATGTAAGATCTTCAAGGTTGATGGTACATATGCTGACAAAACAATCACTTGGGCTTCCTGCAAATTTTTCTTTCAAAGTATCATCTCCAACTTCTCTAAAAATAGTGAAAAGCTGATTCCCTTCATGACTTGTAGTTATGCTTGTGAATCTATTCATTTTCTTGTTCAAAGTCAAGACTCCTCTAACCATCAGGTGCTGGTTATGTTGAATATGTTACTCACTCTTAGAGCCCTTTCCTTTCACGTGTCAAATGATTTCATGTTATGTTGTAACTCTCTCGTTTTCGTGTTTCATTGATGATCTTGCCGACTAACTAGTACGAAAAATTGAACAAGTTGCAGGTGTACACAACGGCAGATGCTGTGGCTACAGTGGCTTTAGAACACCAATTACTTGTAGCTAGAGATGGCAAAGGTATGGGAATAGGCGACCTGATGTCTATTATTTTCTACATTATTTTTAATAATTAAATTAAAATAATATCATTTTAATTTTAAATTCGATTAACTTGAGTATATCTCTCGAATAATTTTTATTACCGTTCCAAATAATACAGATGAAAGAAGCATTAATCTTTGTTGCACTTACTTTTTATTCTATGCTTATATTTATTTAATACTAATTTTAATGTACCTATTTTAATTTAATACTATTCATATCTTAGTTTTATAATTATTAAAGCTTTTAATTATATTTTGAAACTTGCTACTTACTCTGGATTAAATTTTCATTAACATCCTTAAATAAAAATCTCACGTGATGTCCAAGTTAGGCATACACATGTATTTTACTTCAAGGTTGGTATTAGAAGTGGTGAATGGGGTGACCATGTCACATTGCAAGCTACTGCAGATTCTTAATGAGCAACTTCTACTCTTCCAATGTTTCCTTTTCTTTTTACTGATTTTCTCTATGTTTCTCTGTTCTTATTTGCTAATTAGAACATAAAAAAGTTCGGTTCTTGAGTATAATTTTTAAATTTACGTAAAATTTTGTATCATTTTTGTTGTGTTCTATTTTCTCTGGAAGCATTTTACATTAATGACTAATGCAGCTTCCCAACCCAACTGCTGCAGTATGGTATAAAGATATTTGATATAACATCATCCAAGTGTACATGTTATATTGAGATCTTGCCACATTCTCAAAAGCCTGCAGAGAGCAATTTCCCAATACCCTTTTCAGATTTTCATTCTTGCAAGTGATCTACAATGAAAAAAAAGCCGAAATTTCAGCCAATTATCATCTTTCCTAGTCTTACACCATCAAAGATTCTGTCAAATACTTATGGATGCTTTACATGCAGTTATTTTCTTGAGCTACACTATAACTCAATATATCCTGAAGGAGGTAAACATTTTGGGACTTAATATGTTTCAGATCAGTTTTGAAATGAATGAGATAGATACTTGATGTCATGAAGCATGAAATCTTTGTTTTCTCTCACATTATGAGGTTTGCGTATGTTGCTATAATCGAATGTAGTTCCAAACTTTTGATTCGTTTCTCAATAAAGAGCATGAATATTTCCCAATTTGTAGTTTCTTATTGTTCTCGTCTCATTTGTTTTCCAGAGCTACCTCTGGTGGATACTAGGAAGAAGAAGAAATGGTGGACGCTTGGAAGGTAAAGCCAAGGATATCTAGTGGCAAATCTAGCATTGAAGAACTTTCATTCTGAATTTGAGTGCCTTTGCTGCGTCTGCTACATTACTGTTCCATTCTTTTGTGCATATGAAATCTCCTGTGGGCTCTGTTTGTACATATTCAGGCTGTTTTTTGATCAATTTCTCGGATTCTTTTTACCTCTTCTGATTATATATAGCTTGGTAGTGTATACCTGGAGAAGCTACAGTTGCTAGAATGGAACTATGGTTACCTTAAGCATATGTGCTAGAACTGTAGTAAAGAAGCAACTATAAAGATTGCAAAAGAAGTAAATTTATTGTGCGGATTTACTGGTGAAGAATTATAAGAACCTAAATTTATTGTGCGGTCGGCCATATACCAGCTGCCGTACCTCCGCAACCGTAGAGGTGACTGGCAGAGTCGGCGTAGTGTGGCCGATACTTGGCAACCGGTGCATTTAACTCTTATTAGGGCCCCTGGCTATGACGACGTCTTCATGCATAATAAACCAGCGTTCCTCCGTTCCTGGTTTGTTAATTTAGCTGTCTCTGATGTTCCCTCTCTCAGAGCCTTGTGGTAGCCGAGAGGGAGGGAGGGAGGGCGGTTTAGTAGCTTGGTTTAATTTATTATAATCTCAAAACGCATATTGAAATAAGATTACGAAAATGTGATAGAATCTCCATTCTTAAATGTCTGGAAAGGAAGTCTCATTTAATCCGCTCTTAAATTGATTGAGATTTATTTTTTTTAAAACTTAACATGATAAAGGAAAATGAAAACTCATATATTCTATGAAAAAATCAAATTAAATTGTTGTAGGCAGATACAAGTAAATGAACTTGCAAATTATGACCTACCTAATCGAAGTATTGAACTTGAAGCAGCAACCACTTAGTTTCATTCAACCTTTTAGCTTTTCTTTGAATGAACAATGGTTCAGAATCAGGGGAGGAGAAATGGTAACTGTCTCAGAAAGAGAGATCATATCTAAGATGGAAACTCTCTCCAGTATAATCAAGGCACAGATAGAAAGCAAATCCCAGGAAAAGATGAGTAAACCAATGAGAAGGAAGGTGGATTTGAATGGAATCACCCCTTTTTTTTATGCTTGACCCACTCTGGTATTCCACTTCCTGGATAGATAATCTGAAAACGGGCCTGGACGGCACAAATATATAACACAAATGAATGATTATACAATTACAGACCCAAATAGAGAAGAGGGAAGAAAGAGAGTCACATACCAATAGTTTCTGCATTTGATTTCTTGTAAAAGCAGTTAGATGATTCCTCAACAGTGCATTTGCAACCACCTAGCATTCATCTTCTTCCCATTTTAAGCAATTCCATAAAAGGAATCTTCCCCTGCACTTGTGAGCCAAGGGGTAGTTGTTCAATGTTCCAAATTTGTTCTGCAATCAATGACGAAGTCTCCTCTGTTCCAGTAACAACAGCACAATGAAATTACAAACTGAAGTTGAAGCAGTGACCTCTTCATTTCATTCAACTTCTTCAGTCTTCATCGTAGACACCGGAGAAGGAAAGTCGAATGTTTAACAGAATTTATCCTGATCTTCTTGGGCGTACAGTCGAATGACCCCGCACTTTTTGATTTTACACTTGGACATGCATACATTGAACTTAAAAAAGACTAAATCCTCTTCAAAATCACCACATTTACATATCCAATTACAAAACTTTTTACTAATGAAGACTAACATATGCTCTTTATCTGCTTCATCAAGTTCAAATGGTCTACGGTACATTGCATCAAAGGTGGAGAAATGGTACCTATCTCCAAAATAGCAATCATATCTAAGATCGCTAATCTCTCCAACAGAATCAAAGCATACATAGAAAGCAAATCCCAAAAAGGGATGATTAAACCAATGAGAAGGAAGGTGGATTTGAATGGAATCACCCATGCTTTGATACTTGACCCACTTTGGCATTCTACTTCCTGGATAGATCATTTCAAAACGTACCTGAACAACACAAATTTATGATCATACATACACAAAAAAAGAAAGAGAGAAAGAGTCACATACCAATGGTTTCTGCATTTGCTTTCTAGAAAAAGCAGTAAGACGATTCCTTAACAGTGCATTTGCGACTACCTGGCATTCTTCTTCATCCAACTTTAAGCAATTCCATAAACTGAATTCTTGTCCATCGCGCTCTTGTGAGTCAAGGACTAGAGGTTTAAGTGTCCATACTTGTTCTAGTGATCTACAATAATCAGCATATAATGTGGAGACATTTAACGGATGTTCTGGCAAAGATTGAAGCCTTTAACAGTAGCATATATCAAGATATTTCAACCGTGAAAGTTGACTGTTGGTTGCAGGGATTCTCTCAAAATCATTTCAACTCAAATCTAGTATCTCTACAGAGCACAAAAAGCTCAAATCCTCAGGCAATTCTCTCAAATTACAGTTGAAAAGGGTTAAGTACTGTAAAGAAGAGGTGTCATCCAATGACAAGGCCAATACATGGTGATCTTTTATAAAACAATTTCCAAAACATAAATGCTTGAGCCCTCTGAGATGGCCAATAGATGACGGCAACTTCTCTATGGTTGTGTTAACTCAAGGCGCACCAAAGTTGCTTTTTTAATAAGAGATATTATTACTTTTTTTTAATAAGAGATAATAAGAGATGTTAACTTATTAAAAAATTTGCTTGGAAGACTTTCAAGCCCTCTAAAACATCTCATCCATAATGTCTTCAATTTGCTGAAGAGTTTAACTGATGATGAAGGTACCTGTTTTATAGCAGTCCCATCTAAGTATAGCTTCTTTATATTACTTGAAATTTCAGGGAATGTATCCAAATTTGAACAACTCCTCAGATCAAGAACTTCAAGACCTTCCAGAAGTCCACTTCCACTACTTGGAAGATGAGTTACGTTTTTGTTGTTCACAAAACTTAGGGACGTTAACTTGCTCAATTGACTTCCATAACTGTAGGAGGGAACTTTAGTAAACTGCAAAAACTATTAACAATCGAACCCAACATTCCATATGTCTGTTGAGATGCCACTGAATATCCCTGTGATTAAAGCATTAATTTGTTACTTTCAACTTTTATTACAAGAAACAACAATAAATTAAAGTGTTAAGTAGTATATAATTTAAGTACCTTGGTTCCTTTCCATAATTGCTTTATGTTGCTGTGGGTAATCTAAGCAACCACAAGATTCTCTGATTGGAAACTAGGTAGACAAGATTGCAATGGAAATCCATTCCACCGAAATTACTTTTTTTCTTAGGGGTTCCATAAAAATTGAGAACTTAAGATTAGGATCTTTACAAACACTTTCGGATTTAAATCTATCTTCTTTTATCTTAGTCACATCAAGAATTATGTTCACCGCTGTTTCAGCTTCCTAACAAACAATATAAGAGACTATTAAAAATAGAGGGCAATGTTTTAAATATTTAAAGATTTTACCTTATTCTCCGCATCTCATAATCTGATTCCAAATTTGAACTTGATTCAAATCGCACGAGTCTCGTATGACTGTCATTTTCTCTGATTTACTCGAAACTTAGGCGAAAGATAGGAAGCTCAAGCAATCCCCTTGAATTACAGTTGTGCGGAAATACCTAAAAAGAACAAAGCCGATAAATAATGATCCTCGATAAAACGATTTAGAAATTCCTTGAGATTGTCAACGGACGATGGCAACTTCTCTGTGGCTGTCCTTAAGAACCTCCAAATTATCCATGGGGTCAGGAAGCGCCTTCAAGCTGTACTTTCATAGATGTGAACAAGGAAAATAGGTAATTAGGCATTGGTCTCCAGAATTTGGGGGAAATTCCAATCAAATGAATATGAGATTTCGCAAATTGAATGTAAAAATTTGAAAATTTGTGCTTTTCCCAATCAGAAGAAAAGATAGAAAGAAGAGTACCATCAAGGAATATCTACAACTGAACAGAGTCTTCTTTCTTCGGCTTCGTCTTTATTCCGGGACTGCTTGACGGATATGGCCCGACCCGTTTCGTTTTGACCCGACTTGACCCGTATTTTACCGCATGGATGCATTATGGCTCAGTTTCCAAACTGATATAAAATGAGAAGATATTCCACACAATATATAATATAAAATGCTTCTTTGTTCAACGCTGCTCATAATGCATATGAAGCTTATGAATGGCCATTTTCTATTGTTAGGTAGCTTCCGCCCTCTTCCTTATTCAACAGTAATAATGGCTTCTTCTTCTTCTTCTAATTCTTCGGCCTCTCACCCATTGAGCTACGACGTCTTCTTGAACTTCAGGGGTGAAGACACTCGTCGCAATTTCACCAGCCATCTCTATGCTGCTTTGCACCAAAAGGATCTCCCAACCTTCTTTGACGGCAAGGAACTCAAAAGAGGGGAAGAAATTGCTCAGTCACTTCTCCAAGCGATCCAAGATTCCACTATTGCTGTCCTTGTTCTCTCAAAAGACTATGCATCTTCCAGTTGGTGTCTTGGTGAACTGGTAGAGATTATCGAGTGTCACCGAACCCATGGACAAATTGTCATACCTGTCTTTTACGAGGTAGATCCATCCCATTTAAGGAAACAGTCCCATGATGTTGCTGCAGCTTTTGTTAAACACGAGCAAAATCTCAAGAACGCACACAAGATTTCTAGGCGGAGGGATGCCTTGACCACAGCTGCCAATCTATGTGGGTTTAATTCTAAGGGGTTCAGGTATGTTTTAGGTTGTGTGGTCAATCCAAGTAAAGGGTTCTTTTGCTTTTCATTCATTTAAATTGTGTTTTTGTAATTTACAAGAGTGATCATATGCTTATTAACAAAATTGTTGAGGAAATTTTAGAAAAACTGAACCAATCGGTGACATGTGATGATTTTGAACACTTAGTTGGAATGGACTCGCGCATTGAGGAAATAGAAAGGATATTTACTATTAACCCATTGGAGATTCGTATTCTTGGAATTTTGGGGATGGGTGGTGTAGGTAAAACTATTATGGCTGAAGTAATATATCATAAGATGTCTCATCAATTCCAAGGTTGTTGCTTTCTACACAACGTGAGACAAAATTCAAAAGATGGTGGCATCAAGAAGTTACAGGAAGAACTCATTTCAAAGGCACTGGGTGAAGAAAATCTTGTAAAAAATATGTTTAGTGGAGGACTTGGACCATTTCTCAAAAAAATACTTAGTCGCAAGAAGATGTTAATTGTTCTTGACAATGTGAATGATCTATTACAATTAGAGTTTTTAATTAGAAATCCATGTTGGTTCAGTTCAGGAAGCATGATTCTCATCACTAGTAGAGATAAACAAGAATTTGGAGGGAGAGTTGATTTTATATATGAAATTAAATCATTAAATCATGTTGAAGCCCTCCAACTTTTCAGTAGGAGTGCCTTCAAGCAAAAATATCCAAGAGATGATTATGTGTCCTTGTCAAACTCGATTGTGGAATATGCACAAGGCAATCCTTTGGCTTTGAAGGTTTTAGGTTCTACGCTAATTTGTAAAAAGCAAAATGAGCGGAGAAGTGCATTGACTCAGTTGTCAAAAGTTCCAAATAAGGATGTCCAACAAGTGCTACAAATAAGTTACAACGGCTTAAGTAGGGTGCAGAAGGATGTCTTTCTTGACATTGCATGTTTCTTCAAATCTCACAGCACAAATGTTGTGAAGAAAGTGCTTAAAAGTTGTGATTTCGATGTAGATATAATAATTAGTGTTCTTGAAGACAAATGCCTTGTAGATGCTTCCAAAAGTGATATGTTAGAAATGCATGATTTGTTACAAGAGATGGGCATAGAAATTGTTCGTCAAGAAGCCAGATATCCGAATCAACGTAGTAGATTATGAGATTCTGAAGATATTTATGAAGTATTTGTAGGAAATAAGGTACGATATTTAAAAAATATTTTCTATTATTAATAGTCTTTTATAATTCCTGATTTATTGAGAGAAATTTTACTGTTATAACAACTTGTGTATATATTTCGAGTGTCTTTTGTTAGGAGGCTGAAGCTGTGGAAAGCATTATTTTAGACTCATCTAAGATAAGAGAGATGAATTTAAATCCACAAGTATTCATGAAGATGCTTAACCTTAAATTTCTAAGTTTCCATGGAGAAAGTAATCTACATCTCTTTCAAGGTCTTAATTATCTTCCTAATACATTAAGGTATCTTAGGTGGGATAAGTATCCATTAAAATCTTTTCCACCTAATTTTCAACCAAAGAATCTTGTGGTCATTTATCCTATAGCAACTGAAACAAAATCAAGGTACGAAAAGTATATACTAAACAATTTAATTTACTATAATAGAAGTTGAAAGTAATACTTGATTGGATTAATTAATTTTTTGTTATTTTTGTTAATTACAGGAAGAAGTCAGCGGTGTCTCAACATACATATGGAATGATGAGTATGATTGTTAATGGTTTTTGGAGATTGGCCAAGTTAACTTCTCTAAGTTTAGTAAATAACAAAAGCATAACTCATTTTCTCAACAGTAGAAGTGGATTTCTAGAAGCTCTTGAAGTTCTTTATCTTTTGGGTTGCTCAAATTTGAATACATTTCTAGAAATTTCAAGCAACATAAAGATTCTATCCTTAAGTCAGACTGCTATAAAACTGGTACCTTTGTCTTCAGTTGAACTTCTAAGCAAATTAGAGTATTTAGGGATGGAAGAATGTAGAGAGCTTGAAAGCCTTCCAAGCAACCTTTTTAGCAAGTTAACATCCCTTGTCAGTCTTTATCTTAGTGGAAGCTCAAGCTTTAAGGCGCTTCCTGAAATTTTGGAGCCTATGGATAATCTGAAGAATCGAGGCTTAAGTGAGACAGCCATAGAGAAGTTGCCATCGTCTATTGGAAATCTCAAAGGGCTTAAGCTTTTAGGGATGGATAATTGCTGGAAGTTTGCTTTCTAACCAAAAAGTTTCGAAAATTGTTTTTTAGAAAAAGACCACCATAGATTGGGTTCGTCGTTGGAAGGCATGTCCTCGTTACAAGATTTATATCTCTCCAACTATAATTTGAGGAAATTGCCTGGAGACTTGAGCTTTCTATTTTCTGTAGAATCTCTACATTTAAGTCAAAATGATTTTGAGAGAATCCCTTCTACCATCAAACAACTTTCACAATTAAAATATCTTTTTATAGACAACTGCAAAAGGCTTTTATCCTTACCAGAACTTCCATCAAGTGTCTCCCAATTATCAGCCCAAGATTGTAGATCGTTAAAACAAATACGGACCCTTAAACAACTACCTCTTGACTCACATATAGAGCAAGCATTGGCTGGGAGAAGATTCCGTTTTTGGAATTGTTTTAAGTTGGATGAAGATGAATGCCAGGCAGTAGTAAATGCACTGTTGAGGAATTGTAAAAGAACTCAAATGCAAAAATCATTGGTATGTAACTCTGTCTTTGTCTTTCTTTATCTGGTCTGTATAATCATTAATTTGAGTTTTAAATTTGTGCTGTCAGGATTATTTTGAAATGATGTATCCAGGAAGCAGAATACTAGAGTGGGTCAAGTATCAAAATATTGGTGATTCCATTTGAATCCACCTTCCTTCTCATTGGTTTAATCATCCTTTTATGGGATTTGCTTTCTATCTGTGCCATGATAATGCGGAGTATGATGATGGAGGAATTTGCGATCTTATATATGATTGCTATTTTGAAGACAGTCACCATTTCTCCTTATTTACAATATATACTCCACCTCATAGAGCAGATAAAGAACATATGTTAGTCTTCATCAGTAAAAAGCTTTGTACTTGCATATGTAGACATGTTAACTTTGAAGAGGATGTAGCCTTTTTTAAGTTCAGCTTGTCTAACTATATAATCAAAAAGTGTGGGATCATTCCACTATACACCCAAGAAGATGAGGATAAATTCTATCACACATTCAACTTTCCTACTCCAGTGTCCATGGTGAAGATAGAAGAAGTTGAATGAAATGAGAAAGTCACTGCTTCAAAGTTCAATGCTCCCACTTTGGGCTTCAAAGTTCAATGCTCCCACTTTGGAACAGAGGAGACTTCGTAGATGGCATCACTTACATGTATGTATTTTCTTTCTAACATTCTTTTCTTGTTATGTCACTCTCGTACCTTTGAATCATTTGTTTATGTTTGTGGCAGCAATGTAAAAATCTTTATTCAACCAGTCTTTTAATTTTTTAGTTTTCACATTTACATTTATTTTCTTGAAAAGGATCAAAAGCACAACCAAAAGGCCGTCTTAAATAAACATGTCAGCTTTAAACAACCATAATTTTTTATTCAGATAACAAGTCCTGATACACATTATTTAATAATAGGTGCTCCTTCTGAGCCTGATGACATGTGAAACTGTGATTTAATCTGATCTTTTCAAGTAGAAGTTTTTGTTTTCCTGTATTGTGTTATGTTCTTACGATTGAGTATAATAATGATTGCTTTGTCTTACATATTAATGATGTAAGATCTTCAAGATGGATGGTGCACATGATGAAGACAAAGTAAGAGAGACTCCTTCAGAGATGTCAAAATTTTTCCTTTTTTTTGGTTCCAAAAGGAAAAAAAAACAATCAAAAACTAACATTCTACTAGCAAAGTATTCTGCGATACAAAAATTTTTGCTTGTCTTGATGAAAGAGCTCCATAACGACCGTCGGAAATTCTTGAAGTATATCCAAGCCTGGGTTGAATAAAACTGCGAGAGAGACCAAGCTAGCGGCACACTAATTCAACCAACTTAAGCCAATCAAGGTTAGTTCTTGTTACCATTTCTAAATGCAGTGGCTGAAAGAAACACTAATTTTTGTTGTGCTTACTTTTGTTCTATGCCTATATTTATTTAATAGTAATTTTAGTGGTCATGTTTTAATATAATATTATTTATATTTAGTTTTATAATTATTAGATCATTTAATTATACTTAAAATTTACTAATCATTACAAATTAGATTTTCATTAACATCTTTAACACAATCTCATGTGACGTCAAAGTAGACATACACATTCACATTCTTCTAATTGTGTTTGCAGTTTGGACTCTTTCTGATATCACATAGTCCCTTTGTTGTATATAGTGTAACACCTCACTCCCGCGTGACCCGAACCTGACATCGTTGGTGATATCAGAGTTCGTGCCCCGCGAGGATGGCGTGCTACATCAGTCAGTCGAAAC
The DNA here is from genome assembly GCA_027479065.1 of Erythroxylum brevipes. Taxonomy (NCBI): domain Eukaryota; kingdom Viridiplantae; phylum Streptophyta; class Magnoliopsida; order Malpighiales; family Erythroxylaceae; genus Erythroxylum; species Erythroxylum brevipes. Next base: position 57,895,922 of record JANIHY010000003.1, read on the forward strand.
TCAGTATGAATTTTTTATTTTTATTTTGTAAACATTCATACACGCAAAAATAGTAGATAATCTGAGCCCACGTTCATAAATAAGCATTTTCAGTTATTACAATCATTCAATAATAATTTACAAAAGTCATTTAATGAACAAAAAGTCATAACCAAATTGGGCTCATTATAAATACAGAGCATTCTTTTACGGAGATTTCGGAATATAATTTATGAGACACTAATGCAGACGCAAACTGATCCTGACCTCTATCTGTCCCTTGCATACGATAGACATACTCCCGTGCCAAACGGGGTACTCTTCAAGACCTGAAAAATAAATACAAATTTTGGGTGAGTTTTGTGAACTCAATGAGGAACCATCATCGATGGTTTGCCCAATTCATGCAACACACAAGCAATTCACAATTTTGGAAGGCATTCTAGCCTTGTTCCCATTTCCAGTACTCAGTCAAGTATGTATGCAATGCACATGTGACACCCAGTTGATTACAGTGTTGTGACCGAGTACATAAATAGTGAACAGTGTACAGTAGAGGCGTCTAGGGAGTATGAGAGCCCTCTGGGTATGCACTAACTCCCTTCGAGTTCGAGGCTCTTTTTCAGTATTAGTATCAGTGGCGACTCTGGTCACAACTGTTGTTATTATCTGGTTATGCATTTGTGTATGAAATGCATATGCCCAATTAACAGTCCATATCAAACAGTCTGTCCCAGTAGAGGCAACGAAATGAAGCACAGTGTAGCAAGCAATGCACAATGTGCACATCCAGAACACTTCAAGCAATT
>JANIHY010000003.1:57955916-57972444 GCA_027479065.1 Erythroxylum brevipes
GAAATCTCTGAACTACGAAGCGCTTCAACGCCTTAATTCTCTTAAAAAGTTGGGAATCTGGAATTGCCCTAGGCTCCAGTTGGTGCTAGACGAGGGTTTGCCCTATACTCTTACCGACCTTGACATTAGGGGTTTGCAAAGTTTGGACTTTCTGTTCAACAGAAGATTTCATGATCTCACCTCTCTTAGACAATTGAGTATTTCGGATTGCCCTGAGATTGCATTCCTACCAGAAGAAGGGCTGCCACCCAGTCTAATCGGTCTTTCGCTGTATAAACTCCAGAATTTGAGGTCTGTGGAAGGGCTGCCACCCGGTCTAATCGATCTTTCGCTGGATAATATCCAGAATCTGAGGTCTGTGGAAGGACTTTGCCACCTTACTTCCCTCAAACGCTTGACAATTGTGGGCTGCCCTCATCTGAAAACTTTGCCAGAGGAGGGCTTGCCATCCTCCCTTTCTGATCTACGTATCTGGTGGTGTCCTTTACTAAAGAAAAGGTATAGGAGAAAGAAGGGAAAATATTGGGCCAAAATTTCACACATCTCAATCATTGATATAAGATGATTGATCAACCGTTATAAAGGTGGTTATTGATAATAATTTGCATCCAAAGTATGTTGATATTCTTCTTTTTTTTTTTTTGGGAAAAATTACGTTATTTTTCGTGTCGAACTGTTTAATGAAATATATATGCTACTGTGACAGAAACTGGTAGCGAAGATGGACTTATGCGTGCCTGTCGTCATCAGATCTAGTACCAGTCACTTCTCTGTTTGCTTGAAACATGACAGGGACAAGGAAATTACCACTGACCTGTTCCATTATATTCACAGTGCTTCTTTCTCTGGTTGGGTTGATTAAATTTCCTTACCTTTCTGAGAAATCATTATTGATGCATTTGTTAAGGCTGGCCTTGTTTTGGAGAAAGATGCAAAACAGAAGTTGAAGGTACAGTAGTCAACTTTCCAATTAGTTGACCTGTGATCTTGTGCGGTTATGCTTGAAATGCTGTTGATATACTGCTTTTTACATGTTAGCTACAAATGTCTTGATCACTTGCGTTGATTAGTTGTTACATTCTGTCAACTGCATTACTTTATGTTTGCCAAGCACTGTACCATCTTTTTGAGCGTTCAATAAGACTGCTTATTCTACCTGGCTCCATATTTCTGTTCTCTGGATTTATTCCTTTGAAACAGGATCTAAAATCTTCCTGATGCATGAAATTAAATTGATTGCTGTGGTGTTTTTAGTCTCATAATTCGCTAATGGAAGTGGTTTGTTGTCTTATAAACTGCAGTTGCATGCCACAGTAATGAATGTGAGGCATAGGAAAAGGTACCGATGCTTTTGTTTCTTGCTTTTTCTTTTTGTTGGTTGTCTATGCATTACTTGTATCATGGTTTTGTTCTGTCTGACCAACTAAATTACCTGAAACTAACTGTTCAGGAAGCAAAGAAGAAGACGTGATTCATTAATTTTTAATTTTAATTAAAATTAAGATAGTCAGATTGGAACCGAAAGCAAATGAAAATCAAAATCATTAGGCAGCACCGAAGCAGAACACAGAAACATAGAAACAAAGACAACTATAATTTGCGGTTCCTTCTTCAGATCAGCCAAGTCTCTGTTTGGTTTGGTTGAAATCTCCAAGTCCATTTTTCACAGAGCTGTAGAACAATGAATTCACATAATTTGCTTCTTGAAGAACCTATAAGGATGGCTTCTATTCTGGAGCCATCAAAATCAGTAAGCTTCTTGTCAATCTTCTGAAATTACAAACTTTTGTGAACTTTTTTTCCTGACATAATAGCACTGTTTGGACAAGCAAGATCGAGTCTTTTTCAGCTATCTTTGCTTGTTTGTTGATGTCAAGTAATTATCTTTTCAACAGACTTTCTTCCCTGCGATGACTAAGATTGTGGGGACACTGGGTCCAAATTCCAGGACTGTTGATATCATCTCTGATTGCTTGAAAGTTGGGATGTCTGGTAATATATGACCCCATCTCAACTTTTTGAGTGTACCCGTTTAGCAATTAGTTCTTTTGGAGTCGGTGCTCAGCAAAAACTGACCCTGTTTTTGATCATTTGTCATTTCTTCTCTCAGTGGCTCGTTTTGATTTTTCATGGGGTGATAGTGACTATCACCAGGAGACTTTGGACAATCTGAGGGCAGCAGTGAAGAAGACCAAGAAGCTTTGTTCGGTAAGCTTCTCCAAGTTACTTGCATGTAGTTCGTATGTAAAGGTTATATTTAGAGAGAAGGTTCATATTTGATGAGCTTCACGATGGCTACTTGTATGTTTTATATAATGTAATAGATGTAACTGGTCATTCTTTCTTGCTTCTGCGTGCCTAATATGTGCTTAATTTTGACAGTTCTTATTCATTCCTCATGTAAGTCGTCAGATTGAACGTCTTTAAGTTTTTTTTTTCTTTCTGTTTAAAGAAAGTAAATGCGTATTTTGTGTATAAACAGCTGAACCTTTTTAAGGAAGACCCCCTAATTAATGGAACTTTATATAAATATTAGGTAAATCTTGGAAACTATTGAAAATTTGCTGGTTTTTAAGCTAAAGATGGATGTAGTTCCAGCAATGGAAGTACGAATGCTGTATAGTTCTCACTTAGATCTCTCTGTTTAAATTTTACTCCTTTCATTTTATTTTATTTTTTTTGTGCATAACTAAAGTATCTACTTTTACTGGCTTTATATTTCTAACTAGTTGATAAATATTATGCCTAATTTTTGACGTTTCAACTTGATTTAAACAATTTCCAGGTAATGCTGGACACAGTGGGTCCAGAGTTGCAAGTAGTCAATAAAACTGAACAGCCAATATCCCTTCAGCAAGATACAAATGTTGTGCTGACTCCTGATCAAGGCAAAGAAGCCACTTCAAATCTTCTGCCCATAAACTTTACAGGATTGGCAAAGGTAGGTGATCTATCAATTTGTTTTTATAAACTGACCTTCTCTTCATAATTTGACCTCATATTAAGTCTGGAAATGTTGAGGGATTCTTCGTTATGGTTGTTTAACATAAATAGATGTTTGGTAGGAGATGAATCAATAGATGAATGGTTTAAGAGCTATAGTTTGAACTACTTGGAAAAGGGAGTATGGAAGAGAATTGAATAGTAAGTGCTGACTTTGCCACGTTTTAGTTAGTTATATGCTCAAGAATGCTTCGGTTGCCGTGGTTTCTCCATATACTATTTCTCTCATTTTGGATTTCCTGGTATCTCACTTCCTCTCCCCCTTATTCCAAATTTGTAAAATCTAAGGTCATGTTTTGGGTCTGATACTGGCTCCATTTTAATTACAAGTTTGTTGGCACCCGTGCAATAACTAGAGTTCAATACTGTCTTTGCAGGCAGTGAAGAAAGGAGATACAATATTTATTGGTCAATACCTGTTTACAGGAAGTGAAACTACCTCTGTGTGGTTGGAGGTAAGGAGGTGGTTGAGAATTTTTTTTAGGTCTTAAACATATTATGAATGTTTTTCTGCAGGCTGGAATTGATTGATTGAGACATATCAAACCATATGCCCTTCTCACTTCTTTACAAGAAAGAAATACTTGAGCTTGCTAGTTGACTTTCCATCTCAGCTACATCAACCTAACCTGGCTTTGAGCTTTCCACTAGTTTCAATTGTATCAAGTTGTTGTTTAATATACAATAGTTGTGTTTGACGGAGTTCCAACTTGATGATGCAGGTCACTCAAGTAGAAGGTGAAGACGTGGTATGCCTGATAAAGAACTCTGCAACCTTGGGTGGACCACTTTATACTTTGCATGTCTCCCAAATTCGTATTGAACTGCCGACACTCACTGATGAAGACAAAAAGGTTCGTCTTTCTTCTTTTTAAAATTTGGGTTTGTATCAGCTTGCTTCAAGAAGCTCTTTCTTACCCCTTGCCTAATGTATCCCAGCCGAACCTAATTTGCTTTTTTTTTTTCTGAAATGATTCACCACATTCTCTTTGCGTATATCAGGTCATTAGCACATGGGGTGCCAAAAATAATATAGACGTCCTTTCACTTTCTTATACCCGACATGCAGAAGATGTTCGACATGTAAGGATTTCCACGCTAAAAGTTATTCTTCTTTTATAATATATCAAACTTTTCCTTATCTCTATTTTCCATTGCTATTACAAATGAACTTCTATAGTAATTGCTAATTTTATTTTCAGGAAGATAGTTTTCTTGATTTCATTAATTTATGACAGGCCCGTGAATTTCTGAACAAACTTGGGGACCTCCGACAGACACAAATCTTTGCAAAGATTGAAAATGTAGAGGTTAGATCATACATAATCAACACTTGGGAGTATATTGTTTGTGCTCAAATTTGTTTTGAGATAAAACATTTCACTTCTTGTCTTGTAGGGGCTAAATCATTTTGATGAGATCCTGCAAGAAGCAGATGGCATTATCCTTTCTCGAGGAAATTTGGGAATAGATCTTCCTCCAGAGAAGGTTTACTTTTTAAATTATCTAATGTAATAGTATGATGTGACATTTCTGGTTTTACAGTTACATAATAGATCCTGATATGCCATTTATTACACTATTAGGAGAGATTGTTTGTCAACAATATAGGGGAACTTGGGGTTTTGAATGTTAATAACAAGGCGACATTGAAATATCTTTTTATTTTCTTGGTGATTTTGGAAATTAATATTTAACATGCGTTGAGGTTATGCTTTAAGTAATAGACCAGAAACTGATACCAAGAGCCATGCAAATATGGATTTACGTGCTTGTGAATGGTTTCAGTTGTAGGATTCCAACTAGGTCTGAATCAGAATCACTAAGTATACAAATTTGTCGTGCTGAAAATTGGTCTCTTGATTTAATAGGTGTTTCTGTTTCAAAAAGCTGCTGTTTACAAATGCAACATGGCTGGAAAGCCTGCTGTTGTTACTCGAGTGGTGGACAGTATGACTGATAATTTGAGACCTACTCGGGCTGAAGCGACTGATGTTGCGAATGCAGTGTTGGATGGTAATATTGGTCTTACGTCTTCTTCTCTACTTATGATGTGCATAATTCTGTTCTGAGAAATGTTAATCTACTGCCTATGCCATCGCAACATTTCTTTAGGCTTGCTCACCTAGTTATGCTATTACCGTTGTCTACCAAACTACTATCAGTTATTGACCCTTCATTTTTCTTGTTTATCTAGGGTGTGATGCAATTCTTCTAGGTGCAGAGACCCTTCGAGGAATGTACCCTGTTGAGACAATTGCGACTGTTGGGAAGATTTGTGCTGAGGTAAGGCTCTAGTAGCTTTCTTCAACTCCTTTTCATATCATCTTCTCAATTTTTCACCATGCTCCTTTCTGTGTGTAACAAGCAGTTGCATACATAGTGCTTGCTTACTCATACGGATACTTCTTCTAAGTTATGTCTATTATTGCTTATATGCTTGGTCCATGCTTCTCTCAATAGCATTTTCATTTTGATCCATGCTCATTGAAAGAAATGTGTGAGCATACTCTTATGTGGCAATAAAGATATTGGCATAGGTTCGATTAAACAGTATCTTCAGTTTTCCTTCTGAGGAAATACTTGAAACACTTGAAGCCATGAACCTACTTTTTCTGGCTGGTGACAAGCAAATTGGCTTAGTTTTGGTTAAAAAATGATGAGCTTGATTTTTCTTCTGAAGAAGTACTTGGGAGACTTGAACTCTTGATCCTTCACATTTGAAGCCTGCTGATCTATTATCATCTCTAATATTATCAGACCAAAAAGTTTTGCTCAATGTGGTGGTCTTAGCTGGAAGATGATTACCAAACTAGTTATGGTTTTGGGAAGTGGACCCAGGTACAAATAGAAACCCTCCAATCGATGTAGTGGCTAGCTGGCATGGCCTCCCTGATTATCAAGTCATGTTGGAATTACTTGTTTTTTGGCATAATTTTTGTTGTACTGTTTAATATGAGAGGACATTCTATGGTTCACTATAATTATAGAGCGGCTATATGGGATCCTGGTCGTTATACACTTGCTGTTTTATCTTGATATTTATCTCATTGACTTATTAATTTGATTCCATAATTCTGCAGGGTGAGAAGGTTTTTAACCAAGACATGTATTTCAAAAAAACTGTTAAGTATGTTGGAGAACCAATGACCCATTTGGAATCAATTGCTTCCTCTGCGGTATTCATTTATACAGTGTTTCACTCAATATCTTATACAATGCTGTCAGTTGCACAATGCAATGTCCTGTGTTATTTGATTGGTAACTTCCTTTCACTCTTTGGTAATCTAGGTACGTGCAGCCATCAAGGTCAAGGCTTCTGTAATCATCTGTTTCACTTCATCTGGAAGAGCTGCAAGGTTCTTGCTTACCTTTTCCTTTCCATCATTATTGTTCTTACGCCTTACATTTGTTTATCTAGATGCAAATACATGTGTAATATATTCTGGGTCATCTAATTGTAGTTTTTATCGAATGATCTATGAATTTGATGTGAAACCATTGTTTTCTCAATCAGGTTGCTGGCAAAGTATAGGCCACCAATGCCTGTGATATCTGTCGTTATCCCTCAGTTGAAGACAAATCAACTGCGCTGGACATTTACTGGTGCTTTTGAGGTATGCCATTGATTTCTGATACGACAAGCGTTGAGGTCTGACGTTGACCTGAACGACTGTAGCATCTTTTGCTACCCATATGGTTCGTTTTAACATACTGGATTAGTCGTCCACAACAGTTGGCGTTGTCGTCCTCTAAGCTTATTATTCCTCGACTTCTGTGCAGGCAAGGCAGTCACTTATTGTCAGAGGACTCTTTCCATTGCTTGCAGATCCTAGGCATCCAGTATGTATTATTTGTGTCATCTTCCTACTGTTTATCTTCATCTTCTTCGTGGTGACCTAGTGGCTCTGTGAAACTCTGTTGAGATTAGTTCTTATTCTTGGCAATCAACTGCCAAAATGAAAGGGTAAAGGCCAATATGAGGTATCTATTTAGCAACAAATGTGCATTTTGGTGAAGGCAGACTAAAATCAAAAGGGATTTCACCAAATAACATGATATCCTCTTTGGCATTTCACCAAATAACGTGATATCCTCTCTGGCATATAGCTTAAGAGATGTCGTGACATCTCTCATTCTATTGCTTCTTAGTCTCATTGACATTTATGTTTTCAATTTGAAGCTTTTGTTAATTACATGACGTGCATTGGCTTGGTGTTTCAGGCGGAGTCAAGCAATGCAACAAATGAATCAATTCTGAAAGTTGCTCTCGATCATGGCAAGGCGGCTGGTGTTGTAAAGTCGCACGATCGTGTCGTCGTTTGCCAGAAGATTGGTGACTCCTCTGTGGTTAAGATCCTTGAGCTTGAAGATTAGAGAGGGCATCTCTTTCCAGCATCACTTTTGCTACAAAATAAAGTAAGACATTCACTTGGAAACTAACTTCTGTATTATGGCATGTATACAAGCCAATACCAGGTTATGTTCTCTATATGCATACTATGTACAATTCAAGTAATGAATCAGATACTGCCGTCCCAGAACATGTATCCGTAACGAAACAAAACCAAAAAACGCAGGAGAAAATGAATAATCGTACTTATCCTGTACAGCCTCTACCTTCGGTTTTCTAATGAGAAATTTGTCATCTTCAATTGATTCCTGCTGCAGTGAAAGGCTATTTATATTTGCAGGTTTGGCTATGAAGAGCAAGGAAGAATATTCCTCGATGTCCCTTTAGTTTAATGCTAGGAAAATGATTGCCCGTTTCAGAGACTTAGAAGTAGGTCGAATCAACACCAACTACAAATTGAAAATCCATCTTTAGCATGAAACGTATGTAGCTCCTGGAGCTCCAAACCCTGGTTTCGAGTCTTGAGGCTTTGCCAGACAGGGCAACTAAGAACTTAGTTTTAAAAGGTAGTTTCGTTAATATTTTATCAATATACCTAAAACATGTGAAAATTAACATTTAAAATTGATCAAGTGACTAAATGTAATTGGAAATTAAAGCCTTGCGTGGCTAAAAAATTTATTGATTCAACAGTGATATGATTCTCTGCACTTTCTCGTACATTATTCTTGAAAGATAAGACATGGTTAAAAAAAACATTAATGAAGTACAAACCTAAGAAAGGCAAGGCCCTTCTATCAATTGACACTCGGAACAATTCCGTTTGGACTAAACAGGTTGATGCCAATGAATACCAAAATTTTGGAAAAAACTTGTACAGCACAACAAATTGTAGCACAGCAACAGTCATGGAAGAAATTAGCAGGATACTTTGGGAAATCCATAACTAGCTTTTCATGAATATGTGAGCAGCCATGGCTGGTTCTTCAATAACAAACCTTTAATTTAGGAGCTTTCTCAGAGAAGAAGCCTTCGAATATCACTGAAGTTAGAACGCAATGACGAGAGGAATGCACCTGAAATTAAGGAAGATCACAATCACTTAGCAGCCACCAGATCACAAGCCAAGAAAACAGAAAATGCAACAAGTCATATTAAGGTTCATCAAAAACATTAACATCTCAAACCTCCAACTTTGCCATCAAAAACACGATGGTCAGCCGATAAAGTCATGTTCATCTTGTTGACAATTACGAGTCTTTCTGTTCCTGGTAGAAAGATATCAACAATGTAAGTTCCAGGAAAGCAGCCATTAGTGCAGGCAGAATTTAAAGGCTGCAAATGATTACCATCGGTTCCAATAAGTGGTTCAACAACTTTGTTCCCTCTACCAACAGCAAGTATGCCAGCCTGCAGTAGAATATCATATAAGCATAGAAAAGATACCTTCTCATCCACTTAGCTATGACTTTCCAAATAAATGTCCATCTAGAAAACACTGTTCACATTTCATAGTGCCCTTTTAAAACTAGTTGGTAAAGGAGTTACAATACAAGAGAGCCCAAGGTGACATATCCAGTAGTGTCTGCAACCAGCTTCAATCAGACATATATCACAGACGTCACAAATAGGAATTCTAACTGTCCGCACATCAATGATTCAATAAGTGCGAAATATGACAACTTCGGATGTTAAAGTTAACAAAAGAGTTTTGTATTATTTCAAGTGAAACATCTCCAAAGATTTAAAAAAAAGTGTACAACACATAGTACATAGTAAAATGACACAAACATAGGGAGAGAGACAAGATAGAAAAGAACCTGAGGGGGATTTATTATTGCGGAAAATTGATCAACCGGATACATTCCAAGGTTCGAAATACTACAGAAATATGAAAACAATTCAGGGTTATTTCTTCTTTTGTCTTTTTTTCCATAAAAGACTGGAAGAGAGAGAAAAGGAGGAAAGGAGGCAGTTAATACTAAAAGCAAGCATTTGACAAGACGTGAATACCTGAAAGTTCCACCTTGAAATTCATTTGGTGCAAGCTTCCCTGCACGAGCTTTCTCGGCCAGTTGCTTTACCTACAGGTTCATGGAACCAAGAATAAAGTGAAGATGAAAAGTAGTAATAAGGACCTCACTTTTGAAGGGCATATGAATAGTAATAACACAATGGATAGGAAAGAAAATAAAAGTAATAAGAAAGAAAGCTATTTTAATTAAAGGGTAAATTCTAAGTCTCTTAAGAGTAAGAACGTCAAAGCAGTGTTCCCCATTATCTATGCCTCTATGCGGCAACAAAGACAAATGCAAGCTCTAAACAGCTTATTTGTTATGAAGGAGCATCCCATATGATCTAACAAAAAATGGTAATTTAACAGTTGCTGAAAATTACCTCTGAAGAAATTGCAGAGATGGATTTCTGATCCGCATTCCTGACAATTGGAGTCATTAAGCCCTACAAAGGAAATAACACACCGTGAAGCTTGATAAACTATGCACCCTAGAAAAGTACACCTAAAGCATCATACCTTCTCTGTAGCTACTGCAATTGATATGTCAACAGAGTCGCATAAAATGAGTTCCTCTTTCTCAACATTCCAGTAAGCTGCAATATTCATGTAACAGTCATCAATATCACAAGCTTATTTTTTAATCTGTCACATCATAATGGGGAGGGTGCCTGACTTTTCACATCTTAGGATAAATCTCCATCTGTGTGTTGCAGGAGCATCAAATGACTTGATTATAGATATGTAAACTTTAAACACAAATCCATCCTAAAATAGCTTCCACGTGATGTATAATATTCGAAAAATATTGATAATTTGTTATTTATCCTATCAGCAAGCAATGTCATCAAGTAAAAGCCTTTCTGTTGAAATTCTATCTAGAAATAATCTAGAATATTAAACAAGTCCTTTTCTTTATTAGGATAGTCATCATATATCTTACCATTGGCCTCTGGAACATTTCGCAGTGCAATTGCAACAGCTTTAATAACAATGTCATTAACTGAAACTTTAATGTCATGTCTCTCTGCAAATAAAGAAAGCACCAACATGTGACCCATCTATCAGAGTATAGTCATCCAGAATAAGTAAAGAACAAAATAAAAGTCTAAATTCCATACCTTTAAGTTCCTTTCTGAAAGAAAGAAGGGGATCCAGTACAACATCTGAGAGTCAAAGTTGATATATCAGAACAGAAGTGACTGACACTTATATAGACACATACTGCTTTTTTGAAGCATATTACCTGTAGATAAGTACAAATGTGGTGTACTCTGCTTTGATTCCAACAGCCTTCTCGCTATTATCTGCAAAGCAATTGAGGTTTAAGCACAACAACACTCAAAAATAAACAAGTTCAAATCCATTGAAGTCAAATAACACACACAACTCATGGAAGTAAAAAGCTGGAAAGCCGAGTCATAAACATCTAAAGAAATAGAAGGAAAAAGAATCTAAAGTGTCTAAGAAGAGTTTCAAGATTTTGTTTTTTCTTGGCAAGTGTCAAGAATATATTGCACTTCAATGCCTAAGGTTCATCTAGCTTCATGGACATTGATAACATTCCAGCTTAATCTACCTTGCGAATTTGAGAATTTGGTTGATCTTCAAATGAATCTGACTGTTGTAGTTGAGATTTTGATTCTGGTAATGCCGTCTTTGAAGGTTGTGGGCCTTTTGGAGGTGATGGAACTTTTGTCTCCTTTGGTGAAGATTTTCTTGAAGTCGCTTTCCCTGACTTGATTGCATCCAGAACATCACTCTTTAGCAGAGTACCATAAGGGCCTGATGCCTTCAATGATGATTCATCCAATCCATACTCAGAAATCAGCAATTTTGCAGATGGACTTATCTTTGTAAAACTGCCCTTCTTTTCTCTAGGTTCACTTTTAGATTCATGATGGGTTGACTTTCCTTCTTTTGTACTTACTGAACCACTGGCAGAATTCTTTACAGCTTCAATGTCTTGAGGATCTTCAACCTTGCAAAAAGATCAGAAATATAAAATATTGAATTAGGCAGCCTTATCAGTGTCAAGTAGCACCTACACAAAATAAGTATCAGATGAAGAAGCTGAAATATTCCAGTTTACTTAACAAAAAGCAATCAATCACATGAGCAAAATTACTAACTTACTGTTATTGCAATAGGTTGTCCCACGGCCACTTCCTTGGAACCTTCAGGCGCCAATATCTTAGCCAGATACCTACATGTAACATTACTCAAGCAATAAGATGTTAAGTTCCAGAACAGATTTCCCAAAACTACTGACAAGCAAATGCTATGGGGTTACACATGTAGTAGCGCTAATTACAATAACAAGCTCAAAAAGGTTGTAGTTAACTGGCCTCTATCTGTACACTGAGTTTGCAACAGAACCCTTTTCATTCTTGCAAATACCTAGATTTCTAATTTCCATCTCTCAGATGCCCCTATAGTTGTCAAACCTTGGTTGGTTTAAGGATTCAACAACCATATGACAGTGAATTGAATCTCTTCCGCAAAGCACAAAAATTCGAATCAGCCTATTTTGTATTAATGATTTCAGTGTGACATTCCAAAAAGGTTTCACCCAAGTTTCCTTCCTACATTAGTCGCCATTCGATCACAAAATGTTATTTTTCTCCTTTATTTATTTCCATTTTTTCACGTAACTGATCTTTGTTATAGCTTTTTAACACACAGGCTACCTCTGTGGTGCCACTGATCACAATGAGAAGATGTGTATTAGTATTGCACATAACAAAACCAGGTTACAGAGTCAGCAGTGCTGTCACATAAAAGTATATGATTTTATATCTTAAAGCCAAAAAGAAGATTACCCCTCTTCAAGAGTTTCAAATTCAAGAGTAGCTTTGTCAGTCTCTATCTCACATATGATATCGCCAACTTCTATCTGAAAGTGGGAACATAAAGAAAACATGGCATGGTGATTTGGTTCTGAGAGGACAGAATGTAATATAGCAGTAAAAAAGAAAAGCCATGTTAGCAAACTAACCTTATCTCCTTCCTTTTTCCTCCACTTGGCAATGTTACCCTGGTCCTGCAAATTAATCAAAATCACATGACTATTCAGCTTGTAAAGAAAAACACAATCTGTTGGCAGAATGGAGGAGCAATGCCCCTACCATTGTTGGCGACAATGCTGGCATTCCAAGAATAGTATGAGGAGGGAGGTCCGAAGTGTCGATTGCAGAACTTGTTTCTTTTACACCCTCATGTTGGATATCATGTTTAGTTGATTTTTCATCCTTAACCTCAGATCCGCTGCTCACAGATGCAGGTACATTTTGGATGTCATCTGCATCCTCAACCTTGAAAAGTTGACAAATAACGAGTTCAAATTTATTCATAATCCAGAAAAGGAAAATAAAAATTCATAAGGTGAATGTAAGTACCCAATAAATAAACTGAGGCCAAAAACTTAAATGTAAAGGCAGACTACTAAGAATAGCATCATAATTCCAATCTATTTAAAAAAATCTGAAATAGGAAACTATAATGATTTCAATAAGTGATAAGAGAGAAGAGGATCCTTGCAGTCCAACAGTAATTGTACTATAATTTCTCAATAAATGAAGTCAATGCAATTAAAATTAGTATACTGATGTGAATGAATAACTTTGTTGCACAAAGTCCACTGAATTTCCAAGAAAACTAGTTATGAAATTCATCACATTTACCGTAATGGCAATGGGCTGCCCTACAGGGACGTCTTTTGAACCTTCAGGTGCTAGAATCCTAGCCAAAAACCTGCACTGGAAGAGCACCAATCAATAAATAGTTCCTATGCAATAAACCTAGGTGCTCATGAAAAGCCACCTTGAAGAAGAGTTGCGTCATTAAACTATGAAAAAAATTATATAAAAAAAGGAAAGGACACAGCAGGAAAAAATAGAAATGCAAATGAAGAACCAAATCAGACCTAGACCCAGTAAGAAGAATACTAGGGAACACAGTCAAAAGATCAACCAGTTGGAGTCAAGCTACAAAAACTCTGATCCAGTACCACATTTGACTTACAACCTATTATATAAATCGAGCAAAAAGTAAAAATCTAAAAGAGGTCCACACATGTATATAAAGCCAATGGAAAGAATAACTATGAACATAAATCAAAAAGTATTATGCAAATAGGCGGAGCAGACAAAGGTCCCAGGTTTCCATATCAAACAGACTACTGAAAATTTTGAGTTTACAGTAGTCATGTGTTAGATCATCTAATTACAACCTTGGAGTCTGTATTTCCAGTTTACCAATTCTCACTTCAACCAGTCAAGTAACTGGTTCTACTGCGTATGGTAGAAATGCATAACTTTCCGACTGAAGTAACGGGCACAAAATCTCTTAGATTAATCATACCAAGAATCATAACGAGAGATAACTAATCATGAATGAAGATAGAAAAGTAAAGGGAAAAAGAGCTACCCCTCTTCGAGACTTTCAAACTCAAGTGTAGCTTTATCAGTTTCTATTTCACATAGTATATCGCCCACTTCTATCTGTTAAGTTCAACATTTCCAGAAATCAGAATACAGGATTAGATCGAGAAGGGATGAATTCCAAATACTGATTTCATCTTTGACAACATAAGGAACAATCTGTTTCTTTTGAATACTTCACCTTATCTCCTTCTTTCTTCCTCCATTTCGCTATGTTACCTTGAGTCTGCAAAATTGCAAGTTACAGAATGTCACAATACAAGAAAAATTGACGAGAAATATATGAGAATTTTAAATATTTCACCATGAGTGAAAATCTCACCATTGTAGGAGACAAAGCTGGCATACCAATGACTTCGTGTGGTGGAAGATCTGAAATAGAAGACAGCTCAGTGTCAGATACAGAAAAAGCAATACGTGATGCCTATTGGCATTTGAAGAATAACTCAATATCAAAATAAATAAATGTCAACAATTCAACCGCATTTTTCTTAACCTAGGGATACATAAAAGGAACTTAAGATAAAAATGCTAATAAGACCATGATGATAAGTACCTGCAGAAGAAAAACGCCGGACACTAATTGGCAACTGGTGAAAAGAACAGATTACATCAGAAAAAAAGGCATATCTGATTTGAAATGACTGAAAAATTCAACACTAACCTTGAGCTTCAGATATTTTTCATGCACTCCAGTTGGCATTGACAGAGAAGCCCGCCTGACAAGTACAATCAAAAGTGAATTGCTCAAAGAAAAATAAGTAAAAGTCACGAAACCCGCAAATTCAAAATCGATGCAAACCTCAACACGGAGCCATTGCCGTCCGCTACAGTATGGTGCAAATCACAAAACCTGCATGGACAAGTAGACAATAACTACTGTTGAAAGTAGTAGAGCATCTCAAAGCATTATTACTGCAAATATAGAACATCACAAAGTGGCTAAACTTTCCATCTTTTTCACCAAAATTTGTTTAATTACTTGATTTTTTTAAACATTTTCTTCTGATGCACATATCCTTGACCAAAACCCACCTGCCAAAATCTCCATTTTCCCAACAAAACCCGAATCAAAATGCAAACAAATTACAAAACCATCAAAAACAAACCAAAAGACAGTCTTCGCAATTAATTGGTCGAGTGATCTTAATTAAGAAAAAAAAAAGAGAAAAATAGTGAAGTACCGAGAGAGGGATCGATACAGAATGCGAGCTTTGAGCAGAGAAGGTGCCCGTGAGATCACCGGATGCCTGAGACGTGATAGCGCCATAACTCTTCTTTGACTAACAATGGCAAATCAATACTCAGAAACAGAGACACAGGTTGCTCTATACTACGATCCTCCGTGTTGTTTGTTGGACTTTTATTACAAATTACAATACCAATTTCCTCTTCTTTTTCTGCTTTGGTTTTTCTGTGTACAGAGCAGGACTGGCAGGTCCAAGAACATGTGTATCTTTACCTTTTCAATGCCCCAACTAAGGCACCCAAGTCCTTTCACCTACGAATTCATGGCCAAGCCCAATTATATAGCTCTTGAACTAAAGGGTGCTTGCTTAGAGATAACGAGAAAAAAGATACAGGCATAAAATGAAAACTTGGTATTAAGAAAAAGTAATATTTTCATTCTCTCTTTTTCAGCAATATGCTATACAGAATCTATTATTGGCTATATTTCATTATCACTTCTTACTATATTTATTACTATTATCATATTTGTTTTCTGTTCCTTGCAATCAAACACATTCTGTCCTCAAGACAGAGACAGTTTTCTCTGTTCTGTCAACCACAATCAAACACTTCTCTGTCTCTAGTTTCTGTTCCGTTCTATCATGTTCTTTTCTGCCTGCAGCTACTAGAGACAGCAACAAAATGCAGCGTAAGCGTCTCTATGCGTCTGACGTCTGCTGATAATTCTTCCTCAATTATAAGCTTAAGGCTAGATCTGGCAATTCAAGTTTGTGACGTAAATCTAATTTTTAAATATTTAAATCTAATTTAAAATTTGATTGGTTTAAGACTAATATGATTTTTTTTTTGTTTAAAGAATTATATATGACCTATTTTACAACTAATTTTGGACCACATTAACTGTTTCTATTACTCTGTGCTTACTCTGTTACATAAAAATTTAATCATTCGATAATTGAGACTCACAAAAATTGGACAAATGGGATGATTTAGAAACGGGAACAGGAGAACAAAAGATCTGTTCCCTCCAATTTTACCTTTATTATTAGTGTAGTGTCACTTCACGTGAAACTAAATATAAAACGACATCTTAATTAAAAAGTTTAGAGAGGTTTAAAATTACGCAACTTTACCTTTAATTGATAGACATATTGTTATTTAAGAAACTTTAGAAATTGTTCTTAATTTAAATATTTTCTAATTTTTGTGATTTTTATTTTTCTTAAAAAATTATATTTCGGTTAAAAAAATAGCAAAACGCATGCGATATGAACCAATCGGATGTTATTTACATGACGATCTAAGCGAGTTCTTAAACTCGAATCAAACTAATTAAATTTAACTCAAACTAATAATTTATTATAATTATCTTAAATTTAAATGATTTGAGTTAGGTTTAAGAATTGAATTAAGTTATCATATTAGTAATATTTGATTAATTTACGTAAGATGTTCATATTATATATGTTTCATTTATATTTTTTAATCAGAGTAAAAAAAAAGAAAGATTTTTCTACAAAATTA
>JANIHY010000003.1:58142775-58153199 GCA_027479065.1 Erythroxylum brevipes
GTTCCGACCTTTAAGGACAAATTTTTCATTTATATTTTAATTTTTTAATTTTTTAATATTTAACTGATTTTATTACAGTCTAATATCAATTAAACCTTTTATACTTTAATTTTTTGTTTTATCAGTTTAGTTTTCGATCTAATTTTTAAACCATTAATAATAACAGTGGGTCAAATCAGGTCAAACCCTTAAACCAAAATTCATATACCAATATAATAACCATGACTCTTTTTTTTAATTAATAATTAGATTTCATTATATATATTCTCTTATTTTAGCAATTATTAAAATGAGTGTCTAGGATTCTAAAGCATTAACAAGACAATCAAAGAGAAGGAAACAAAATGCAAGTGTAACATAGTACTGATAAACTACAGAAGCAGAGAAAAGTAGGAACATCATGGCTCAGCTGTCACCTGTTTCCCACTACTTACTTTGCCAACCAACCTTCAGGTTGGAACCCTCTGGTCTGATTATCCGTTAGATCCTTTGTATCATATATCCTATTTCATCTATGTTCTATTTTATTTCAACTAATTTATTTATATAGACCTATATAAATAAATAATTGAGATAAAATATAATATGATTAGAACATAATAAATGACGTAAAGAATCATGTCCCAACTTGATTATGATATTTCAATCTTATACTATTTAATATTTTTTACATATTTATGTAGATCTTATGTAAATGTGTTAATAAAATTTAATAAAACAAGTAAGAACTGATTAATTGAAACAGAAGATCTGTTTTCTCAATTTGTTGGTTCACATTTTTCTATATTTTGTTGTTATGTATAAAAAATATAAGGATTGATAGATATTATATTTAATGGATATTTAATAAAAACTTAAAAATATATATTTAAATAAATTTAAAATTTAGCATGATGAATTTTAATGCAAAAATATAGATAATCATAAATGACAAGATGTATTGGGAACAACTCAGGTTAAAGAATAAGGATCGGATGATTGAGGCTCGAATTAGATTTGAGTCTAAACAACGAATATGAGGTCGATTCACTTGGTTGAATGATCCACGCAATTAATGTAAAACAACATCATTTTAGAGAATTTTTCTTAAGAGATTTCATTTTTTTGTTAAATTTTAAGACTAAAACAACATCATATTGATTTTCTTTTTCCAAACAGATACGGTTAGATCTACTTAAGGAAACTCAAGTTTGGATCTGGATCAAACTCAAGCCATGTTTTAGAGAAGGAAGTCGGGTAGAGTCAAATTGACGACATGTTTAACTCGTAAACATCTTAAAATACGATAAATGTAATTCAACCCGACTTAAAGTTAATAGATCGGATTTAAATTAATTAAATTTCAAATTTGGTTTGAATTCCCCGAGTCAATCGAGTTTGAGAAGCTAACTCAAAAAGGTTTTGAGCTATTCGAACCCGAGCCAATTGCATATCTTATACGAGCTAATGATTTTATATTGACTTGGTAGACGATGTTGCTATGCACTAACCAAACATGTATCTATAAAATGTTTAATGAGTAATTGGTGAATCAACTCACGTACATGTACTCCACTAATTTAAGTCATTTGAAAGCACAGAAACATAAAATAAAAAAGGGCACGAAGGAAGTTATAAGAAGAATGGATTATGGACACACAGATTCAGAGTACATTGAATTTGCAGTAAATCACTGCTAAAACAGGTATCGTGTGTGTGTCTTTCTCTCAATGGACGTTGCGAGTTTTATCCCTTTGTTTGGGCTCTGTGTATCCGTGTGATTGACGGTTACTTCTCTTTCGTGTGTAGATAAGGAAATGGAATCGACGGAGTCGTCTTACTTGTCGTCGCCGGAGCCGCATCGGAACAGATCTCCGCCGCCGCCTAAGTCTCCGACGTCAGGTAATCTGATCTGATCTCGTCGCTGACGCTTTCGTTTTGACTTTTGAGTCGCTTTGTTTACGCAGCGGGTTGAATTTTGACTGCATTCTGTGGATAATTGTGATGGTACGTGTTGAGGGTGGTTTAGTTGTCTTTAGTGACCTGCATCTGATAGTTTTCGTTCGAATTGAAACCCTAAACGCTAACTTAGTCTGTTTAGTTAAGGAGAGATGTGGAGTGAAGTAATGGAGAGAAGTGGCTTTTTTTCTATTGTTTTTGGTTACTGGGAAAATGTAATCTGCCGTTAGGAACATTGAAAATGCGGGTGCCTCAAAGTAATTAGAGTTTGGTCCATGTGGTGGTTATTTATTATTATTAACTTTTTCCGATTTCACAACTCCTCATCACATTTGCTGTTTGGATTTTGATTTTTCTCTGGGTTGAATTCATATTCGCCCTTTCGTTAATTTTTATTTACAAAAGCCAAACGTGTAGATTAACTGAGGAAAAAACATAAGGTAGCTTAATTCTATTTGCAGAGTATACGACATGGATTTAAATTGTGTATATGAATTCAGTTTCTTCTATTTTTATTTGCTAATCTTTTATCCTCCAACATACTTTCTTCTTTTGTCAGATAATATGGAGAAGCCAACATATATAAGGTTTCTGGTATCGAATGCTGCAGCTGGTTCTGTTATTGGAAAGGGTGGTGCTACAATTACTGAATTCCAATCCCAATCTGGAGCAAGAATTCAGTTGTCCCGCAATTATGAATTTTTTCCAGGGACATCTGATAGAATAATTGGGATATCCGGTTTAATTGACGATGTATTGAAGGCAGTGGAACTTGTTCTTGCTAAGTTGCTCAGTGAGGTACAAATTTTGTGTAGGATTTGTTAAGCTTATGTTAGTTTAAATTAATTCACTATTTGATATCTTGTTTGTCAGCTTCATACTGAAGATGGTCATGACGCAGAACCAAGGATGAAAGTGAGATTAATTGTTCCTAATAACTCTTGTGGCAGCATTATTGGAAAGGGAGGGGCCATCATAAAGTATGAATAATTCTGTTACATTCTGCTTCGTAAAAGTGTAAAACATGTCTATGTAGCTTGAAAACTTAAAAGATGTGAAATATTGAAAATGCAGTTAATATTGTGGACAGCATTATCATTTATTCTATTACGTGCATCCAACAAGTTTTTCTTATAATTTTTGGTTTCAAAACTAGCCTTTAGTTCTCAAGGACACTATAGTAGGCTAGCTTACTTGGAGTACAGATTACAAAACAATTTCTGGGAATGCTTGTTTCATATACATGCGTGTTCTCTGGTGATGAAAGACTAGCTACCCTCTCTTTTGAGGCCTTCTCAATCTTTGGTTTTATGCCTGTAGGAAAGAATGCATTAGCTAATTCTAGAGTCAAGTATCTACCTGGTGATACTGATTCATGTTTCTCATCATAGCTGCTGCTTGTTCGTGTTTGGACATAACACATAACACATATCAGTATATATGTTTATAGAGAATTCCATCCACACCATGTGGTTGAATTGCCATTCCTGATTTATGTTTATTGCAAGGTCACCTGTAAACAAATGCGAGTGCTTAAGTGCTTTAAACCAAAACCCAGGGAGCAAACACCATTTCTGACATACTGCTTTTCATTTACTTAGGTCATTTATCGAAGAATCACAAGCTAGCATCAAGATATCTCCCATGGATAAGAACTTTTATGGCTTAAATGATAGGGTGGTGACAGTGGCAGGAACTTTAGAGGAGCAGATGCAAGCTATTGACTTAATTTTATCCAAGTTAAGTGAAGATCCTCATTATGCACAGGCTATGAATGCCCCTTTTTCTTATTCAGGTATGTCTCTGCCAGTATCCCACAACAAACTAGCAATTTGTATTGATCACTACAAGTCCTTTTGTGGCTTCAACATCTTTCACTTTGCTTTCATAAATTATTTGGTGAATGATTAACTGTTTATATTGATAGTGATTAGTTCTGATCCTGCTCCAATTTTGATCTAATTGCAAAAAGTTTTATGACCTAATAATATTTTTAGTTATTTTTTTAGGGCCTTTTTTTTTTTGAGCCTGTCTGTTGGTTCCTCATAGAAAGGGTTCAACACTACTTTGGATGAGTTTTTAACTGTAGAATGTAGTGTCTTTTTGTTTTTTTTTTGGGTCACAGATGAAATCCCCTTCCCTATTTTAGGGGTCACAAAACTGTTTGTTTTACTTGGAGCTTGAATACTATTTTTCATAATCTCTTCCTAAATTTGGGCTTCTCTCTTTATTTCATATTTTATAGTATCTCAAAACATATACTATGCCAACTTTTTCTCCTTTCTATTGAAATGAAAACCCAAATACGAACTTTTAGCGACAAGTAAAACTATTGACTATGAATTCTTGAATTCTTGTAATGGAGTTTGAAACAAAACTTTTCTTTTGCTAATCATGTAAGAAAATAAGAATTGATACAATTGATACATAAATAAAGGAATCAGCATTGATTTTTCTAAAAAGGAAAAATTCACTCTCTCAAATTTAGTTATAACACAAATTATGAGTTTATATAATTCCATGTCACAAATTACAAATATCTAATTGGATCTCTAAATTTTGATAGATCATAATATGCTCTGTCCATAATAAAAACTGGAATGAGAAAAAAGTGGGATGGACTATATATAAACAGCTATACTTATATTTGTGTAATATTTGTATTTGCATATGGTTTAGAGGTGTTGTGATATATCTCATATGTATTATTGTATGAAGTTATCAAAAGAACAGTGTTTTTTTCTCCTTTTTTGTTGATTTCACAACTATTGCAGCTTGACTTGATTCAAATTTGCTTTTGCTTCCGGTACCAGTGACTTCTTCTTTCATTGATAATATTATATAATAAGATTGTGGTGGGGTTGGGAGGTTGGAACATACTTGAATCACTAAAAAGATGATAACAAGTATTTATGTGAATAATGAGTTCAGTCGAAGTAATAAGTATTTATGTGAATGATGAGATCAGTCGAAGTAATGGTACAAATTCATTACAGGCAAAGGACTGTTTTACATGAAGCGAGTTGCGATCATGAGTTTAGTTGAAATAATGGCACAAATTCATTGTAGGCAAAGTACCCCGCCCAGCGTTTTCATTAAAAAATGTTGAAATATGCTCATGGTTGTTTTGGTGATCTAGTTGCCTAATTAATTTGTCTTTGTATGAAGTGCAATGCACAATAAATATGAGAAAGTGTTTCTAAAACTGCTAATCTTGAAATTATTCTCTGAGATTGTTCTGTTCATTACTGTACATTTCTTATGCATAGACTCGCTGAACTGTCTAGGGTTGTTATCTGTGTGATATGTGATGCTTCCCCTTAAATTTATTTTATGTTGAGATATCTTTAACTTGAAATTTTAGGTGTTTACTTCTCTGGTTTTCACGGTATTCCATGTACATATGTGCTTCCTTCTGTTGCAACAGCAGCATACAACACAACAGGCTACGCACCAAATGGGAATGGAGTGAAGTTTCAGAATAACAAGGTTTCATCCGTTTCCTTGATGCTTAACCTGAACTGCATTCCCTGCATTTCTGCTGTTTTTTCTACATGGTTGACTTAGTTTTGGGAAAACATTAACCTATTGCAGTTTGCTGGTAGTTGATTGTTATTGATAGAAGGCATTTTGGCATTTTCAGGAGGATCATACAAACTCAGTGACAATTGGCGTTGCAGATGAACATATTGGGCTAGTTGTTGGTCGCGGTGGAAGGAACATCTTGGAAATCAGTCAGGTATAGTGGAGTTACACCTAGACAGTTTGTCAAAAACATATCAATGAAATTGATCTCCACCAGTCGTTACAAGACTTCTGAATAATCTATATGATGAAAAATATAATGACATCAATTGTCCTTAATTCTCTCTTAACTTTTAGTTTAATATAATTAGCCATCTCTCTTAAGAAACGGAGGACTTATGGGCTTTTTCCTCTCTCGCTTCATTTTCTTTTCCTTGCTTTGCTAAGATAGTCTTGCGGTTCATGGTGTGTCCATGGATATTGTAGGAAAGATTCAGTACATCAAACTCCACCCTTGGTTCAAGGATTCGGTAATGTTATTACGCACTGTAATGTGGAACTTTGGTTTGACAGGTTAGTGGCGCGAGGATAAAAATATCCGATAGAGGTGATTTCCTGTCCGGAACCACCGATAGGTATGAATCCAGATCCTAGGCTTGTAAATCTGCAGAACACAAATATGATGTGACTTTGCCAGGTGACTGGAAACTTTTAACGCAACTCTCTTCCATCTTGATTGGCAGGAAAGTGACAATCACCGGGTCACAGAGATCTGTCCGTGCTGCTGAGGGCATGATCATGCAGAAGGTGGCTTACGCGTCTCAGAGGGGAACAGATTAGTTTTCAAGTTTTTTTCAGAGATTTTCTTGTTACGAATCATTTCTTTGTACCTTGCAATTCCCTTGCATAACCACAAATTTGGAAGCTGTGCACTTAAAAGTTCCTGAAAGATAAGTATTAAACAACCCAAAAGCAAGCTGTGATGAAGAGCATGACGAAGGAGACAGACAAAGAGGGAGTGAAGGAGAGAGCTTGCTATAGGACATTGTTCACATAGTACAAGTGTTTGGACTAGGGTTCTCAAGTTATCGAACGTTAGGATTAACCTTTTGTCATTTCTTGATACGGTTGTAACTTCTCTTTTCTTTTTGCCCTTTCGAGTTGGATCCCTTTACATAAATTTGGAGAGTTACTGTTGAAACACTCGCTGACTTTTGAAGATCTGCAACCAATAATCTCCAGCCAACTATATTGTCAAAAGTCATATTCTCGTCCCAACAAGGTAGATAGATGTGGAAAAAGCCTAAGCTCGGTTTAGTTTAACCTGAAGTCAATCAATTAATTCGACCTACAGGTCTAATTAAGGTTTTTTTTTTAATTTATAAAAGTTATTATAGAAAATAATTTATTTAAAAATTTGAAATTTGGGTGAAGGGCAGGTTTTAAATAAAGTGCTAATCTCCTCAATTATATTAAGAGTAAGGTTGTATATTATCGGACTTTCTAAATTTCAAGTCTCAATGGAATTTCTACTAGATGTTATTATTATTGTTGTTGTGAATATTAACTATATATATTAGATATTCACAATGACAATCGCTGATTAGATTGGACCGAATTTTTTTCTAATTCAAACCCAATTCAAAAAGTTAGGTGGTCCATAATTCGTGACCTTGTTTTGATATTTCGGTGAACCTATTCGAGTGAGCCGGACTTTCCAAGTTTGACCCAATTTGCCATTTCTATTCAAAAGATATTGTTGATTCAAAAATAAGAGATAACAATATGTTGAATTGTGGGAAATCATGAAGATGATTTTCAAATGTTTTGTAATTAATCATTGGTAATTATATATAGTCAATCTTATGTGAATAATGAGTTCTTTTATTACTTGCCTGTAAAGTTTTTTCTTTTATTTATAAAAGTCATTATAGCAAACAATTTATTAAAAATTTTGAAATTTTGGGTGAAAGTAGAAAATTTTAAATAAAACGTCAATCCCCTCAATTATATTAGGAGTAAGGTTGTATATTATCATACTTCTCCAAATCTCGCGTCTCAATAAGATTTTTACCGGATGTTATAATTATTTTTATTGTTATTGTTGTTGTTGTTGTTAACCACACATATTAGATGTTCACAAAGATGATAGTTGATTAGATTGGACCAAATTTTTTCTAATTCTAGCCCAATTCAAAAGGTTAGGTTTTCCAAAGTTCGTGACCTTGTTTTGACGTTTTCGTGAACCTATTCAGCCAGGTAGTCTGGACCTCCCGAGTCCGACTCAATTTGCCATTCCTATTCAAAAGATATCGATGATTCAAAAATAAAAGATAACAATAGGTTGAATTGGGGGACATCATGAAGTTGATTTTCAAATGTTTTGTAATTAATCATTGGTAATTATATTTAGACAATCTTATTATAAATACTTAAAATATTTTTTTATTTAATAACAGCCTTACTGCTGATAGGCATCATGATTTATTTTACGTATGTATTACTTTAGCTTACTAGATAGAAGCTACATTTTGGAGGCAAGTTGCTGTTGGGTGTGTAAAACAAGCTGCTTTCTCTGGATTTTCCCTGCAGCTGACTTTGGAATGGAACTGATGAAGCCCACTCTTCTTACTTTCTTGTACGGAGAAACCTGAGATACACAAAAATTTCAGAATCCAGATTAGATGAAAGTTAAATCGAAGCAAATGAAGAGAAGAGGAGCACCTGACAGGCAACAAATTGTATAACTTGCTGCTCAGTGAGTTTAGATCCTGGTGCTTTCACCACGTACGCCATTGGTATCTGTCCTGTTTCTTCGTCTTCCACACTGCAAAATCTATTCGTTTTAGAAACAGAGAGAACAGAGTCATAATAGCAGAGATGTGGAGGTGAGTGATTTTTTACGGTATAACAGCTGCATCAAGCACTTGTGGATGACTCAGAAGTATGGTTTCAAGTTCTGCTGGAGCAACCTGTAACAAAGTTCCTGACTCTTGATTTTATCAGTAGATTCAGCACTACATGATTTGCAGTTTTAGTTCACGAGTTGTTCACGGAAAACTGGATAGAATGTGTTAAAGAAGGTGCAAAATTGTTGAGGGACAGTACCTGGAATCCATTGTACTTGATCAGCTCTTTCATTCTGTCAATAATATGAAGAAATCCATCTTCATCAAAGAAGCCCAGATCACCAGATCTTAGCCAGCCTTCAGAATCAAGTGTTGATTCAGTTGCTTCTTCGTTTTCCAAGTACTCTTTCATAACAGTAGGACTTTTAATCCACAGTTCTCCTTTTTCACAGGGTGGCAAGGCCAATCCTGTTTCAATATCCGCCACCTTAGCAGAAAAGCCTGGCAACAGCATTCCACAGGAAGCAGGATGAGCTTCAGCTTGCCGATTCGACACGAAAAAGGCCGCTGATCCGGATGTTTCAGTTAACCCGTATCCTGGTCTGAGCTCCACCCAAGGAAAACTCTCCCTGAACTCCTCAGCCAGCTTATTGCTCAATGGAGCAGCTCCAGAGCCAACCCTCCTTAATGAAGACAAGTTGCAATTCAACTTCCCAGCACATTTCACTAGTCCAAGTATCACTGGAGGCACTGCAGGTATGTGATTAACACGATACGTTTCAATTGCATTAAGCATAGCCTGAAAGTCAAATTTTTGCATGATCACAGAAGTTACACCTGCTGTGAACAGTCCTAACCCGAAAAACGTAAGTCCATACACATGGAACATTGGAATGAAGCACAAGAACACATCTTCCTGAGACGAGGTTGCATGAACTAACCACTTGAGTATGGTTATGTTTGCTATAATATTTGCATGCGTTAGTATCACACCTTTACTTGCTCCTGCGGTACCTGAAGAGTAAAGTATAGCTCCAATGTCGGATTGAGTCAACCGGGTCTCCGGCAATTCAAGTGGAGGATTACAGGATTCGATCAACTTCTCAACGCATAAAACATCCTCGTTAGATGTCCGAGTAGTTAGCAGAACTTGGATTCCAATTCCTGCCAACTTGTGCTGCTCTTCGGGTGCTATGATGAGAAGTTTAGGATTGGACTCACGCAATTGTTTGCCTATTTCTGACTCGGTGCTAACTGGGTTCGCCGGACTCATGATTGCACCTATAGCAAATATGGAGAGGCAGATGATCGGGTACAAAATCGAGTTTGGTGATAAAACGAGCACTACATCACCTTTCCTGACACCAAGAACATGGTACAACACTGAAGCGAGAGTGTGAACCGATCGACGGAGTTCTGAGTAGGTGAGAACTTGGCTAGTTGCCGAGTCAACGAGTGCAACTCTCGACTGATCATCGGCGTAGCAGAAATGGGACAGCACGTATTCTGCTATGTTTAGCTCGTGCTTGTCAGGGATCTGGAATTTGTCACCGAGTTGTAGCAGCGAATGGTAAATCCCAGTGCATGAATCAAACCCACTATTCTTATGGAATGTTGGTGGAACTTCAACGGCGTTTTGCTCCTCCACTGCGGTGAAGGTGGCGGTGGCGCATGGTGATGATGATTCTTCGACCGTCATGTTTGATATATTCATACAAATTCAACAAACCTGGAAATATGAGATTACTTAATTACGTCCTAAGAATAAGCCGACGATCCAAAAGTCTACCCACCAGACATATATAAGTTAAAAAGACATACAGCTGTAGTCTGAATTTAAAAGTTTTATTTTTTATTTTATAGAAAACCTCTTTTTCTCGGTTGAAAGATAACAACAGATATATTAGTAGATATTTTCTAGAGATAGCTTACTTTAATCGATTATTTGAGTATCATTTAAAAAATAGAACTAGGGCTTCTGCCCCGAAGGTCATCCGAAACGGCGTTTCACCTGTGGCTCCGTTCGGTGTGGTTTTATATGCCCACAATACTTCATCTACTTCCTCTACCCAGGTCTTTCTCCCGTCCAGGCGCTTCTTGAGGGCGTTCATT
>JANIHY010000003.1:58164959-58179239 GCA_027479065.1 Erythroxylum brevipes
GAAATTGTGTTGATATGAGTACGAAGGAGTGTATTGTAGTGTAAGTGAAGAAATTGAGTTAAAAGAAAACGAAATGTGCCATAGTGTGGATAGGGTCAATGTGTACATGAGAAGAATATCGGTTAATATGATCAGAGTGTAAATTAGTAATGGATATGTCAATGAGAGATAAAAGGGGTTAGGATGATTAGGTATTATAATTTTGACTTGTATGGTTGATAAAATGGGAATAATTGGAAACGGGGAAGAAAGTACGTGATCTGATAAGGTCAATATAGATTGATTGTATTAGTGTTAGGGGATAATATAGGGTATCGATATGAGACTGAAATGCTTTGCCTGTAAAAGGGAATAGAGAAGAAAAAAATATTGACAAAAAGAAGTAGAAATGGAAGGAAAAAAATGTGTAAGCTAGGTTAAAAAGGAAATAACTACAGTTGACATGGCTTTGAAATGTGAAAATAGTTTAAATATTGGGATTGCATTTCGTAATGCTTCTGCATTATAATTCTGAATGGATTGGGACTATACACATGGACGATAAAATAATTGGGACAATTTTACAAATGATTGGAAACGAGATTCATGAATATATTATTATAGGGAGAATGAGATATGTTCTTTGATTTGAATTGTTTTATGTATGCACTTTTGGGAATGATGATACTCAAAAGAGAAGAGTGAAAGCACTTAAAAAAATGTGTGTGACGAGATGTTGTGTACAAAAAGGAGTTAAATAATAGAAAGCCGAAAAGAATTTCTGTCAATATGTGTATTAGTATGAGGAACGAGTGCAGAGTATGATTTGGGTCACCAAATCACAAGGGCACCCTATTTATGGGCAGGAACAAGAATAGAAATGATTTCTAGAGTATATAGAAATGTTGGTATCATTAGTGATTGTGAATGATTGAAATGTGAGATAAATACATCTCTAGATGAGATGGTAAGAGTTAGATGAAATTTTCTGAGTTGTATAGTATAAGAGATTACTTTATAGTTCATTGGGCCTTAGTATCGAGGATGCATTGACCAGAGTGGGCGATACGAATTGATCCTATTATGATAGTAGGAAAAGTGGAAATTGATTCTCTTGAAGTTTCAAAAAGGACCTATAAGTACATATGGAAAATAGGTGAGTGATTATATCGAGCTTTGTTAGCGTGGATTTTGATCTATGAGGGTAGGCTTTCCATGACAAATAGCTGAGATCATAAACTCTTCTCGCGATTTAACAATAGAATCTGGTAATTCTTTCATTTGTCTAAAGGTCGAAAGTTCCTTACCTGATACAATCGGGTTGGTTTCAGGAGGGGACTGACTGCCGTAACGAAGGAATTTTGGAGTTGAGGATGTGAAATATCTAAGTGTATAAGGGGACTCGGGTATTTCAAGGAAAACACTTTTGTTTATGTGAGGAGAATTTCGGGTATGCATCTTAGGGTGTAAATGTTGTTTAGGAACCACAAATCCTCCTTAAAGTTAAGGGTTTCCAACACAGGACGTTATGATTTTAGACCGATTGAAATCTGTGGAGCAACAGATATGAATGAACAGACATTTTATGACTCAATGAGGAATCTGTGGAAATTTGTTGAGAAATAGGAAGTTTTATGAGAAATTAAGGATATCATGTGACCATATTACTGCACAGAGAAATTTGTTACTCGAGGAATTTCATGAGCAGAATAAGAGGTTCTACTTATTAGTGTCAATTCTGCTATGATCTGATATTGTTATTGAAGGTTGTTGGGACCTAAGCATAAGAATATCAATAAGTGACTATGATGTTAGTGAAGATGAATTTATGATTATGAGGAATTTGGTTAAAATGTATAACGTGATTTTTGGTGTTGCTAAAGATGAATTACTGCCTGAGCTAAATTTAGACCCATGATTTGGAAAATTCTGCAACAGTAATTGGATTGAAAGCATAGAATTATGATGTGGACAGAATCGTTTGAGTTATACAGTGACTAGACAGATTAGTAGAGATTAAGGTATGACTAGAAATTGGAAAGATTAAAAGGATTGGGCTGAGGAACTTATGTTCCAATAAATTGTTTTAAATAGAGCATTGCATAGCAAAGTACCATATTTATGGATACTGGGTTACTAACACTAGTGTAATACAGAGAGTATAGTGACGAGCTAAGTGGAGCAAAGGAAATGGGGAAAACCCAAATTATGGATTTAGGGGATGTTGATGACATCGACATATATGTATTACCGTATAAGGAAAGGTCTTAGTAAGGGGACCCCAAAGGAGCAATTGGTAGCTAAGAATGTCGACTTGAGTGAATATGTTTGAATAAGTTCCGGCATTGTAAGTGATGCATTCTATCCCAAGAATGCATGAGATATGATGGAGTTGTGATTGAGTAGTCTATTTGTAGCATTTCTACGTAGAGCTATGCTCCATGATTTATTATGATTTGACTGGGCCTACGGGCCAATACTTTGATTTGACTCGGCCTACGGGCCAGTATTCTTATTTGACTGGGCCTACGGGCCAGTATTCTTATGTGACTGAGCCTACGGGCCAGTATTCTGATCGGACTGAGTTTATGGGCCAGTATTTTGTCTATGTGAAAGGCACTCAATCACAATGACAAGAACAATTGTGAACCTTATTAATGGCTTTATAAGTAATTTTATGGCTAGGATTGTTTCAATCCGATATATGTTGAAGTTGTGACCGGAAATAATGAGTTGAATTTTCTGAATACTCATCAAAGGCATATAAAAGAAGTATGATTTCTAAATAATGAATGGAAGGATCAAGGGGTGACATCAATGATGGTAGTATAAAGGAAACATCAAATAGAATGCTGTTATATGAAGTGTAAGAGTGCTTGAGAAAATAATACCCCTATCGTATTCAGTGTCAAAATAAATTTCGAGGATGAAATTTTTATTAGCCATATTACTTGTGGGATAAGACTTGGACTATCGACCAGAGTTCAATTCTTATAGATGATCACTCAATCAAATTTGTCTCTTACTTCGCTAAGAAAATTCATCTCATCATCATCATAAATTTCGCATTAATGTAAGGTCTGAAAAGATCTGATAATACGTAACTTTACCCTTATATAATAAAGAGGCTATTTTTGATAGACCCATATATACATGTGACAAGTTATTCAATAATATATAATTCTACAGTATTATAAAATATGCTTACATTAGTAAGAACTATAAATTTGTTGCTCCTTGTCTAGGGTACCCACTGGCGTGCAAGAAATAAAAACCATCTCTTCATTCCAAGGATTTGGGAAGAAATATCAACTTTGATACAACCGAGAATTATGGAACTACTACACTTGCGGAATTTAGGGTATATAGTACACAATATGACAGCAACTTATGAAAAGATCTTTTACTGCAAAAAACAAACATAAACATGTTCCCATTATAGAGGAGTAATGCAACTGCAACCAACTTAGACATAACTGTCAATTAACGATTTCCTCATCTCATCGACAATGGCATTCGGTTGAGCTTCCCTCAACTTGAAGACACTCTCAATAACCGAGAGTTCTGTTGCTGTAGTGTCTGATCCACAGAATGCTGTCCAGTCATTTACCACCATTCCGGCAGCTATCACTTCACTGCCCCGGTTAACAGTCCCGGCAACCAAAGGGACCTGCAGGAGTGTTGAAAGTTCATCCAAGTCTTCAATTGAAGTGTGTGGATGGACCTGATTAAACAAAATGTTTTTGGTTAGAGGCACAATAGGTCGAATTCAGTGCTTCGGAATTGAAGATGAAATGGGTATCTTGTACCAAGCCGCCTCTGTTAGAAAACGAACAAAAGCTGCCCACGAGAATGTTTCCAGCAATGGTCTGTCTAAACACTTCGACTCCAAGAACATCAGCAATTATCTCCTCAGTTTCCTGATCAGGATAATATGGACATATGAACATATGTAGCAACTAACTATGCAGGGATCTTTAATGCTAATTTATAGAGCTTATGGCACCACTGGTTCAGATAAGGTTTTTTTAAGGTCAAGAATGCAAGTCAACCAAGGCATTTTCGAAGACCACATGTTGGTCAGGAGAGACAAAAGAGAGATTTTCTATCAGTCAAAAACGGATATCGCCAAAAAGCAAAGTATATACTCTGATGGAAGGAATGGATTTAGTACAATTGATATCTTAGTGAAAAGATGGACAAAAGTCTCGTTCAGTATCAATTGATGAATTGGCCTGTCAAGTAGGAAAGAAAGTAAGAAAATCCTTTTTCTTTTAGATTTATAGAAGGGCAGCAGCTTTCTCTTCGAAGAATATGGATTTGATTCCCTATAACTGCTAGAACTTGAATATCAATTTGGGCACCTGCATGATTAATTGTTGCAATACCAAGCAGATTTTCGAGAATGTGAAATCCTACCTTGTCAAGATCAGTGTGTGCCAGAGCAACATGGTCATTACATGCTATGCAATTCCCTAACGCAGAAAGTCTCTCCTCTATTCGCTGCACAACAACTTGATCAGGTAGACTGTTCCTCAAGTGCTGGAGTTCTTCACAAAAAGAAAAAGTTGCACAGTTAGAACACAAAGTTTTCTAATAAAAAAAGTCAACGTACCCAGTGCACAAGTCTTCCCTCTTTGCGGGAGTCTGGGAAAGGTCAAAATGAACGCAAATTTTTCTAATAAAAGAAAGAAAAAATGCATCCTAAGAGCAAACTAAAATGCCATGAAAATATCATCATTCCAAATTCAAGCCTGAGCAAATTGTTTAGTCAGGTCAAACTGCTATTCTGTTCTTAACAATAAGAGTTAACTATCATCATTGTAAATGGTAACAAAAGTAATCTCGTGATGAATAAAGTTAATAGTCATAATAATGACAGATCAGTAGGTGGTCATCACCCACTTCCTTGCATTGAGACCTCGACAACTTAGCCGAACCTCCCAATTAGGAAACAAGCAACAAGAACTATTGAAGGAACATGAAGTTGGAATATTTAAATGAGCTGCTTGTGAAAATATGCATTCATGAAATTCTTGGCCAACTTACACTGATAAAACGTTGAAAAGCATAAAGAGCTCAATTAAATGCAACCACTTCAATTCTTCCTATTAAATCAATCATCATAATAATCTTACCTTGGTCAGTAGTGTTGTGTGGCACGAGAAGCCCTTTCTTGTTCCCTGCCAGCAGTTGACACTTGGGAGTAAGACGGCAAGTATATAATTAAACCCAATGAAACAATCCTTGAAAGAGTGAAAAATTCTCACCGGCACATAGCCGTCCAATTATCCGGGTGCCTGCAATTGAGGTCTTAACCACAGGAATGACATCAGCTAATTCTGACTCGAAGACACTGGAAGAGACTCACAAACCACAGATACGTAAAACCAATTAACAAAGTCGATACTAAAATTTTCACAAAAGATAAACCGAAAGTTTCTTACCTGTAAAAGCTCTCTGAACCTCCAATTGCAACCAAACAATATGCATTTGTCAGCTTGGAGAATACACCAACTTCGCAGTTGTTCTCAAACTGAAGCCCTATGCACCAGTGAACACCATAACGAAGGTAAATAAGGAAGCAGTTAACATGAAACGGGAAACAGATTATAAAAAAAAAGAGGAAGAATCTCACACAAAAACCCTTAAAAGAACTTACTAGTTGCCATGAAGATGAACACTAAACGATGCACCCAGACAAAACCAAGAGCTGCAATGACAAAATACAACCCAAGTAAGAAAATACCCAACCGAAAAGGAGTAATATAAAAAATACCAAAAGGGGACATATCAGAAACAGTCCATTTGAACACTAGATGGGCAAACTAGAACTAAGGGAACAACAACAACCTTATTATATACAAATCATCACAAGAAAGATAAACACAAAAGCAGACTGAAGTAGGAAATTGACAATGAAAAAAACGTAACGAAGCACTTCTTCTTCCCTCCAACATGGCCGGAACGAGAAAGCATCTTTATCGACAAAACAGAATTTAGAAACCAAATTAGAAATTTCATAAAGACATCCATACACCAACATTAAACACGGCAACCAACACATAGTTCAACCCCTTCGACAATACAAAGAGGGGTAGTTGTAATTTCTTCCCACGCATAGTTATGCCCAGATACAAACGCATAAAGCAACTTCAAATCAGCGTATAATAGCTTACTCTTCTGCCGACCGGCGACGGTTGAAACTCCAAATCAGCGTATCTTCAGATACTTATAGAGACACAGAGAGGGAGGCGCAGAGAGAGGGGAGGCGCAGAGAGAGGGAGGCCACGAGATGAGATATCAAAGTAAGGCGTCGTTTGCTTTTCTCTATGATTTTGCAGTTACGACACCGTTTTATTTAAGGGTTTCCTTAATATTTATTAATTCTATTTTAACTATTTTGTTTGACTTTAGGCGGGTAAAAGAGTATTAAGGAGTGTTTGGTTTGAGCACGGAATTAAGTATAAGTATAAGTATGAGTATAATAGTAGAAGGGAATGGAAATAGGTATGAAAAATAAAAAATGACGTTTGGGATGATATCATACCAAAGCTCAATTCGACTCGATTTGACCTAACCTAATTTTATTCGACTCGAGTTCAATTTTATCCTAAGGGCTCGGGGATAATATATTTAGAGATGATATTATACTCGAGCTCAATTCGACTCCACCTAATTTTATCCGACATTAAATGAGTTATACTTGTTTTTGATCACATTTTGGATCAAATTCGAACTTGAAGAGTTAATCTAAAATTCAGCTAAAAAATTTGTTCGATCGACCTAGTTCAAAGTCAACAAATATGACTTGACTAAACTTTGGACCGATGGACCAGACTCAAGCTATCTAGTTCAACCCGATCCAAAATATTTAACCTAAAAAATACCACTTTTAATTTTTAAAAATATGTATAATTATCTAATCCAGTCGAAACTAAGACTTTAAGACCCGACCCGATCTATTGGCACACTACTTGTCACAATTTGATGTATTCACAATTTTACCATCAGGCAAAAGGGCACGTACCTGAACCATACTAAGTTCTATGTTTCGGATGCTTTTGTCTTCTCCACGAACCTTACAAAGTTCCTCCATACTAACACAAGTTTGAACAGCTGGGATGAGCTCTAATATGTATAAATAATGAAGTTTCAGTTTAAAATGCTGCAATCTAGGTTCTAACACTACAGTACAGATAACAAAATCCAAAGGTCTGACTAGCCTTACAAGCAGGAGTTACATAACCATACATCCTAACCTGCTTCCACTCTCAGTCAGTTTCAACTCGAGGGTGAAAACATCTGTAGCTGGTTCAAACGGCCACGAATGCTAATTTAACATCCCGGATGCTTCCGCGATTCCTAGCTTTTTATCGTCGGCAACTCGGACTTTTCGTTTCAACTCCTGATTTTCCTTGGTGACAAGCTCGATGCGAGACTGAAGAATGCTGATCATGGCCTGAGCACTCATCATTTCAAGCCTCATTGACTCTTTTTCAACAGAAATCCTGTGGATCTGATCCTGCAAGTCCTCTATAAATTTCATGCAGCCAGGAGGCACGGTTGAGTCGAGCGTAGCAGGACTGATTTTAGGTCTAGGAGGAGCCGGAGAAGCTTCCTTTGTCCCAGCGGATTCCATCAGAGAGAATTCCAATAATGCAGATATTGCTGTTCTTGTTTCTGCAGCAGCCCTTGCTGTAGTAGTAGAAGATGAGCCAAGATCCTGCAATGTCATTACCGAATCCTCCGAAGCAATTGAGCGATTGGACCCTGTATCATTTCCATGTTTTCTCCTCTTATATTGGAGTAGAGGGAACGATGCCTCTGTGTTAAGCACACACAGAGGAGGACAATTCTCCTCCTTTTCAGTTTTGCACAAAGGTAAAGCATTTCTGGATACTGTTAGACATTCTTCACTACTATGAAGATCCTTACTGAAGGAATGACTATCCTGCATAAAGTTAAAACAAGTTGTGTAACTTTTGCTTCTTTTCCGTGCATACGTTATATTCCGTTACAAATAGAGGATGGAGAAAATGCAAACCAGTATTTCCACAAATAAGGAAAACAAATATGTAAAGTAAATTCGTTATGATTCTAATTTGAATTCCTCCATAAACACTAAAAATCACACGAGCAGAAGGCAAACTCTTTTGTGACTCAAATATGTTGTACTTGGCCTCCCTTTGTATCTGCTGTTCAGTTAAATTGAAAATGAAACTACCCATGTCGCTATTCCTGATCAGTTCTTGTAGCAGTTACGTCACAATCTAATGAAATTAAATACAAGCAGCATAGCTAGGATGCATATACTCATCTTAGTTCAGGTTTATACATAAGAAGCTAGATACTAGATAAACAAGTAAAAGAGTTTGTCCTCATACTTAGTGAAGGTCGATGAGTTTTCGAGGCTTTTAGTAGTTGTAAGTTGTTAGCTCAATAATGTGTGCATAAAAAACCGACTTCAACCATGAACCATCTGACTGCATATCTTCATAAATTTGCATATGATACCAATGAACGTTGGAGATATTTTTTGCATCTTGCATGCTCAGCTACAATTGTACCATTGGCTAACCTATGAATGCTTCATATCCACTAGTTTCAGCAAATTGATATTTATCATTAAGCCACTTACAGACTAACTGAAATATAAATATGTTATTTTGTGCTTGCCCAGACACCTCATTTGCTGCACATCCATGAAGTCCATCATTAATGTTGTAACCACCATACCAAAAGGGTCAAATCTATCAATCTAAAACATGTTTCTGTCAACACGACTTGCAGAAACTTTGAAACCTCAAATCAACTAACTGGTGAAAGTTTCAGCAAAAAGGTTTTTGAAAAACCAAATTGGAAACCTTTGTTCTCAGTCCCGAAACCCCGTGTGACTAAGACATGAAGAATAGTGTCATTCAAAGGGATTTAACCAGACTGAGCATAAGCTTTACTTCTCCTTCCAATTTACAACCAGACACTCTGAAGCCTAATGCATATTCATATTGTATTTCCAATAATGTAAAGTCACATTCACCTAATACTTTCTTCACATGAAACTACTTTCAGCTCAAGTTAATATTTCTTTCAAAAAAACTCTATCCAAGCCTAGTTCTTGCCATAAATCCACGAACAATTTCCTGCATTTCAAATCTAACCCTGTTACCCCTTCCACATTTATAACTGCAATTCTTCACTCCTTATTTGACTATCTTTGACACTTCAAACTCCAATGTCTTTTTATAGAAATGAGCTGGAATCACCTTTCCATCATAGCCCTAAACAAAACAGCTGAATAACACAGTAACAGATTACTAAATACTGTTTGAAATGCCAAAAGTTCATCTGAATGGTTAAAACTCTTTAAATCATTAGCGATAAGCAATGTCTTTTGGCAGTGGTTAACTTCATCTGAAGGGTTAAAACTCTTTAAATCATTAGCAATAAGCAATGTCCAACTTGGTTTCACAGAATAATGGCCACAAAAGCAACTATCACAAACTGATAATAAGTGCTTACAACTATGAATTTGACTTAAATTATATGGTTTTCTAAGGAATGTGATATATAGATAAGGAAAATATTCTATAACATAATATAGTTCACTTGTGTGTAACTTACACACAAGTGAACTAGAGTTTTATATCATGTTTGTGGTGGTAATATATGTTTGTAGCTTTCCCTTATCTTTGTAGAGAAGTCAGATCACGCAATTTCACTGTCTAACACGTAAGCTTAAAAGTAAATTTATTGAGGGTAGAGAAATATGTAAAAGAAGTATCAGGATGATAATCTAAGAGATTTGCAATAAATCATCAACTACATAACACGATCGATCTCCAAATGCTACTCTCTGAGATCAATTTTTAAATGTCAGTTTGAAGATCAAACCTTATCATGAAAAGGCATCTAAAATATAAAAACCTTACAAGCAGTTAAAAATGGAAACGGATACATAAAAACCTTAACAGCAGTTATAATGAACGTTTGGAATGTTGATTGCACTACTATCATAATGGAGTATCAATTGCAAGACCCCAATATGTAATGAAGCATCACATGACAGATCTTACATAATGGCTTTTTTGAGAAAACTAAAAGTGAAAACCAAGAGAGCAATTTTGACAAAGTTTGAAGGTAATAATGAGTATATCATCCATAACATAATGGATATCCATCAGCACATATTTTGATGCCTTAATATCTAGAAGTTGTTGCATAGCAGCTCTTAACTCACATTATGTAATATCAGTCTCCTGCCCGATCAAATGGCTATCCTAAAATCCACTTTCTTTACTAAATCAAGTGAACCATACTTAGAGATTACCATCAAATTTGGTTGGAAGGAAATGGAAAGAAAATGGCAAAAAGACACAGAGGTCTTTGAGAGGGAGACAGAAAAGGAGCACCATCCCCTCATATGATCATGCCACTACTACATTAAAGGACTCATTTCATTAGAGCTTCTGATGTATCTCGTTAGTAATAAAATGACAGCGTTGTGCTCCCATCTCTCACATGAAAAGCGTCTAGATTAAGGGCAAGAAAGAACTATTGATGAGGAGAAGATAGGTTAGGGGAGGCAATGCTAAAGGAAAACAGATCTAACATCAAAAAGTTGATGAGTTGAGGAGATCTTTTAAGAGATTGATCTGCTTATACAACCATCTGATGGCTTTATCCAACTATCAACATGATTTGAGATTTTGATTCCATATTTTCCAATTTCCTTTGGAGGCAATGCTCTTTGTATACTTCCAATTTTGCACATCATCTTTGTTCCAATCTCTTTCTTCACTGCAGGATTGTTATTAAATTTCCCCTATAAAGAATATCTATGGCGATATTATGTTTCATATGTGGTCATCTCTTTTCCTATCAACCAAAAATACTGATTTGAATTCATTGTTGAACTCTGGAGACATGATTCTCTTCAAAATTACCCACGTCTATAACTAGTAAAGTTTCAATGCAAAATTAGTATCAGAGTTGCATTCTGGTCTGCATGACTTGTCGTGATGCAAATTCAAATATATGGTAAAACAGTGATTTAACTACATTCAAATACTAAGCATTACCAGTAAATTACAGACCTGCTCAGCATGGTTCACTCCGTCATGACCGGCCATCAATTCTTCCATAGCATCTTCTCTTGGAATAACAGCAAGTTGGTAATCATTCCACTCCTCCTCAACGAACGGAGCATAACGATTCCCACTAGGGGGCCCTATGTTGTTCTTGTGAAACACTCTACACAGCACATAGGAATCATTCTTCATCCAAACAAAACGAAATAATGTCAATAAGATGGTCGGCGGTAAACAACAAAACATTGATTTTTTATTATATTACAAAAAATAGCAATTATAACAAATTTCACAAGAGACATGCACTTGCATTAAATTAGAAAATTCTCACAATGGTCACAATGCTATTTTCATATATAAAGCATAATACTAGATTTTTCTTATTGTTCTAAAACAAGCAGTATAGTATAAGCAATAGCGTACAAGTTGTTAAAGTACTTTAAATGTTTTGTGTATCCATTCGAACAAACAGAAACCTGAAATGCAAGAGTCCTCAACTATTGTTGCAAAAGCCTCACCTGTGATGTTCTGAGTCTGTCCAATTCGTCATCAACAAGACGGTACTCATGCATAACCCAATTGGTGCGTTGCCCACCAGGAGCACGCCCACTATGAAACACAAGTGTTTTCTTCATTGCTATGACTTGTGAACCCCCTCTAACCTCCCTGTCCTTGCCAGTAGCTTTCCAGTAACCCCTCCCTGTTGCCCTATTCATTCGTGCTCCATTTCCATATTTCTTGTCTAGTGCACCAAAGAAGTACCATTCTTGGTCTCTGGTTTTCAACCGTGACTTATCTAAAACAACCACCCCAACATGAAAACCTTGTCAAGAAACATACATAAATGGCTACGGTCCCATGGAAAGGGGAATTACAATCTGGAAACCCATCCACAGCTAAAGCAAAACAAGAAATGCGAAAAAGGGCACAAAGAAGACCAACAAACGGACCTAAGCAGCCATAAACAACCACATTACGCACAACAAAAATAGAAAAGAGAATTTGAACTCGAGGCACGTCCAAATATATACCAAACACTCACACACATAATCACTTGATCACTCCTTCACATAAGGACACAAATTAGATTCCAGATAGATAGCATAAGAGAAAACACTACATATTTCGACATAAACAAACACGAAAAAGCTTTCTTATCAATTTCCTTAATATAACATAAGCAAATGTCTTAATGTTGCACAGAACAAACGAATAAAAGATAAGGACTAAGACAATCGATGAAATGGGCAAGATTTGATAAGGGTGACCTGATAAGTCCCAAGGTTCGTTCTTGTAGATGTCGACTTCTGCAATACAATCAAAACGAACAGGTTTGTTAGAAACCTTCCGTTTCAAGTAATAGCTCACAAGCTCCTCGTCGGTGGGGTGGAACCGAAACCCAGGTGCCAAAGCCGCCGTAGTTGGTTTTGCTGCCGTTGGAGAGGGTGGTGCTGGCGTGGTGGTCGAAGCAGTGGTCATCGCCGCCGTGCTCGGCGGAGCAGAGGGCGTTTCAGAACCCATAAAAGCAGGACAAAACAGAGCTTGTCTGGATGTGACTAAACGTGGGCTTTCTAGGGTTTGGAGACAAAAAAGATAAGGTTCTCAAATTGATTGACAATGAAGAAACATGTGGATGCCTTAGATGGCAAGCAATTTGGTTCTCACTTCTCGGGACGTTACAGACCCCAACCCGTCACACACACACACATATATATATATAGGTTTTCTGAATTTTTAAGGATTTTCCATTTTTGGGTTTTTCGTTTGGTGTTTATCCATGACCTTTTGAAGAGGCTGGTGGGTGGAGGAGAGTGTGAATATCGAAGTGAGAACAGTGAAAGTATGTGTGAGTAAATGGTAAGACATTGAAGATACCAATTAACTACAATACGGATCCTAGCCAAGAAGTTGTGTTCGTTAGATTACGTTTTGCCAGTGGCTCACGTGAGTTCGGTACTACGGTAGGGTTCAGTTCCCATTGAAGTGAAATGTGAATCACATGCCTCAAACACTGCAAGATCGAAGTTTCAATCTGGTCTCCGAAGTTTGTAACTGTGAGACTAAGGTGAGCGTCATTCGTTCCTAAGACACTTAAAAACAACCTCCCTGTTAGATAAAAGACAATCTGGTCTCTCCCCAGTTTGTAGATTCGGTTTCTGTTGAATTAAGCTGAGAGTGGACTCGACGAAGGTGCGTCAGCTTTTGTCTTCTGTGCCCTTCCATTCTCAGTCGAGTATCCCTCTCGTCATGAAAATACGGGAGTTTCTTTACCGGAACTGGACTGTTATTCATTATCATATCTTCCGAGAGAGCAACAGATGTACGGACTGGCTCGCCGCCTTGGACGGTCTGGACGACATTGGAGTCACTTATTTTGATGTACCACCTTTAGGGTGTCATAGTCTCCTCATAGAGAATATGTCGGGATCTGTTTTCCCCAACTCATTTAGCTTCGTAGTTTTCTTTTTCCTTTATGTAAAAAAAAAAACAGTGAATATTGTATCTTTTTAGGTCCTGTCATTTTTATTAGTTAAGAGTAAGATTGTATATTATATTTTCTTAAATCTTACGCTTTAGCGAGATTTTTATCAAATATAAAATTTTATATATTTTACTAAAATAATATATGGGATGAGTGAGGTACTTAGCGAAGATTCTTAATGTGACTAACGACAAAAAGAGTCAGCTTTTACAGAGTGCAAGATACTAGTAAGAATGGTCAACCATTAGATACATCCTTATGTATTGTCTTGTAATTCTATTTATTTAAATTTTTTACGTGTTGTTTTTTTGTTGTTAACCTACATCATTATTTTCTTGTCGCATTTGCATTATGAATCTATCAGGAATAGTCTCTTTATTATAAAAAATTAAAGTTGCATATTATCAAACCTTTTCAAATCTTGCTTTACTACGAGACTTCGAATTGAATGTGACGATAACGATGATGAATTCGATGGATGAGTATTGTTCCATTGCATAAAGAAAAGGAAAGTTAATCATAAGTTTGCATGATGTAATGAAATGTTGAATAAAGTTTGAAAATAATGGTTATTGCATAAGAGGCATTTAATTATTTCTTTTTCCTCTTTTTGTCCTCATTAAATGTCAAAATGATTACAAAGTGACAAGTAAACCTAAGACAAGTGTAAGGTAAAGAAAATCATCATTATTTCTTGAAATTTTGGAATATGGATTTATGAATAAATTA
>JANIHY010000003.1:58182800-58195398 GCA_027479065.1 Erythroxylum brevipes
TGCCAAAATTAAAATCCTTAAGGTCAGAATTGGACCAAACTTCCTTCATATGAAATCTAGCCATACTTCTTAAGTTTCATTTAAAACAAACCTCAGCTCAATTGGAAAACCATATCAAAAGTTATGAGTCAAAATCTGAAACCTACACAACTCACATTTTCCAGATTTCCTCATCAACTCCACTTATTTCCTTCTATCATCAATCCTACATCAACAAGCATCCAATTTAGTCTCTAATTCAGCCCCAAGTTCATCTAAACATTCCCTTGAATAAAAATTACAATTTAGCAGCACACAACACACACTCTTTTTATTTGAATTCTCACTCATCTACAATCATTCTAACATCACAAATAATCAAAACCAATACCAATCCACAACATATTCATCATTCATCCTCACACATACTCACACTTATACTCAAACAATCCTACCACAAACTTTATGCAAGTAATGCACAATTAATCACTATAAAAGATTCTACTACCAAATTAAAGAACATATAACTTCATTCTTACCTAAACAAGCTTTAAAGCCTCAACTCTTCACTTAGACATCAAAATCTCTACTTCTTTTCATCACCTACGGTCACCCTCTTCTTTAAAGAAGAAAAATTTATGCTAGGTTGTTTTAGGAGAGTCAAAGGAAGAGGGTCTTGTGTGGGTGGAGCTTAACAAGAAGAAGAAGAAGAAGAAGAAGAAAAAGAAGAAGAACCCATCGAAGAAGGAGGAGGAAGGAAAGAAACACCTACCAATGGAGAGAGTTTTTTAAACTTTCAAGTGATTTTTAAAGCTTACAAGGAGAGAGTCGTGGAATCTAGAACTCCTTAGGTTAATATAATAACCTTTAAGTCTAAGACTAAGTAGGCAAGTGACATATGTCACTTACCATTTGTCTCGGTTTTCTGCATTCTACCTGTCAGTTTCCAAAAACAATTAAATTTTAACTCCAAATTCCAATGGCTCACAGTATTAAATCCCAAAATTATAAGTCTATTTTTTTAGTGCCATTGGACAGTCTTTTTCAGTACCGAAAACTCAATCAATCAGCCACTTGTCAATTTTTTCGGTCCGAAACTTTTCCCCGAAAAATTTCAGAAAAATTCTTAAAATTTTCCAAAAATGGAAAGCACACAAAAATCCACTCCAATTCATTTTTCAAGCACAAATAACACATTTTTCACAAAAAATTTCATTTAAACACATACGCTGGGAAATGTCAGGAATGCGTGTACAATTATGTGCATGTGCAAAAATTACCATGTATATATATATAGAGAGACCATATTATGCATGCTCATGCTGAGATACGTATACACATTCATACTCCGTCCTAAATTACCATTTTACCCTTCCCATCGGTGATGGGATGTTACACATAGACACGTTCACATTCAGAATACATTTA
Source organism: Erythroxylum brevipes (assembly GCA_027479065.1). Taxonomy (NCBI): domain Eukaryota; kingdom Viridiplantae; phylum Streptophyta; class Magnoliopsida; order Malpighiales; family Erythroxylaceae; genus Erythroxylum; species Erythroxylum brevipes. The sequence continues at coordinate 58,184,208 of JANIHY010000003.1, forward strand.
TCATCGGATCATGGTTCGGCATTTAACATAAATGTTGAGAAACATTTATTTCTTCTCATTCACATACAAGTAGTATTTCAATATCACATTTATGCATCAAGTCTCGGACCTTCATTATCCGGCATCAACATAAGCAAATCACATTAATATCAATTACATTCATATTGCATAATAATCATACCCGTAGTTATTCAATTCAAAAATTGAAGTTCAAAACAAATAATAAAATGAGACTATCTAGGTCGACTTACAGTACATTGCAGATTAGCATTAGCTTCTGTGATCTAGAAACTTTTGAATGTGGATGTTTATCCTGCACATCAAAATTATGCAATACACACATTGTACACACACATTAATAACTTTACACAATTATAAGTATTTATTGATACACATGTGTATCTATGGAATATGTACAATGCATGCTTAATGACAACCGCGAGTATATTATCGAATTTCACGTCCTATGCACAATTTCATTTTATAACTCAATTACTTGACATTTCATTTTTAGCATTATTCACGCTCATAATATCAAATTCTCATTCACTTTTGATAGCTACTGTTCGTCTCCTTTGAATCACAACTACGTTCATATGAACATCTTCATTCCTATTATACTCATGCATTTAGGATTGTTATATCAATAATTCATTCACTAATGTTATTCTAACATTATATGATCATACAATGTTGGGACCCCGTCCTTGTCAGTCACGTGTCAACGTCCTACGTGATATCGAGGCGCGCATCTCACAAGGTTGGTGTGCTTTTGTTTGTTTCTTTCTTTTTAATGAAGCCCAAAAAGACTACACTACCCCTCCTTGTAAGCCTTATACCTTTTAACCTTAAGTGATCTTCCCATTTTGCCCTTATACATGCTTATTCCTTCAATTTAACTAACACCATACCATATTCTAACTTAATCTTAATTTCTCCATTTAATACTTCTAATTCCATCAATCTAAGTAATAAAATCCTCCAACCATTTACATTCTAATTAAACTCTAACCAAAAACAATTAATCAAACAAAACCTTAAAAATAAATTAAAATCATGCTTATTTAATAAGAAAAATTTTTTGGGGGCCAACATACAAGATCTAAACTCTCATTTCTTCTCATAATATCTTCAAAATTCCAAATCTTCGGGTCAATTTTTGCATGATCATTCTGCCAAGAAAAATGAAGTAATTGAGAACAATTTCTTCTAGAAAATTGTTCTTATATCTCTTAGGATTCTAATGACACTACAATCATTCAATTTGGTTCAATACCCTAAAAGTTATATTCAAAATAATTCGGATTGTTCATAAGCTTAAATAGTATCCTGTACTCCACTTTAATTAAAAAATCTGAAATTCTAGAGACAGAATTAAATCTTGACTCCTTCAAAAAAAATTGTAGTCCTATGTCTCTAGTTTAGTCCAAATTAAAAATCATCTCATTTAGAAAATTACGTAACAAGTTATGCATAAAATACCAAAGCATATTCAATGAAAATACTCCAGTTATCATTTTTCAGAACGCCTCATCAATTCTGACCCAAATTCATCAATCAATCTCTCTTGAATGATTTCAGATGGTTATAATTTTTGGTGGAGATAGAGATCAATGTGTTACTAATCTAATGGTTCAATTCCGATGTCATTTGGAGGTCAGGAGAAGAAGTTATCACCAAACGATCAAAGGATGTTCACGTCTGTCAACTTTCACTGCACCTTCACTATGCAAAATCGTGAGATCCCTTGTAACCCTTTAGAGTCACGATCGTGCTTGTGCATGATCGTGAGATCCCCTTTTTTTCAAACTTCATTCTGGCTCTTTTGAAAATAGACCTTCGGGTCAATATTTCATGGCAATTTTGACAAGAAAATGAAGGATTTATGCAAAACACTCTTCTAAACAGTTGTTCCTTTATGTCTTAAGTTTCAAATGAAACCAATTTCATGCAATTTGACATGAAATTGGTTTGATATTCTGCGAGTTATGCTCAAAATACTACAAACTATTCTGAACCATGAAAGAATCCACAAACTCATCTTCAAGCTAAATTTTGAAACTTTTAGAGACAGAATTCAATTTTGATTCCTTCATGAAAAATATAGCCATATATCTGTAATTTAATGTGAACTTAAAATCATCCCATTTGAATATCTATGGACCAAGATACGACAAAAATACAGATGCATATTCAGTGGAAATACTACAACTGTACATGTTCAGAACACTTCAACAATGTTCATCTCTAACTGTAATTCATGTAGATCTCTACATCAATTTATGAATCATTAATCATCATACACGTAAAAGCAAGACACCAATGTATTCATTTCTTTACCCATATTCTAGCATACATAAATCACCATTTTATGTCCATTTAACCTCTAACTATCATCAAATATGCTTCCTTCAACAGATCAAGAAAAGTTCATACTTATACTTACTTGTTTAGCTTCATTTTCTTCAAATCACCAAGAAACCCTAGCTCCTTCGGCAACCACGAAAATCAACTTCCAAGGTGAAATGGGTTGGGTCATTTAGCAAAAAGAAGGAGAAGACAATGAATCCTGAAGAAACAAAGTGAAAGAGTTGGATAAAAATCAACTTGGTGAAAGTGAGAGTGAGTTTTGTAGATGGATAGAAGAATGAGAAGATGAGCGCAAATGAACAAAATAAAGAAAAGAACAAGTGTCATAAATGATAAGTGAAAGACCACAATATGGTCTTTAATTTAGGTAAAAGAACAGTTGGTGGTAAGGGGTAATGACACTTGTCACTTTCTTATAGTCTCATTTTGGTCTTTTAATAAGCTAGTCCATTTATCTCTAATTTTCAACCCAATTTTCTCCCATTCTTCAGTGACATTTGTCATTAAATCTTAATGTCACTTATAAAAATTTACACTAATATTGGACTCTTATTTGTACTACTATTCCTCAATTGTTCTATGACTTAGCATTTTTTATAGTTCAAAAATATCTTGAATTCTCGAAAATTTCACAAACTTCACCGAAGATTCTAAATCAATAAAATACACTCTCCAAATCAATTTCCAACATATAAAAACGACAATTCTCAATATAACATATTTATAATTCAATTATATCCTAAAAATGTCAAATGAGTACATGTATAGCTATTTTATTATGCAAAAATTCAAATTCACTTGCGTGTATGCTAACATTATGCATGAGCATGAAATGCATTCTTTTTAATTCTCATTGATCTCACATGTACTAAAATTTAAGGTTCTAATTTTTAATATGAGAACTGGATGTTACATTATTTACAAATAAGAAGATTTTCAAAATACTTCAGTAGCATCAACATTCTTAAAAGTTATATCAAACTCTTTATGCCTTAGAAAGTGAAAACGCTCTATCAAAAGAGCGATTGTTATTCTTTGAGAGCATACATTGAGCTTGCTTTATATTATTTTTGAGAGCTTGCAGAAATTTGTTAAATACTTTGGGTGTGAAAGTTAGAGAACCTTCAAAAACATGTACTTGTGAACTTTGAGAGGCTCATCAAATTTAATACCTGGATTCTTATAGTAAAATACTCAAGTTGGATACTTAGGGACTAGACATGAGCTTCGTTATTAGCCAAACTAGTATAAATCGATTGTGTCATTCTTTTTCTCTTCCTAACTTTTAAATTTCTGCATTATAAGTTTGTGTTTTCAAGAGACTCCTTCGGTTTTACAATAGGCTCCTTCTGTTTTTATATTGCAAGAGTCTCTTTTCTTTTTAAGCGCTAGTAGATAGCCAGTGATGTTGTTCCAGGAGGGAGATCTTCAAGCTGATGTTTTTCTTCTTGGCTCGAAAACCTCTCGTAGATAGCCAGTGATGTTGTGCAGTGTTTACTGACTAGCTACTAGCTAATCATATTAGCTTAATCATGTTAGATTCATCGTGGTTAGATGAGAAGCCAATTGGCCAATCATAGTTTTCTTATTTCATCCTAAGTTGACATTGTGTTTGAAGTTGTTTTTCCTAGTTGGTTGTAGTCCCCGTTTAAACGAGTGGTCGGTGAGCAACTGTTAAGTTCATAAACTTCAAGGTCTAATCTCAGCGGTAGTTTCTTTTGAACCACTGGAAATTGTGACCACAAGCGTTAGGTACGAATCAGGAGAAAAACGAAAGGCAAAGCAGGCTATATTAGGTTCATTTTTTTCTTTTTGCTGTGGCTTTCATGATTGTGCCTAGCTAGGATTGTGGGCTGGCAAAAAATTTACAAAGCGCTAAGTATGATAATGGATTGGGTCAAGCTGAGTTTATTCTCAGACTGACTTGGCCTAATTTTAAAAATATGCAACCCAAGTAGAGCGCTTAAAACTGCATTATTTTGATTTAAATTTTTGTGAACTTAAATCGTTTTAATCATGTTAATAGGTTGTTTAGATTTTTTGGGTCAAACTCTTAGATTTGAATTCAATTAGTTAAGTTAAATCCAAGGTTTTAAAAACAGAACTAGAAGCAGATAAGATATTTAAGGTTTAAAAAGTTTAACAAGAATTAAACTGTCTTAAAATTAGCTAAAGATTAAATAAAATTAAATAATTTAAAATATAATTTAAAGAGGTTATTTTTATTTATCAAAATTTTAAATTTTAATTAAAATGATATTATTAAATAAAAATTTATTTATTTATTTTCATTTTTAAAAATTAAAATTTTCTCAAAATATAATTAATAAATATTAATACACAAGTGGACAACGTAGTAAAGTAGGTAGCAAGATACGCTCGATTCGACAAACACAACGTAGGAGGTCGGCAACGTAACTCTTCAAACACAGATAACACTTGTCTCACTCTCGAGGATCAACGTTGTTCAATATATTTCTTAATTTTAATATATTTTTTGTTAATTTTCTTTAATTTTTGTGATTTAAACTATGAATAAAGACAAACCCAAGTAACGAATTCATCCCGCAAGTGCACTACCCGCCATTACAGTTCTTGCATCGTGATTTGAAACGCTGAGAGCAGAGTTTGAGTCTGTGTATATCTGACAACGTGGTCTGTTCGAGGCAAAGTTTGTTGCTTTATCGTTTAGGTGGACGAAGAAACAATGAAGGCTAGTTCTTGGAAAGGAGGGAGCAACAGTTATGATTACTCGTTCAAGATATTGCTGATTGGAGACTCTGGTGTTGGGAAGAGTACTCTTCTTTTGAGTTTCATCTCTAACTCTGTTCATGATCTTAATCCCACGATTGGTACTCTCTCTGTTTCTTGATTCTTTTATTGTCTTCTTCTTCTTCTTCTTCTTTTGTTGTTCTTTTTCTGGGTTTTGATGAGTTTTTGTGAAGTACAATAGATAGTGTTTGATTTGCTCTCATGCTTATAAAGTGTTTGGAACATGGCCTCTTTGTTCAAGGTTCTTTCTTTATCTTTTCCTTCTCTTTTTGACCTTTTAGATGTATGATATTGACTTAGAGTAGTTCATGGATTTCTTGGAGTTTCAATCCTTTTTTTTTTTCCCTTGTGTTTTCCTGTTCATAAAAGTTTTCAATGTTTTAATTCATTTCTCCGAACTAACAGGTGTAGATTTTAAGGTCAAGATGCTTAACGTTGCGGATAAAAAGTTGAAGCTTACGATTTGGGATACAGGTTTAATTTTCATTAAGTTGCTGCTCCGTGACTTCTTGGCATTACATATTTTCGTCCATGTTCTTGGTATCCAAACAGGTTTAGTTGTTTCACTTTCCTGTGAAACATGTTAATTTTCTTGACATGTTTCTTGTATTGCAGCTGGCCAGGAGAGATTTGGGATATTGACAAGCTCTTACTACAGAGGAGCACATGGAATCATACTTGGTAAGAAATTTATGTTTCTGTAATGCCACTTATGAGACTTTCACACAAATCAAGTCTGTTTTTTAAAATCCAAATCAGTATAGAGATTGTCTTCTCAAACATTCATCTCTGGTTTAATTCCTTTTTAGTTTATGATGTGACAAGGAGAGAAAGCTTCCTAAACTTGTCTGATGTATGGGCGAGGGAAGTGGAGCTTTACTCAACTAATCCTGAATGTATCAAGTTTCTAGTTGGAAATAAAGTTGACAGGGTAAGTTATATTTCCTATTCGATTTTGACCTAGAACTCGATCAGGTTCTAAACATTTGATTTGATTGAAATTCAGCAGGTCTGAGATAACTATTCATTAATATACAAAATGATCTCAAGCCCAACTCAAAAGTCAAACCTGAAAAAAACCTCAAGTCAGACTTGAAAAAAAAAAAGTTCTTGTTTAAAAAGTCCAAACCTGATGCATAACCTGGCCATCCCTTGTTATATGCATCTGAGAAACTAATCCTGATGATACAATACCTTTCAGGACAGTGAAAGAGAAGTATCTAGAGAAGAGGGAATAGCTCTTGCATGGGAGCTTAAATGCTCGTTTTTTGAATGTAGTGCTAAAACCAGAGAAAACATTCATCAATGTTTCATAGAGCTTGTAAGACAGGTAAGTTCTTCTCAACAATGAAATGGTTGTCTTTAGATTTAGGATTTGTGAGGTAATTATGCTTTAATACAGTTTCAACTAAAAAAATTTAAGACTAAATTATAAATTATATATTTATATGTAAATTATTGAGACAGTTTTACTTGAATTTTTAATATCTCTATTTTATAAGTGAATTTATATATGTCAGGTTAGTTCCTTCTTAATTGAAACTGATACGAATTGTTTGAATTACATCTTGAATTATCATTCATGTGAATCCATTTACATCGGGTTAACTCTTCTTCAGCTTGTTACTAATGCGAAATCATTTAAATTACTCCATGGATTATCATTCATTAGCCCACTCTATGTATAAGACTTTATCAACCTAACTCTGATACTAGTAGATAATTCCAAAGTGGCTCGAGAAAAAATTGGATTAGATTCATGTGAGCGTATATTGAACTGAAAATATTGTATATAATCCTAAAGTTTTACAAATGTTAATTATGGATCATATCTTTGTATATACATGAAATGTTTAAACTGATAAAAATTTGATTTTTTGCAGATCCTGGAAGCACCTGCATTATTAGAGAAGGGATCTGTAGCAGGAAAACAACAGATTCTGAAACAGAAACAAGAATATCAGGAACATCACAATAGTGGTTGCTGCTCCTAAAAAAAAAAATCCTGCCGGGACAGTCTTCATTTGAGACCAGATCTCCTGGACGCCAGATCTTCTGCTTAGACCCCACATTGGTTCATGTTTGGTGCTGTTGTACTTGTACATGCTCCTTTAGTTGTTAGAGCTGTTTAACATCTGGTTTGTAGTCACTTGTGTAGGGTTGGAATGGTTGGTTTTTGTATACGAATTATTTCATAAGTTGCTTGAAAGAAGCAGATTTATACGCATTACTGAATGCAGATTATGTTTTGTGTTCCTGAAAATCTTGTCTGTTCGATTTAGATGGATGGTAACAGCTATAATCTCATGAACCTAGAGATGAAGATGGATCATGTCGGGTTTACTTTTATAGTAATTTTTTTGCAAATCTAAATTAAAAATAAAACGTATAGTCAAGACAATACGTTTATATAATTAAAAATAACAAAAATACGTAAAATTATAAGAAAGTTCATGTCTTTTACGATCAATGGAATCTAGTGATCATAAAACTTGTCAAACATAGACAGCAACTTGTACAGCAACGTACAACCTGGCTTCTGAGCAATGTTGAACAATCCAAGGCTAATGATCTTTGCTGCAATACTTATATATATGGATTTCGCCGGCTTACTGGGCATTGTGAAAGACTGATTTGTTATATTATCTTACGGGAATCTTTGCATGGTGTAATTGGAATCAACGATAGGCCGTCACCTTTTTCTGTTTGTACTTCTGAAACCTGATCTTAGGATTAATCTTCACTTCCCAACATAAATACTCCCTCATTTCTCGGTATCACTCGCAATGGCGTCTCTATTAGTGTGGACTATTTGGATATCAGTTCTTGTTGCAGTGGCTAATGGTGCTGATATCTTTCTGAACTGGACGGTTGCGTTTGACACGGCCATTCGACCTGCTTCGGTCAATCAACCTGTGTGATCCTTGACCATAATCTTTGTTTTTACAGCTTCACTTGCCAATGTTTAGTGTGTGAGATGCTTCCCTTTTGCTTGAACAGGTTATCACTATCAACGGATTGTTTCCTGGCCCGCTTATCAATGCAACGACTAACGATTTCGTGCATGTGAATGTTTTTAACGATTTGGATGAACCATTGCTCTTTACATGGTATTTTTCTGCTGAAATAACCGGTCTGTTTCAATCAATTTGAGCAAGTTTTTAATGGTGATTGTCTTCCAGGAATGGGATACAGCAAAGACTGAACTCCTGGCAAGATGGAGTTTCTGGTACTAACTGTCCAATTCAGCCTGGAAGAAACTGGACATATGTGTTTCAGACCAAGGACCAGATTGGCAGTTTCTTCTACTTTCCCTCTATCAACTTCCAGAAAGCTGCTGGAGGATATGGTCCGATGAGAGTAAACAACCGTTATGTCATTAATGTTCCTTTTCCTAAACCAGAAGCTGAGTTTGATCTTCTTATTGGAGACTGGTCTTATGACGATTACAGGGTTAGTTTTCGGGAATGATTGTTCTTGTCTGTCATTCTTTTAATGATCTTGGTTTCTTAACAATGTTGAAAATTTTTCTCGATCAATGTTTCAAAAAACTTTGAAGAGCACAAGGTCGATGTTGGGCAACTCAGTGATCGCATACTACAACATTCCTGATATGATACTTATGAATGGGAAAGGCCCTTATGGTCATCGCATGTCTAAAGCTTACGAGTCCTTCACTGTCACAAAAGGTAGCAAATCCTTGAACTTGGAAATCAGCAGAATGATCTTCATAATACTGATGTTTGTGTGATTATGTTATGCAGGAAATACTTACAGGTTCAGAATATCAAATGTTGGGAGTTCAGTGAGTTTGAATTTCAGGATTCAGAACCACCAGATGGTTTTGGTTGAAACAGAAGGATCTTACACCGATCAGATAAGAATAGATTCGCTTGACGTTCACGTTGGTCAATCTTACTCAGTTCTCGTCACAGCTGATCAGGATGACTCTGATTATTACATTGTAGCAAGTTCTAAATTCCTGAACACCAGCAACTCCAGTGCTCTTGTGGGTATAGGAGTGCTACACTATTCCAATTCCCTTACACAAGTTAATGGTCCTCTCCCTTCAGGGCCTGATCCTTTTGATCTAACTTTTTCAGTCAATCAAGCTAGATCTGTCAGGTAACTTTTCCAGGGCCTGATTAGTCTACTCCTTTTCACAAATTCAACTTTCTGATCATGTTCAATATGCATTTCACAGGTGGAACTTGACAACAGGAGCTGCTAGGCCAAACCCACAAGGAACATTCAACGTGACAAACATTACCTTATCACAAACCTTCGTCCTAGAATCCTCAGAGGTTGAAATTGGAGGTGTTCCTCGTTATGCAGTGAACAACATATCCTACTCTGTCCCTGATACACCATTGAAACTGGTTGATCAGTTCGGGAATCTGACTGGTTCTTACCAACTAGATAGGTTTCCAACTCATTCTGTCAATAATCAGGCTGCATATGAAGTCTCTGTCGTTACTGGAATTCACAAAGGATGGATTGAAATTGTGCTTCAGAACGAAGTGATTGCAATTGATTCTTGGCACTTGGATGGATTTGGGTTCTATGTTGTAGGGTAAGTATCATAATCAACCATAATCGAGTTTCGGAGCTCTAAATAGCTAAATGAGAAGATATGCTGTGATCTTAGGCTTGGAGATGGAAAATGGACATCAGAAGCTCGCAGGTTTTACAACTTATATGATCCTGTGGTAAGATCAACAGTGCAAGTGTATCCAAAGGGATGGACTGCCGTTTATGCATACCTGGACAATCCAGGAATGTGGAACCTGAGGTCTCAAAAGCTGAAGAACTGGTATTTAGGCCAAGAACTATATATTCGAGTATATGATGATGACCCAAACCCTGCAAAGGAGCGACCACCTCCAGCAAACTTACTCCTATGTGGTTAGTACAATTTCTTTACCACTTCTAAGAACTTTTACTGGTCCAACCTTCTGAGTCAACAGGTAAAATCGAGTTGGTCGGGGTTTTCAAGGGAATTCGAGTTCTAAAAGATCAACTCAAAACAATATCATTTCAGGCTATCCAACTATCTGATTCGAACTAGGGCCGGACAACCCAAGTCGATGATAATGGGTCGATCCAATGGATAAAAATTCGAGTCGGTCAAATTTTAGACCGAATTTTGAAGGATCAACTCCAACAATCCAAAGTTAATTTAATCAAATTACGACTTCATTTTATCAAATTAATTGTCAAAATAATATTATTTCATGTTTTGAGCCATCCACTTACTTGAGTCAAGTTAAAACCGAACAGTATGAATTTAATTAGGCCTCAAAGTTAGGCCCAAGCAAAAAAATCAAGTTGTCTCATACTCAAATTCTTTCTATTCATCATCATCATGTCCAATTCAAAGTTTCGCAATAAAGCGAAATCTGGAGAAGTTTGATAATACGCAATCTTATCCTTACATATTCTTAATTGCATTTTATAATATAAATTAATTATTGATAAATTGTGTGTTTAATTGTTTAAAATGCAAAATTTTGAAAAGCAGGTATGTTTGCTAATCTGACTTTCCAAATGCCAAGTCCTGCTGCTTCACCTGCTTATCCTCCTACAGCTGTTGTTGGTCATAGTTATCCCCAAGGTATGCATATGTTAACTAATAATCTATTCTATCAATTCAATTCTTATAATTCAGTCTGATGTATTAAAACTTCTTATCTGGAATATTCAAAATAATAATATTACCACAATTAGTCTTTTAGGGATAGTTCAATTAATTAGGAAAATCTCCAAACAACTTTTAATAATTAAGGTTTTGGGTTCCAGTTTTTTACATTCTCTAAAAACTTCATATTAAAGACAATAGTTTATTTTACGTTAAGGTTTGTAATCAATGTATTAAATCAAAACCGTAATTAAAAAATAGGGTCAATTTCTTAAAATCCCTCAAAGTTTGACAAATTATTACATCAGTCTCTTATTTTTAAAAATTATCAAATATCACTCATGTGTATTGATTGATATACCGAGAAGGACAAATAATATATTAATTAAAACACATGGGTGATATTTGAGA
>JANIHY010000003.1:58244957-58258521 GCA_027479065.1 Erythroxylum brevipes
ATTTTAGTATTAATTTTACTTTCTAACATTTTGCAATGGTTAATTTTTTTGATTTGACATATGTCATATATAGTAGCAATCGCAATATAAATAACAATGGAACGATATTGAAAATAAATATAACATAAGGCTTTAAATTACTAAAAAGTTAGTTGGTTGAACAAGAAATAAGTTTTAGCCCTATTTTAAATAACTAGACAAAATAACTTCTACATCAATATAATCTTCAGTGTGTGGCAAGAAACCTCCTCACCCACCGAAGTCTTCGAGAAGACGCAAGACTGAAAAACACAATCATTTGTGCAGGATGATCAGGAATTTTGTCTAAAGCAGTATCCCTTTCATCCTCTGTGAGTCCCTCTATCTCACTCAATGCACTATCTAACTGTTCAACTCTTTGTTGAATATAAGTTTCAGTTCCAATACTCTTACACAATTTATCTCCAGTCTGATTTATGATATCACTTAACATCCTGACAGCAACAATAAGTGAATCTGTACGACTTGCTTCTTCCGTATTATTACTCCTTTTTCTCTTCCTTGGCCTATAACTATATAGAGAAGCCTCGAATGCCAACAAAATAAATAGCGAACTAACAACAATACACATCTGCAACCATATAGTCAAGACAACCACAATCCTTTTTGTTCTTTTCGCATCTCTACGTACACTCAAACTGAAACCAGCCATGACTGCAAAAATAAAATTTCAAATGTATTTACATAAATTTGTTCAAACAATGCACAATATAAGAGAACAAGCATCAAATAATTCAAAATAGTTGAGGCATAAAGTGGAGTAAGAGAGAAAAGAGAAGATAATATTTCTAGAGTTAAAAAGAGGGGATTATAGAAACTCAATTTCTTATAATATTTCTGGAGTTAAAAAGCGGGGATTATAGAAACTCAATTTCTCATTCTGTTTTCATAAACCATATTAGTTTATTTTAAACTTAAAAATGCAGCCATTCTTAAGGCAACATAAATGTGGCAAGCTTGTACATATCATGATATATTGTCAATTCAAAATTTATTAAGCTAATATTGGAGTCTATGGCATAGAAGATAATAAGAAATCAAAACATGTTCCTGAATTCAATGTTTGTTTTGCCAACTCATAAAACAACACAAGTAACCAACTTTGATCACATAACCAACGTACAGAAGTTACAGGATGAATTGTTAGCCGACTAAAGCTTTCATGACTAAGACACAACAAACCAACTTTGATCACATAACCAACTTTGATCCCTCTCTTAACACGAATGGGGAGACACGGGGGCCAAATTAGCTACCTTATCACGGCGACCTCCATTTAACATTAGCTATCACAATAGATCCAATTTTTAATCTGCTTTAGGCTTGATCAAACTTTATATCTCTTCCATTTCAATAGCTGTTTGATTTTCTTAATTGGATATTTTATGGAGGACGTTTTCTCAGGCTCTGAGAACTGCTATCATGACCTACAGAGATCATAAATCATCTTTGGAGGGAATAATGAAAAGAGGTATGACTAGGGATAGCACATGGGAAGCAGCTGCCAAAAAATACGAACAGGTTTTTGATTGGGTTTTTGTTGATCCACCGTATATTAGATAAGATATAATGAAAGATGGGAGAAGGTAAAAAGATAAGAGATAAGAAGTGAAAGAAAATGATGAAGATGGTGGTTGAGGATCTGAGCTCTTGGTGGCTATGGAGGAAGGATATGTTAGTTGAATTACATTGTTACAAGTTTCTCTGTTTCTAGTCTAATCCAGAATTTGCAGGATCATGTCCAATCCTTCAACTCATAGCTCATCCATATGCATTAACACATTGCAAAGCTTCCTCCCTTTTCTTCCTATGCCTTAGGAATCAAACTTTAGTACAACCACCAACTCAATTGTTCATAACAAGATCATAACCACAGGCCTGTTATCTAATCCAAATATTTCAGGGAAAAAAAAAATCATTTCTAACCTTTTGTTTCCATTTAAGTGAACCTTTTGGATAACCCTTAAATCAGTAAGGATTTTGTCAGTTCTGCACATGACACACACTATATACTGTACAAAAGATGTTTACCATAAATTTGTTTGATAGGTAATGGAAGATCTTATGACACACTATATACTAGTGACATGGCTTCTCGTTTGAGTTCTTCGGTATAAGCTTTTAGCAGTTCTTGGTTTTGTCTATATCTTTAATATTAATGGTGAAAACAGAAAACCCATGTCACCAGAGCTGACAGCAAAGGTTTGGAGATGATGATTTCAACGAAACATGTAAAGTTACCAAACGTAGGGCACACCCAATCGAAACAATCAAAACAAAAAACCTAATGTCTCACCCAGTCGAAACAAAACACAAACAAAACTCCATCATCAAAACCCCTCAACCAATCGAAACCCACCACCCAATTGAAACGACAGGAATAACTTACCTAAAATCTGGAAACGGTAGAACGCTGGGTTAACTTCAATAGAGAGTGAATCTGGATAAGAGAATCACGAACTTGAAGAAGTGGAAGAAGTCTCGGGAGGGACGCTCGAAGAAGTGGAAGATGTCAGAACAAACTTCGGGAGGCTTAAAGATGAGAAGGATAAAGTTGTCTCGGAAAAGAATAATTATTCTTGGAACTGATAAAGATAGCAGGAATTGGTTTTATCTGAAAGTTGCGCTTGTTTCTAACCAAACACAGGTTTAATAAATAGTTAGGAATAGCTATTCCGTTGAACCAAACATCCGGGAATTGGCAGGAAACTCATAACAAAAACAATCGTGCTTCTAGCGCAAGCGATCAAAAACATGGTTCTTTCCACATCAATTGCAATTTTAACTCGATGTCCCATTCTAAGAAAGGAAACTACGAGAGAGAAAAATTATCGCTGCTCTAGGTTGGAACTGTGACAATACATAAGGAAATTGAAGTAATCAATTCTATCTGCACCTAAAAATTCTCACCGGTACATCAAACATTACGAACTCATATTAGTAAGAATAATAGAAAGAAATCACAATCACAAGATATTATATCGCAGATCTAGAACTGAGAATACAATATTGACTAAGTAAAGAACTTAAAAGTCATCGAAACTGATTCAACTTTGGCTCAGACATTAAGCAAACCGGAAACTAGTGTCAAACATCGTCCTACTGCAATCTTAAAAATAGGCAAACATCACAAGTGTATCACTCATCTGCCGTACCTGCAGTGCTTGAATATATTCTCATTTCTTCATCTTCCGCATCTAGTAATCGATTAACAGAGGGAGAATCGTCGACGATGTTTAGAGGTGGGAGAGAGATTGTAGACAGAACTAGAATGAGAGGTACGTCAAAATGACATTTAAATCTCCGCCTACGCTTTTTTATAGTTAAGAGGTTGTTCAAAATTTCATTATGGTAGGAGATTTAAAACCAAAAACATTTAGGAAAAGAGACAGATTTCGCCGTCTGTGGGAATCGAACCCACGACCACATGGTTAAAAGCCATGCGCTCTACCGGCTGAGCTAAGACGGCTTTATAACGTTGTTAAAAGCCGGAAATAAAGATCACATTCCGTTTAAAATTATCAAGCCAAACTAAAACCACTCAAATCTTGAATCAAACTCTGATGTCAAAGTGAAAATAAAAGGAAAAAAAAATCATCATTTTAAACCTGATGTCTAATTCGTTAGTCCAAATCTTCTGTCCAATATTATGATATTTTACTGTATCCAATGAATCTAAACCGTTTATTTATATAGATCCTATATAGGTTCTGCGTGAATCCCGCGTAAATCCCACAAAATAAATGGTTGATATTTCATGAGACAAAATAAAACAGGGTAATATTAGACAGAAGATCTTGGTTTCTAATTCATAGCCTAATTAGCATCCAAGGGCTACGAATCATGGTGAGGATAGAATGAACTCAACCTATATTCAACAAATCAATCTCTCAAACTTAGACACAAAAAGAAAAAACCTACGGCAACATCAATAATAACAATAATAAATAGTAAAACATTTTTTGGACCTATCAGGCTTCTTGGATCTGGGCCAGCACAACCTGAGGCCTTATTCGCATCCAAGGGCCGTGAATCATGGTGAGGATAGATTTAAAAAAAATAAATAAAGCAAGCTAGCAACGATAGCTATGAAGTCGAGAAACTAGAAAGATATAATTAAACATTGTGCCAGTTTTTTAAATACATATCCAGGGAATAAGCAAACTAATACTAGTTGAAAGATTCTGTACATGCGCCCCCATTCATGTTTCAAGAGACCTGATCCAACATATCTAGATCACGAAATGTCTGGGGCTTCAAAAGCAGTAGTGTTCCACAAAGACAACGTTTAGACATATCTGATAAATGTATAATAGAGCTCCATGAACCATTCGTTACCACCCTCCTTTGCTGGATCCATCCTTTGACCAAGAACCTGCTGGTGCCTTACCCCACGGGTCGTTTGACTCGGCATCTGCATTGCCTCCTTTTGAATCCTTCGATTCATTCCATGTTGATGATTGACCTTCACTGCCATCACGAGATGGATTACACATTTTCGCTTCATTGCTTGACTGCTTCCAGGTTGCCCACTGACCCTCACCAGTAGAGTCGGATGACTTCCAGTTATTTCCAAGATTAGAAGTGGGTTCAACGCCTGACGAATTTCCCATGGTCCAGCCACCGCCAGTTCCATCATTATCACCAGCCTTTACTGTAACTGATCGGTTCCAACACGAACCACCCTGACTGTTCCAACCACTACTTTGGTTGTTGGGATCAACACTTGCAGAATTCCAGCTATTTGATTGCCCGTTATTACCATCTCTTTGGTTCGAACTGCCTCCACAATCTTTATTTTTCCATCCTCCACCACTACTTCCACCATTGTCACCAGCTTCTGCTCTTGCTGACTTATTCCAGCCAGATCCCTGACTGTTCCAGCCACTACTGTGGTTGTGCTCAAGACTTGTGGAATCCCAGCTCTTCCATTGTTCCTTATTAACATCTCTTTGGTTTGATCTACCTCCACAATCATCACTTTTCCATCCTTCACAACTATTGCCACTTTTGTCACCAGCATCAGCTCTTGATGAATTGTTCCAGCTTGATCCCGCATTGCTCCCTCTCCATCGTTCACCATCATTACTCTTCCAGCCTCCACCAACATCAGCCCTTGATGGACGGTTCCAGGTTGATCCTTCATTGCTCCCATCTTTAGCATGATTGCTAGGCTCAATGCTTCCAGAATTCCAACTCTTCCATTTCCCTTCATTGCCATCTCTCTGGCTAGTACCGCCTCCAACATCATTCCCTTTCCATCGTCCACCGTCATTACTCTTCCAGCCTCCATCATCATTACTCTTCCAGCCTCCACCATTGTTCTTCCAGTCAGAGGCCTGCCCTTCATCAGAATTATTAGTCTCATTGCAGCTGTTACTTTGAACCCACCTTCCACGACCTCTACCTCCAAATCTTCCTCCTCCTGAATTACCACCTCCTGAAAATCCCCCTCTGTCAGACCTGCCTCTGCCTCCATAGCCCCCTCTACCTCCATAGCCTCCTCTGTCCCCTCTGCCTCCAAAACTCCCTCTATTACCTCGACCTCTATATCCTCTGTCCGAATTATCCCTACCTCCTGCAAAACCACCCTGCCACCTTCCGCCACCTTCCCTGTCATCATAAGTCTTGGCTTGATCTCCATCACTGCTGACTAAAGAAGAATCCTTATTTGTATAACTATGTCCTGATCTCCAACTGTTGCTCTTACCCCAGCTCGAATTTTGGCATGAATTAGATCCAGAATTCCACTGGCACTCTTTTCCCCGGGAAGAATCATAATTTCCACCTGCTTCTGAGGTATCCACTAAAATGCCATCTGTTGAACATTGCCTTGAGCTCCAGTTGCTGCCTGCACCCCAGCCTCCAGTTGTTTCTTCATTTCGGGCAGATTTGTTACTCCATTTGGAGTTCCAACCATCTTCTCCACGTTTATCAAGAATTTTGGGTTTACCCCAACCACCTGACTTGTCATTTCCCCAACCAGATGGATTTCCTGATGATTCTTCATCAGCTTTCACATGCTTTTCTTTATCCTCATTATTCCAACCAGCAGACTGACCCATGTTAAAAGTCCTTTCTTGGCCAACCTGACTTCCACCTCCCCAACCACCTACTCCATTGTTTTCGTCAGACCCAGAATCTTTGTCTTGGTTATTCCAGGCAGAGCCTCCCTCTTGTTTACCCCTAGAAGATCCTCCCTTTCCTTCCCAGGAGGGCTCCGTCTCTTTTTTACCCCAAGATTTACTGTCAGCGTCAAAGGGCTTTGAATTATTCCAACTATCAGTCCTGTTCTGCCTACTAAATCCACTAGTATTCCAGCCACTACCATCTTCACAGGAACCTTTCACATTATCCCAATTTGGTAATCGACTTCCAGCATCACCCAAATCCTGCGTCTGTTTTCCACCAGCAGAACTAGGACTTTTCCATTCTGCTTTATTTCCACTTGAACTATCTCCACTTCCCCATTTTCTGGCAGCTTTAGACCAAGAATCTTCTCCAACAGCGTCTTGGGCTTCTGCAGCTTTTCCCCAAGCGCCTTGATCTGCTGGCTTCTGTTGATTCCATCCAATACCTTTGTTATTCCAGCAGTCTTCACCAGCAGTAGAGCCATTATTCTTCTCAGATGATGCAGCTTCAGCTACACTTTTACCCTTGCCCCATGCGTTGGGCTTCTCAGGAGCCACATTATCCCAACTGTTGGTTGTGCTTTTAGTAATGTCCATTTCCTTGTCCCAAGCAGTTGAACTATCAAGTGTAGAACTAGCACCTTTGAGTTTTGTTTGACCCCAGCTGCCACCAGAATCTCTGGTAGAGCCAACCAAATCTTCACTTTGCAAAACTGCTTTACCCCATCCATCTGAAGAAATGCTAGAACCAACATTAGTAACGGCCTTGTTCCATGAGTTTTGCTTCCCACCCCAACCATCAACTTCACTGCCAACAGCTTTACCAGCTGCTGCAGTTGCATCCCAAGACGAATTCTGATTTAAAGTCCCATTCCTTTCCCAAGCAGTATCTTCTGATAAAACATATATAAACATTGGAATCATAATATCGGAAGGAAGGTTTTTGGCAGCTAAAAACCAACTTAGATACCTGTCCATAGGCCATCAACTGGTGGACGTGATTGATTTGCAATATCAGACTCTACCTACAGAAATTTGGATATTCAGAACTGTTTCCTATGCATTTAACCAAAATGAGGCAAAGAGGAAGCATGCTTAAAGAAAGTCTCGAAATCAACCTTGAATCCTGATGCAGAAAAGTTTGACCAAGAGTTCCTGCAACAAAATCACACTTATTAAATTAGTATTAGATGTTATGTTAATAAAAGACAATGAAAACAGAAGGCCAAAAGAAAAACCACCTAAAGATTTTTTAATTATTCACATGCATAAATAGGAACTGTGATTGAGCTATTAAACAAACACGTACTAGCAAACCAAGAAATTAGTAGTCAAAGTCTATTTCTTTTGTTTCATTTGTCAAAGATTATTTCTACAGCAACATAGGTTGTACAGTATTCATATTCCCTCCATTTTATTTTAATTCAGTTCTCTTTGGACACAACATAAATATTGAACAAAATTCAAATAACTAACGAGATCACATTCTCAAAAGCATTCATTCTAAACTCTCCTAAATAAGCATTCCTCGTCACACAACGTGTTGGAGAAGTGTGTGAGAAATTCCTGAATTAACTTGTTTTTTCAATGACAAGACATGTAATCTCTTTTTTTTTTGAGAAGGTAAATTTTTGTATTAATGAGTGGATGTGAAATTACAATCTGCCCACCACTAATATACCCTTTCAAACAGATGAAAATACACGAATATATACATAACTTCAGATGACCCATATTATCTGCCAATCACTAATACCCTTTCAAACAGATAAATATACAATTAGGGCATAAAACCCATATTATCGAGGAAGCTACTAGAAGCTCCTCTCTGGTTTCCTTTCTTCTCAATCTTCAGATGACATGCAATCGCTTACTATTGCAGAGTTGATAAAGTAATCAACACATACAATAAATAAATATGTATATAAAACATGGCAATAAGCACAAATATTCTGCAAATTCAACCATTATTCTCCAGTCAATAGCACTATCACAAATTAATCCTTTTAATACAAAAGTACTTGGCATGCAATTCACAGAAAAATACATCTAAAGCACTCAAATCACTTAGCTCCCCTGGAAAATTATCCACCCACATGGTATCTGAATTGAATTGAGAGCTATCTTTTGCCAGTTAAAATGCAGTCTTTTTCCCAAGCCTCTTTTACATGTCTAAACTGCGAATATTTCCAAAAGAAATACCTTTCAGCAGAGATGCCTCCAGAATTCCAATGATTGCCGTCAGTTGAAGTTCCTGCCCCATCCATCCATCCTTCAACAAGACAAGAGATTAAGCACAAAGTGTCTCAATTTCCATAATTTAGACTGAAAGAAATCAATTATTATATTCGTATGGCAGAAGGCACATTCATTAGACAAGAAAGTTAATGAAAGCACAGCAGTCCATACAGACTTCACTGAAGAGCCAATTTACTACATGTATGTTTCAGTAAATATTTGCATGTTATGAGGATGCTTAAACACCCACCTGTAGACGCCCCCTCAGTCCCAGTTACATCAAATGGTTTGAAAGAACTGGACCCTGACTCTTCACTTTGAGATGAAAAGATATACCACATGAAAGCATCAGTTAATAAAATATGTGAAAAGAACTAAACAACAAACAGAGAAAATGAGTCACACAATACTTACTTCAAAGGCATGCCAGAGGTCTTTGCACGAAGCTCAGAAAGATGTTCACATTTAACTGCAGGAACATCAATAACCAATTGTATAAAGCTGACATACTCATTTATCATTAAACAAAAGAACGCAATCCATCAACAAACCTGTAAGAACTTTCTGTTTAGAATCCAGCTTCACGGTGACATCAGAACGCCGCACAGCCAAAACACGACATATGTACCCCTTCAAAGGTCCAACTCTAATCCTCAATGTTTGACCAATGGAGAATATCCCGTCCTTGTCCCCAGTGTTGACTGCCATAAAATAACAAACCTACTGAAAGGAATGCACAAAGAATCCAAGATGAAAGCATGGAGAAATTTAAGCATTTTTGGGCATACAGTCACTTTTAGTATCTCTAGCTTGCCATGTCCTTTTAGGAGATAGAGGGGATTTGGGAGAGGATGAAAAGTCTTCAAAACTTGCAAAGCCTGATTCAGCACCCTGAGAACATGGATAAAACATCATTCAGAATATGAAAACACAAATAAAGGGAAAAGAGAAGCACAGAAATATATTAAGCTTTCTCATGTACCTTTTCACCGAATGTATCAAAAGGAAGTTTGATTTTCTCACACATTTGAGCTTTAGAGCAGAAATAACCACCGTTCTCAGTTTCATTCTCATCATATACGAAAACAGTTCCTCTGTAGATTTGCTTAACAATTCCTTGCCTATCCTGTAATGAGAAAGTTGCTTTTGCTATATCCTTTACATTCACAACTATTTCACATTTAGCAAAGAAGGAAGGTGGAATCAGCAACATACCTTCAATGAACCTTCCAAAACCTTGACGGTGTCATTGATAGATACGGTTTTCCTGTGATGGTCTAAAGCAGTAAATTTCATATCAGAAGGACCAATTTTAAGTTCTTTCTGACTAAGAGTCACAGTAACAGGTGCTTCTGTTCCCTCTTTTAGAATCTAGCACATAAAGAACAGACACCACCAGAAGAGTCAGAAGATTCTAATAACCCATAATAAAACAAGTTGACAGCTAGAGAGCAAATATAGATTTCTCACTTTGTAAGAGTCATCCTTCTCCATGCTTACAATGAGACCATAATCCTTGCGGCTGCAGTTGAGATTACATAAGGCAAGGATATCAATATGCACAATAATAGGGCAAAGGATTATCACCTAGTAGAGAACTTACCCAAAGCATACAAGATCAAAAAGTCCAAATTTTAAGCCAGAACTTGAACTCTCTCCCTTCTCACCGCATTTTTCATTTGTAATTATCTTTTTCTTTTTTGACCCACCATAAAGTTGTGTAAGCCACTCCAGGTTATCAGATTCATTATTTTCCAAAGGCTTGAACTTCATCAGCTCATCTTCTGAAGGCATAACACCCCAGCAGCTCAAGGAATCTAACGATACTTTTTTATAAAGAAATCCATCCTTAAGCATCAGACCATCAAGAACCTCAAAAACCATCCCTGTATCACGATCACGTCTGATTTGAATAAGAGGCCGAAACTCCCTTCAAAAAGAAAAAAAATACAATGCGTGTCATATGCAATAACCTTTGAGAAAACTAACTATAAAATGAAGAATTTTCACATTACCCTAGTTCACTTGAGCTAATCAACCTTGGAGCAGGTGAAGCAGTGTTCTTCAGAGCAACTCCCCCACCCTGTAAAGGTGAAATATAAATTATTCAAGAGACTCCATGTAAGAAACAATTGCAAAGTCAATTTCTTGGAGGAAGCAATATCAAAAGGAAATAAAAAAAGGTTTAAGAGATTTCCTAAACAAACCTTCACTAGCTATGAAGAATTACTGAGCTGTGAAGTATTAGGTTTCAATAAAGTGCCGGAATACAAAAAGGACACCAAAATTCCAGAAGAATATAATAATGCACAACATATATAAAGTTAACTCTTTATGAATTATATCTTTTCATCAGATATGGAAAAAGAAAGTTAAACACCCTACTACATGATAAACCAAAGTCAAATCACCACAAGACCCACAAAAAAATCTGAAAGAGCAACAGTAATTTGTACCCCAGGCCATTAAACAAAGATAAGCCAAGCCAGATTCAAAGGGATTGGATGCTCAATCTACATGCATTATTGAGCAATACTGAAAGCAATTTCTCTTTCGATGCATGTCTCCATCAATATTTGGAAAAGCACATATTCCTATCCTAAGAACATATTCTCCATGAATATATGAGAAGTCCCAAAACTTCTGCACATAAAACCTCATCAGTTTTCTGCTAAATGAAGATACTTGGATAAGTTTTCATTTTAAACCCTTCTGAACGTATAATGAAATCAACAAACCAGGGGGAACTTTCTGATTGCATTGAAGCAGATTTCATGCAGGTGTGATAGAAGTAAGAGATCCTAGTCAGTACATTTTTGTCATGGATCTATTTTCACTTGCACTAAAACCTCTAATCACTAGGAAAGTGCAATGTAGAGAAGAATCAACCAATCTATAACATGAAACGTGAATAAATAAAAAAATCAGCAAAAAACATTTTAATTTTTAAATACGACAAAAACATCAACTCAATCCAGATTACTACACTAAATCAGATTGCTCGGTGGGACACCACGCAAAAGACTGGTTAATCCCCATGAAAAGTCATTTCAAATGACATGAAGGACTGATTCAAGAACTTGAAAAGAGGTACACTATAGATTAGAGAGCTTGGACCCTGCACAGAATCGGGATCTGCAACTTTTTAGTGTTTAGGAACAGATGCTTACAAATTTTTGTGCCAATGCTTGTAGATCAATTCTTGGAATAAGCTTCACAGTTGCTCTTTTCCGTGCATTAATAGAAACAATCTACAACAGAAAATTGAAGAAATCATTTAGAACTTCTAAAAAAATCCCAGCCAATTGATCAGGCTCTGGTACCTGTCCCAGGTCCCCCTTATATTTCCCATTCTTCACACGGACCCATGTGCCCACTTCAACTTCGTTATGTTTAGGTTGGACAGAGAGCAGATGACAAACTTCATTTTTTGGAAGAGGTGCCAACCTGGTATAGTATATGCTAGATAGACCTTTGCACGCCTGAACTTAAAGCGTTTGGACAAACCATCGAAATGTCAGTGCTACAAGCTACAAATCATCCATAAGAAGAAATATCCTAACCACTATTCAGCGCAACTGGGCATTGGACAAATGAAGTATCACTGGAAATTTAAAAAAAAAGGTTTAGTTTTTTCACACAGTTCAGATGACAAGTTACCTCAAGAACATCACATTCCTTGTTAGCCTCTATGTAAATAAAACCCTTTACATGGTCGACAGAGAATGCAGAAATTATGTGTAATTTGTTTCCCAGAGATTTCAGATCCACAAACTTCTGCATAAGACAGAAAGCTGAATGCCTCTCCCGTCCAACCTATCATCGAGGAGTTTCAGATAAAAAAAAGGAGAGCAAGGAAATTCACGTGAAGGACATAATATCACAAAATTAATTACAAGTAATAAACAAGATACCATGCACTTGACTTTCCAGATAATTGGTTCGTTAAAAGAAGGCAGAATCAAATTTCTGTCAATCGATCTTTTATTGTCATAACCATCTTCCTCATACGTAACAAATGCAGAATCAGCCCTATAGCGTTCTTCCATCATCTTATCAAATTCTTCATCTATTTCTTCCTCTTTGGGAACAAAAGGGAGTTTCAGCACTTTAGCAGGGTCTTTCATGACCTTCAGCTCTGTTTCAAAATCCTCTTCCATAGAATCTGTTTACAAAGATGCAAAATGAATGTGGATTTTCTAATTAAATGGCAAGTATAGCATGCAATTCACCAGCACAAAGCATATGCCCAAATGCCAACCTACTCAAAATCCCCATATTAATAATATCAGAAAAAAAACTCATTAAAAACCCAGATTCAAACCAATGGAGTTTACTCCAAATGACACTAAAGAAGCTCAATCACAAGCCATGAATCATGTAACGTGTTCACAAAGTGAAAATTTGAATCAACGTGCAAAACGTATTCACATAATAGCTCTAGTCAAGGCCCCCCAAATTTAACCCCAAAAATTGACTAACAGCTCCGAATAACCCAAGCTCTCACCCAAATTCCCCAAAAAAAACAGACCATTGACCACAAAACCCACGTTTAAAAATGTTAAGCAAATATACACAACTACACTTCCAATCAAACCCCTAAAAACCACATTCAAAACAAAAACACTCAAAAACTCCCAAACTCAAACGATAACGCAAAATGCACAGCCAGAAATCGAAAAGGAAGGCGCGTCAAAACGCTGATTATATCAAATGATCGTCACCGAAACCACTGAAATCGCTGTCGCTCTCATCAGCTTGAGCTTCTTCCTCAAAGAACTGAAGAACCTCGCGGTTCTTTCTCTTGCGGCCACCGTTGGACTTGCCGTCGTCTCCACCGCCGAAGCGACTCCTCTTGTCGGAGGTGACCTCCTTGCCCTTGCCTTTGTACGACATTTAGTAGTCGGAGTTCGAGAGCGATCGTCGCTCAATGATGTCACATACACGCAAAATACTCGCACTGAGAGAGGGAGAGACGCATGTTTGGCTTTTGCTGTTTCAAGTGCTTTCAGATGTGTGTGAGATTCCTAGAGAACTTGAAGAAGCAGAATGGGGAATCCATATAAATATATTCATTTTCTTTTATTTAAATTTAAATTTTAATTGACCTATTCTTTTCCGTTATATTAGTAGTGATTGCCTATTAAAATTAGATT
>JANIHY010000003.1:58265738-58276210 GCA_027479065.1 Erythroxylum brevipes
AGACAACATAGTGATTATGTTTTAATTTTTATTTTAATTTAATTATAAAAAAGATCTTAAACTTACTTAATTTTACAATATTAGCCTAGCTTTAAAAAGCAACATGATCTAATTTTTAATTTTTAGCCAAAAAAACTCAATATTAAATTCTCCATTAATGCAGACAGTATGATTTACACAAATATTATCATCATCACACTTAGTCTGAAGTTTTGCAATAAAGCGAAATTTAAAGAGGTCTGATAATACGCAACATTACCTTTACATAATTTAGATAATATGACAAGTCATATTAAATTAATAGTTTTGTTACGTAACGATTATAAATTGTATTTGTAACATATATGAATTTTATTATATAATAATTAAAATTAGCAAAAATTTTGAAGTAATTATGAAGCACTCTATGACTATTTCAATTTTTGTTTATTATTTATTAAATAATAAATTTGTATATGGTACAAATTCTTGACAATTAATTCTCAAAAATATTAATATGACGTAACTTATCACATCATTCATATTAATAGAAAATTTAACATCGAATTATTTTTATTAAAATTTTATATTTTGAGCATTTTAATACTACATTTTAAGTTCGGACTAGTATTCCGAAATTGAGTTAAGTTTAGAATTTTTTTATAATTAACCCTCAACTTTATTATAATATTTATAAAAATAAAAAAAATTGCAACAGTTTATTAGTTTTACAAAAACAAATTTGCAACAATTTGCTTGAAATTAAGGAAATTACACTATACTTGTTAATAATATATAGGAATGTACAGGAAATGATTAACACATGGAATAGTAATATAGCCCTCCGAACCAGAAACTGAATGAGTTAACCAATGGGAATGTGAATGAGGTCAATATTATTCAGGAAGCAGGGGCAGCCTGGAAAAGCTGGTACCTACTCCATTGCTAAGTGAGCTTGAGGTTAAGGTTATAGTTGAATGAGTAGATTTTGGGGGCTTTGAAGATGTCTTCTTATTTGTTCTCTGGGGAAGAATCTGCAACCTGGGATTGAGCTCTGTACCTGAATTTTCAGCTGCCAGCTGATAGCTTTCTACCAGCTCTAGCTGCCGGGCTATTATATCCGACCGTCTTGGAAGAAGCTCCACCGGTTCGCCACCTGGGATTACTATGTATTCGATGGCAAGTCGAACTTCCTATAAATAGAAAGTGTAGAGATTGTTATGGAACAATACTAATGCAAGTTTGAGAATGCAAAGTCTGGAATGGCAAAATTTTGATGCATATGCTCTTCAGCTCTTCCTGAAATCTCAGTCATTTCATGACAACTTATTTCGATCAAGTCGTATATGAAATGTGAGCAAATACTGATTAAAGACAAACTAATCTATAAAAAAAAAGGATGAATTTGCACCTCCAAGGCATCGATTTCTTCTAAGGTGGGTTTTCGTGTTGGAGCATCATCTTGAATTTCAATGTCATAGGAGCTTTTGCTTGGCTCTTTTGCTGTTGGACCAAATGATTCAATTCTAAGAATCATACGAAGAGCCTTGACCATTTGTGCCATGGTATTTGACTGCAAAAGTAACATACAAAAGGTCTGGTTATTCAGCAAGGATGTCATGCATCATCCTTCTAATTGACTCTCGTTCCCGTGCCATTTGTTAAAGCTCGACGCATAACCATGTTCATGTCACATAACTTTTACAATCAAGAACAAAGAATACCTTGATAACAAATATTGGTAACTGGTGGTATTTAGCTACTCCACGGATCCACAGATTCTGCTTCAGTTCCGAACCGGATGCTAGAATTGCATCTGCTGTTCCTATGTCATTGGTTACATTTATTTCATCCTCAAGCCCCATTACCATGGCCACTTGTAACAGATCAGCTTCAAGTATCTAAAACACAATGAATTTAAGATAATGATGTCAATCTCAATCACCAGGAGCACCTAATTATTGTGAAAGATCCTCCACAGTGTCCATGTCTTAATGATATTAAAGTGGAAAGCTGCCTAAGTTAAAAGCTTCAACTGATGTTACCTTGTAAGTATAGACTTGTATTGGAGCATTCCTCTTTCTCGTGGTGACACTTGTTCTCTGTTTCTTCAAGTGGCTTGGAAGATGATATTCATCTTCACCAACAGACTCTATGGCGTTGCCTTTGATATCAGTAAAAGCAGTTGGCTGAGATTCTTCTGTGAGATTCTTTTCAAATACTGAAGTCGAATTCAACAAATCTTTGACTTCACTGTCCATTTGACGGATTTCAAATAAAGGAGTTTTACCTATCACCCAGAATTGATTCCAATAAGAGCAAGTTGCACGAGGATTCAACCAGAAAAGAATGGAGATATTCTGCATCCAGAAACATGAACAGTATACCTGCCAGTAAAGCATCTACAGTTGCATCTAATCTGTGATGAACACGATATTCAGTCCTTGATATCATTTCAACTGCACATGTAAACGTTGGAGGTCCTTTTCTCTCAAGAATGGTTTTCTGCACTTTCCTTTTCCTCGCCACCTCATCACCAAGAGTCACACTCTGTGTTATCAAATGATTGTCAAATTTTGTATTTGTCAGAAAGTGATGAGCTAGCCATGCAATTCCAAATCTCTTTGCAAGTCTGACAAAAATACTGATAAATGAAACATACTTATTTGTAAATGCAGATTTATGGGAAATTAGATAAAAATAAATTTGGAGGGAGCTTCTTTGCACCTCTATGCCACCAACAAGAATCTGCAAAGAAGGGTTCTTTATTATGTTCTCTATGGTCATTCCATGGGCTGTCCCAACAAGCTGAACTCCACGTTGAGCGATAGTGCTGGCAGCTAAGGCTTCAAGCTCTGTTCCAATCTCATCAATTATTATAGTCTGAGGCATATGATTTTCAACTGCCTCAATCATGACCTTCAGAAGAAGTTATCAAGAGAAATGCAAAGTTCATATCCAACCATTTACCCAATATGACAAAAATCAGAGGCAAGATCAGAACGGATACACACATTATGCTGCATATTAACATTTGGAACCTGCATCCTTCTTGCACGCCCAATCCCTGCATGAGGAACATCTCCATCTCCCCCAATTTCATTAGAGGTATCTACAATGACAACACGTTTTCCTTGGTCATCGGCCAACATTCTCGCTATTTCTCTATGCATGCAGATAGCAGGAGGAAAAAAGGTCAGAAAGATTCATTAGCACAATGTAACATAATAATTGCTAGACATGCCAATTTCGACAACCAAATCGAAGGATATCAAAAAATGATGCATAACACAGATATTCTAGAAGGTATACAGAGTTGAATAATTAGAGCAGCCTCCAGGGCATGCAGTTCGATGGCCATGAACAAACCACAAACAAAAGGATCAATGTACATACACCAGCCTGAGATAGATGGATGCAAACGTAGGAGAAATTAGTTAAACTTCCAAAGTGAATTCTTCAGTCAGTCGCTCATTTCACAGACATAAGACAAGAACAGTACCTGATCAAGGTTGTTTTACCCACTCCTGGACGACCTATGACCAAAATGGAGCCCCCACCCTCAACCAAGTCACGTATGATTTCAGCACTTCCAGATACAGCTCGTCCAACCCGACAAGTTAGCCCAATAATTTGCATTTTACGGTTGCGTATTGCACTTATACGGTGCAGAGAGCTATCAATACCTGACCTATTGTCATCAGAGAATTCGCCAACCTAAACATAGACATCCATCACAATTCACGTATGCATTCAACCGCAGTATTAACAGGCTTGAAGTGAACTAACAAAGTCCCTTATCATTTTACCTTGGATACGGCATGTCTTAAATCCTCATGCTTTACAGGCTCCTCCGAGATGATCCAATCGCCAGATGGAAACCTTGCGAGAGGCTTCCTGCCCAAGTCCATAACCACTTCAGTCAACTCACAAATTTCTGCATGATCACACAGCTGTGTCCTCATTCTGAGGGGCAATAGCTCAAGAAGCAAGTTCAACTCAGAATTGGCAACCAGGCTCGAACAAGCCGACGTGGAAGCAGAATTTCCCGATTCTGAAATTGACCCATTTCCTATCTTGTATCTATCAGGTCTGCGGACCTCCGGGGAACTTCGAATAAAGGGTGTGGCTGACTTCATCGAGGCGATTCGTCGATCGACACCACATGTTCGACGAAATGACGAAGAGACGGTAGAAAGGTAAGTGAGGGCTGAGAGTGGAACTTGGTGAGCTGAATAACATGAATTCTGGATATCAATAAGCAGAAAACTTGAATTGCAAGCTCTCATTATTCAGTTCCTTCTATTTTTACTTCTTCTTCTTTCCCTGTTTTTATTCACAAATCGGAACAGAGGTAAGGCTCTTTACAAGGCTCGTACCGTTGAAGGAAGATTCGTTTCGGATCTCCCCTTTGGATGCTGGGTTTGCTCTGTTCTTCTCTTTTTGATTTTTATGCACAATTTGTGGTGTTAGAGTGTGAAATGTATAGACTTCTTAAGTTGAAGAAGATTCGAAGGTATCTCCTGTGAGATTAGAGAGGGCGGGATTGTGGGGTCGATAAGCAGAAGACGAAACCACCACACAACAACAGATGATGACAGGAGCTGAAAGGACACGTGGGGGCTGCGGACCACATGGTTGGAGAGATGAAGTTTGTCGTTTTGAGTGGGCCGAGTTAGCTTTTTGCGGGTGGTTTTTCTTGGCAGAACTCTTCACAGCGAATTTTCAGAAATTTGGCGAGAAGTTGTTGAGACGAGAAATGATCGACGGTTGAGCTAGTTTCCAGGTTTAGCTTCTCTCAACCTGAGAGTTTTAAGGTGGACGAAAGTTGAAAATTTCAATCTTGGATCGTTCCTGAAGAGGAAAAGAATTCCAGGAAGCAACCTGTTAGAATAATAGCAGCCGGATTTGAATGGTTGTGAACATAAGAAAATCACCTTGTGAAACCACTGATTAAACTTGTATCATAGTAACTTACAGATTCCTGAAAAACTTTGCAATCTCAAGAAAGTGACATACTTGTAATTCTGAGACGAGCAGATTATGCTGCAAATCCGAACAATGCGTGTATAATTACGATAAATCATGATAACCTATCGTGATTACATTAGTTGTGTGCTTAATCCAAATCGTGGAGAACCAAAGGCAATACATTATCTTCTGAGTGAAAAGCAATGCAAATTCGATTGCAACTCTAAGATGCATATGATCGATTTATATTTACTCTGTGGTTAGCAACTAGCTGTGGTAAAGATTCATATATGGCTATATGCTGTACAAGGATGGAGGAAGCCCCCAACTGATATCTATATCTAATCCCAGCCCAGAAGTGCCTTCTTTACACCCTCATCAATCTTGTTTCTGGGCACTGTAAAACCATTGCCTTCGTCAATAAGTATTCTATATACTTCCCATTCCCGATCGCGTATTATATGTCTTCCAATCTCCACCTGGGAAGCCAATAGAAAATTAATGGTACTGTTAGATTATCTTAAATGACATTTTGTCAGGGATCAAGACTGAAACCAGATTGGTACCGAGAAGATGCCCGTATTGAGACTCTTGAGAGCCAAGGTGATGTCGTGGAAGACAAGGGGGCGGCCCCTGCCGGACAACTCGACAGGGTTGGAAACAAGAAGTTCTGT
Source organism: Erythroxylum brevipes (assembly GCA_027479065.1). Classification (NCBI taxonomy): domain Eukaryota; kingdom Viridiplantae; phylum Streptophyta; class Magnoliopsida; order Malpighiales; family Erythroxylaceae; genus Erythroxylum; species Erythroxylum brevipes. The sequence goes on from JANIHY010000003.1 coordinate 58,271,363, forward strand.
GTCTGGACCACGACTAGCAACAGCAACTCTAAGGGGACGCAGAAGCTCCATTCTCAAACGGGAACATAATGCATTTTGTTTACTGGGGTCAACAATCTTCTTGCCATCTGCTTGCTTTATGAACAAGTCCACCTCACAGTTTCCTTTGGGTTTTGCAAAGAACCGTCCATAAGATGTCTGACAGAAACCACAAAGCTAACAGAGTAAGGCTACAGAGAATCAGTTGTAACTTAACCAATTATAAAACCACCATGAAACACTTCTGCTTCAAAGAAGCTTGTAATGTCCCTAGTCATTTTATTTCCATGTTGGGATGCCAACATAATGCCTGACCAAACTCACAAGGAAACTGGTGATTTCTTGAAATTCAATTACCTAAGGATAGCATCTTTGAATTTTATGTCGTGGACCGGGAAGAAATCAAGGACTGAAGGACCACCTTACATAGAAAATCTGGTCTCTTAGTCATCAAAATTTTCCCATATCTTTATTTTCTGACAATTTTCCAACTTATGCCCAGTACTTAATCCACAGTAGACCTCAATAATCCAACCCTTTGTGTCAATTATTCATATGGTTACTAAATAGTTAAATTGCAAAGTTAGTACCTGGATATTATAATCCTTCAAGGTCCTCATTATATCATAAATGAGTCCTTTATGGTCCTTGCATAGAATTTGAACAAGTGTGCAAGAGCGGCTGAGATTGTTATCCACCATAACAGAGATGGAGTTGGGAGCAAGAAATCCGCTTCGGTGATAGTCATGCCAAGGAAACTCCAAACTAAACATGTCTTCAATGACTGCAGAAGGAAGAAATGATGAATCCTGAGAACATGCAGTAACTTCTGCTCCCACAGATTCAATCTCACAGCTTATCAGGGCATCCCCTAGTATATCTCTTAAATACCGAATGGTTTCCTCCTGTCTCTTTTTGGTATGAAGAAGCTCCCTGGTGAACATAAACCATAAGTTTGACAAAAGAGGATGCAGAACTAGATGCATACGAGCAGGCAGATTGGGTAGCTTATTTGTTTGTAGCTAAAACATCTGCGTGGATATTGTGACTTCCAAATGCAATCAAAGCACAAACCGGATAAGGTAAACAGAATCAAAACAAAGGTCCATAATAAGTCTGAAACAGTATACACAATCAACTACAAATCTTAATTTCAGGCAGAAAAGAGTCAAAACTGTTTATTATTGGTTAGATACTGATACAGCCGATGAACTAAGCTATAAAACTGTAAAAAGTTAAAAATAGCAAAGAAAACACTTAAAATAGATGAGAGGTTAAGAAAAAAATTAGACAAAGCATTACTGTTGAAGTCTGAGGATCACAAACCTCGTATCAGTAATGAAAAAGAGATCCATGACTCTCCCATCAGGAGCAGTAGACACCTTGACTCTCTTGATGGTTAATTCCAGCTTCCAAAGAACCTCCGAGACATCTAAAAGAAAATTCAGATTGTAACCAAATGCTAATTGCAAAAACATAGCTGTCTAACCATCCTCTATGAGTTCAGAAAGGAATAAGAAAAACCAAAATCATACCGGTAGTAGTCTTTGAAAAAGAAAAAAAATGAAATGAAATGACAAAGAATATCTGAAGCACTCAATGAATAAACAATATCAATTTGTTTCTGAGCTGTATTAGTGCAGAAAGACCAATGTCCTGGAATATCTAATAGAGAAATGTAAGGCAGAATCATCCTTAAATAGCCAAACTTTTTCTAGAATGTATATCTGAAAGAAATAAAGAAATACAGAAGAGTATAGAAAAACAACTTATTCATTATTATATAAATTACGTGAAATGAAAACTCAACATTGCCATTACAAAAATTCCAAATTTGCGGGAACCCCAATATTCTTGCAGATTTTACAACCGAACCATTAAAGATTTAAATTTCATTTGCAAAGCAATGGAAAGCCTATTGAATTAAATGAACAGGCAGATAGATAAGGAACTTAAGTACAAATGGCAGGACTTCTTGATGGAATAGAAATTGTATGCATTGAATCAATTAGACAAAGGCTGGTTCCTCTAATAAAATAGTTTTTCTCCAAATACATTTCAACACTATTTTAGCCTGTCAGCTTATTTCTTATCAAAATAGTTCAAATAAGATAACAATTTCATGAAAAAACAAGTACTATGGACATAAACAATTTCATGGAAAAACCAAGTACTAAGTAGTACTATGGACATAAACAGATCAATCAAAGAAGATATGTCATTGGTAACTCAATATCCAGCATTGGAAAATCAAGTCTACATAACATAGAGCTACAGCAGATCAAGTATACTTAATGTAAAGCTATATAGGATTTTGAGACTATAGTTACTCGTAAGAATGGCAATATTTTTGAGCAGCAACAATAATAAACATCAACCTAATCATGTTATGGATCAAATCCCTTTTCCCAAGTCAAGCATAAGGCAAACCCTGAATTCAATCGAAATGCAGGCTTCTTGAATAATAACTATGCACTAGTATAAATCATTTTGGCATGAAGTTAACCAATGTAAGTACCATGTAAAAGTCCTTCTCTGCCACAAGAACACCAGAACTTCAAAAGAAAAACATCTGATGGCTTTGGCTGCTGGTCATCTGGGTGATAGTAATCAATTTCAGATGTTGAGAAGTACGATGGGCACACCTCCAACAACCTTTTTTTCAACAGACTCCACCTCGTGTTTGGCTTCCCCATCACCCAAAACACTAGGTAGGCCCATTTCCCATCAGTTTGTAGATCTAACAAAGCAGAGGTACACAGAAAAGAAACTTAATGAGCATTCTTGTGTCTTCACTGCTCACATCAATCCAGAAAATGCAAATCGAGGAAACACATGTAACAAATGATGGCGGTCACCATGATAAGAATAATCAAAATGCAATTCACACTAACTTTTATCAGAAAATCTCAGATACATCCACCAAAATTAAGAAACAAAGAAAGGTATAGACAAGAATACCGGAGTTGCCCATTTCTGATTCTCCATCAAAGTTTTAGATCCAAATCACAAACTCCCAATTCGAAGCCAGAAAAGCATACACCCACCATTAAAGCCGGCGTAGAATGAACATTTTAAAAAAACGCTAAAACTATCGGCAAATTTCATAGCTTTTATTCTAAACAACCAAAAAGAAAGATGACAAACAAAAGTAAGAACAATCCAAGTAAAAGCTTGATTACCTCCTCTAGAAATGCTTAGCCCAAACAGCAAGATAGTTCTGCACAAATCACAGCCAAGCCCAGTCTTGTCAGGACAATTTACCGTAATCACATTACACTCTCCAGGACTCTCTGCTTGCCTAATCACCACCGCATCCTCCCACAAGATTCCCATTTCCTTTTGCCGCTCTTTAGTTTCAAAGGGTAGTAGAAAATTAAGTAGCTTGGACTAGAGGTAAGGAAGAAACCTTTTCAGTTTGATGCTTCCTGTTGTTGCTTATGCATCGGATATGTCAAAACCATAAGATTGACTATCAAACCAACACAACACACCCATAAGATTGTTTCATTTTTTCCCCCTTTTTGATGGTTCTTCCATGGCAGTTGGATTTATCTCATGTTCTCGCTTTGACTTGTAGGGGAAGCTTTCCATTTCATCAATTTCTCGTTATTTTCGTTCTTACAGTTGACAAAGCTTCACTCATGTCGGTTCGGGTTTAGGTGAATGTTAGTACGTGGGGGGCTGTAATTGGTCCGTCTAATACAAATTCAAATTTACATAAACTTAAGAGTTAAGACTCGTTTTCGGAAATTTCACTAAAACGACCTCATTTTGGGTCTAAATGCCCAAATTGGAGCAAAGTTTTTTTGAATTTGATCGATTTAAGGCTAAACATCGGAATATGCTCAATTAAGGGTTAAATGTTTGCGAGTCTGCTCAATATTAAGCAAATTTAGACTGAAAATAAAATATGCAATACATGCGCCGATATTTTATATAAAAGCGTGTTTGGAGAGCCAGGTAAATTTTAAAAAGCACGTAAAAAATATTCAAAAGTCACGTAATCTTAATTTTGACAGAATAGCATTCAATTTTTACATAACCCTAATGTTACTTTAATCGTCAAACATTCACCATGCCCATCTTGCCTCCTTCATTAGGTATGTTCAAGAAAACTCGGGAATCTATGAACTGGATCTGAACCGTATGAACTGAACCTATAAATTAAAACTTAGGTTCGGTTTGAATCGAACCTAAAAAATCACATTCATGATTCAAGTTCAGGTTTTTAACTTGCTGTTCTAGGTTAATCGAATCTATAGCAGGTTAACCGAACTGAACCTATAAACCTGAACCTAAAACACACAAAAAAACTTATCATATATTTAGATATAAATTAAGAGGATATTAATAATAATAAATTCACTTATATTTACTATATTAATTCTTGAGTTAAAAAAAGAAGAAAAGGAAAAAACTACTTTAATTATATCTTATTAAACATTAATCTTAAAGATTGCTGTCATAAGTAACAACTAATGCATAACACTCAATACCAATATTATGAATACTATACCGGGCTCAGTACCGGATTGGGCTCTGGAACGGAACTGTACCGGTATAGGTCGGTACCAGGTACTGTTTCGGAATATTTTTTAAATTTATAAAATAGTCCCTAAATTTTTTAAAAATTCCAAAATAGTCCATACTGATATATTATACAACTGTACTGTATACTTTACTAGTTTACTGTTTACATCAACGATGCTTTCAAAAATCTTAATAATAAATAATAATGACAATTAATTTAAAATAACAATAATTTTTAAATATTTTACATATAAATAATAACCACAATTAATATAAACAAAGACAATCATCATCATA
>JANIHY010000003.1:58506454-58516482 GCA_027479065.1 Erythroxylum brevipes
TCCTTCTGCGTGTTACAGGACCTAACCACGAGGAAGCTGATTGGAATGGGTGAGCTAAAGAATGGCCTTTATTACTTCAAAAATCAAGCACCAACTTCAGCCTTCTTGTCAAATAAAGACCAATCTGATTTATGGCATCAACGCCTTGGTCATTTATCTTTTAATCGTTTGTCTCTTATTCTAAATTTTAAGCCTTTCATCTCAAATAATTTTGATGTTTTTTGTGATGCTTGCCATCGAGCCAAGCAAATTCGCCAACCTTTTCCCACTAGTTCAATCAAAACTCAAGGGGCTTTTGATCTTATTCATTGTGATTTATGGGGACCTTATCGTACACCTTCTTTATCTAAGTCTCATTATTTTTTGACTATTGTTGATGACTTTACCAGGGTTACTTGGGTCTATTTGCTCAAATCTAAAAATGAGGTATCCCAAATATTACTCTCTTTTCTTGCCATGATTCATCGACAATTTAATTGTCTTGTTAAAATTATTCGTAGTGACAATGGCACAGAATTCACCAACATTTCTCTTCAGCAAATTTGTCAACAAGAAGGAATCCTCAATCAGTTTTCTTGTGTTTCAACACCTCAACAAAATGGTGTAGTGGAACGTAAACATAGACATTTACTTGAGGTTGCTAGAGCTTTAAGATTCCATGCCGGTTTACCAATAAAATTTTGGGGTGAATGTGTTCTAACTGTTGCTTATTTTAATAAATTACACACCCACACCTCTTTTATCCGGAAAAAGTCTATATGAACTTTTATTTTATTCAAAGCCTTCGTATACTCATTTACGAGTTTTTGGATGCCTTTGTTATGCTTCAGTCATCCCACGGTCACATGATAAATTTCATGATAGAGCCACACCATGTATTTTTTTGGGATACCCACATGGACAAAAAGGGTATAAGGTTTATGATCTTAAAACACATCAAGTTTTTGTATCTCGTGATGTCATTTTCCATGAAACAATTTTTCCTTATAAAGAAAATGTCCCGTCCCATGCAACACGACCACCTAAAGTACCTTTGCCATTACCCATTGATGATGTGTCCACTTCATCTCCATTCTCACCTAACCAAAGTCCATCATCAACAAGCTTTGACTACCATCCGATACCTGCCCAAATACAACAAAATGACATAAATACACATGATATCATATCTACCTCACAAATTCAACAACCAAATGTTGAACAACCAACACCATTTATTGTTTCTAGGAGATCTCAACGTGCCAAAATCCAACCAGCCCATTTTAAAGACTTTGAACTTAATTTCTCAAAAAATAAAGGTTCTTCTTTAGGTTCATCCAACACAGCTTGCTCAGGTATAGGTCCAACATATCCCTTGTCCAAATATCTTTCTTATTCAAAATTTTCCTCTGCTCACAAATGTTTTCTTTCGGCCATTAGCCACCAAAATGAGCCCACATCTTATCAACAAGCAGTGCAGGTTGATCACTGGAAGAAAGCCATGAAATGTGAACTGGAAGCTCTTGAACAAAATCACACATGGACTTTGGAGCATCTTCCTCCTGATAAAAGGGCCATCGGGTGTAAATGGATCTACAAAATAAAATACAATTCTGATGGATCCATTGAGCGTTACAAAGCTCGCCTTGTCGCCAAGGGTTATACTCAAGTAGAAGGTTTGGACTACACTGAAACTTTTGCTCCAGTTGCTAAACTTACTACTGTTAGAACACTCTTGGCTCTTGCAGCAATTCGAAATTGGGAACTTCACCAATTAGATGTACATAATGCTTTTATTCATGGTGATTTACATGAGGAAGTTTACATGCAACCCCCACCTGGATATTTGTCTGCTGATGATAAAAGAGTTTGTCGTCTTCATCGCTCTCTTTATGGGTTAAAACAAGCCTCGCGACAATGGTTTGCTAAGTTTTCTACTGCTATCTTGCGTTTTGGTTTTCAACAATCCAAGGCTGACTCTTCTTTATTTGTTTATCATCAAGGAGAATCTTTTGCAGCCATTCTTGTGTATGTGGATGATGTTATTGTTGCCACAAATGATTCATCAAAATTTAAGGCTTTAAAGAGCTATTTAGCCTCTTGGTTTCCAATTAAAGATTTGGGTTCTCTTAAATATTTTCTTGGTTTAGAAATTGCCCGAAGTTCAGAAGGAATAGTTCTTTCTCAAAGAAAATATACGCTGGACATTTTAAAAGAAACAGGTATGCTAGCATCCAGACCAGTTAAATTCCCAATGGAGCAACATCATCGTTTAGCTTTGGATGAAAGTTCTCTTCTTGAGGACCCTGGCCCCTATCGAAGGTTGATCGGAAGGTTGATTTATCTCACCATTACTAGACCTGATATTTGCTATGCTGTTCATTTGTTATCTCAGTTTATGCATCAACCTCGATACAATCAATGGCTAGCTGCTTTGCGCATATTGCGCTATCTAAAACTTGCACCTGGTCAAGGTTTGTTTCTATCAGCCTTAAGTTCTTTGTCACTCAAAGCTTTTTGTGATTCAGATTGGGCAAGTTGCCCACTTACACGTCGATCTCTTAGTGGCTATTTCATCTTTTTGGGACATTCACCTATTTCTTGGAAGAGCAAGAAACAAGTGACGGTGTCGCGTTCTTCAGCAGAAGCGGAATACCATTCTATGGCAACAGTTGCTTGTGATATCATTTGGTTACGACAATTACTTGCAGAGTTATGTGTTACTCATTCAGATCCAGTTCCCTTATTTTGTGATAGTCAAGCAGCACGTCATATTGCCAATAATCCAGTCTACCATGAACGGACTAAACATATTGAGGTGGACTGTCATTTTGTCCAAGATTGCATCCAACAAGGTTTTCTAATTTGCCATCATATATCTACACACAATCAGATTGCTGATGTATTCACAAAAGCATTAGGAGCTCATCAATTTCAGTATTTAGTTGCCAAGTTGGGCATTCGAGATCTTCACGCTCCAACTTGAGGGGGGGTAATAGCGGAGCTGTCATTGCTGTCATTATACACAGAATCTTGGAGATATTATCTTGGAGATATGTAGAATCTTGGAGATATTGTTGAGTCACTAATGAGCGGATTTGTAGATATTTTGCGCAGATATTTTAGAGATATGATAGGATTCAAAAATCAATCATGCTGTAATTTTTTGATACTCTGTAACTATAAAACACTTTGCTATTCAGCAATAAGATAACAGAGAGCTGACTCTTTTTTTTTTTTTACTAAAAGTTTTCAGGAGTTAGGTTATTAGTGTAAAAAAAGGAAGAAGAAAAATGAAAAAATTTGTAAAAGTTATTTAGAAATTACAAATCACATGCTTTCATATGTTCTTGATTAATAATTTTCTCCGAGAAATGTAAAAAACAGTAGTTAAGGCCAACTTGATCCATTTATGATATATTTTCATTACGTTTGAGCTGATTTTAAATGATTTCAAAAGGTTCAAAGCGATATTTACTATGAATGATATAAGGCTAGTATTTTATGGGAACCTCTTTGAATTAAAATGCATTATGTTCTTTTTCTTTTAATTTCACTATCCATTTAATCTTCCGCATGAGAAGACTCAGAACTCATTTAGAATCTTCCTAAATGTTGATGATCAATTTGCCTTCGAAGTCAATTTATTTCCTCCTCAATCTCAATGTCTTGAATTAGTTAATTTCTCTCTTTCCTTAAAGAAAATTGTATCAAAAAAAGCTTGCACTTTTAGGTCAAGCAACTTTATCAAAATTTATTTTTTATTTTTAACTCCAGAAATCTTGTTGCATTAAACAAAACTGTAGACATCTAACATAAAATATAAAGAAGAATAGGGACTTTGGAAACAACTACCTTAGAACTAACAACGTTGCTCATCCACAAAATCAAATACCTTAAACTTAGAAATCGACCTCTACGAAAAAAAAGGCTATGTCACGTAGATCAACAAGCACACGGTATTCTTTAGTAAAAGGCGAAAGAATAGCTCGCTTTGTGCTTACTACATGACTCCTAATTTGTTCAATGGAGTGGTCATTCCTTTATAGTCAGGCTCTTAGTCACATTCTTGCTTTTAGTCGATAGGGGAAAGACAAGTTAGGGTAATCATCTCATTAATTAATAATCCCTAAAAGTACATCAATAAATAAAATATCATATGAATTAAAGTTTTATGACAAAAGATTCAATGAAAATATCAAAAAAAATTAATAATATTTAAGAGAATTAGTTTAACTCATAACTTAAGAATATAATCTTTTTAAAACTTTTTATTTCGAAGATATTTTTATGAAAAAAGATTTTGAAAATTAAAATAATTTTCAAATTACTATAATGAAATATTATTAAAATGATGATCCTTTTCATTAATTGAAGAATATATTTTAAAAATTAAATGATTCAGAAAATATGTTAAAGAGAATAATGTTTAAGGTATTATTGGTGATTTTATCGTAAATGTACCCATTTAAGATACAAAAAGCTTCCTTCAAATGTCTTTGTTTTAATTTTAGACTTTCAAAAGTTTATAAATGTTCATAACGAGGCTTTCTTAATAAAAATGCACATATATAAGAAAGATAAAAAATAATTGAAATTCAGATATTTGTATAAAATTATTTTCTCTTTGGTTCTAAAATTCATTTGTTGGGTTTTAATCCATTTAAAACACAGGATCCGTTAATATCAAATCATCAAGAATAAAATAAAAGTGGAAGCATACCTGAATCCATTATGAAATTTACACTGGAGTTTTGTCTTTCACATTAGAACGTAGCCCTTTTTTTAGAATGTTCTATAACTCTCTTTTTTCTCTATGATCATAGGATTTCAGACAAGAATTGAGCGTACGTTTAATTTGGGGACCATAACCACTTATATTAGGGTAAAACCCTAATGTAATTTTTAATTTGACCCATCTTAAAACTAGAAATTATAAACCCGGTCTTTACACATATAAAGCCCACACTTAAAATAGATGCATGAAGCCCAAAATACCATAAATATATTAGACCACTTTAATTAAGTGGACTAACCTTTATATGATAGCCTTTATATACAATTATACACATATAAACCCACATATTTGATTAAAAATCCTTACAATCTCCCACTTAGGCTATATGTGTTACATTAAAATTGTATATTAACCTTTTGAGTACTCAAAATTGTGTTATCATTACTGTATGTATCCTTAGACAATTCAGTCCATCAATCATACCAACATAGGATCAAATCATCTTTCGCTATAATTAACGTAACTAAAACCATTAATGGTCACGTATGTTGATATAAGCAAATGACATGGATCAAGCATGGATGTGTAGCATAGAAATTATAAACAGCGTGATCTTAGCACGGTTACTTCCAACTAGTACAACCTTATGCTTTAGTGAGATCAATTTTAAATAAGTTTAGAGACAAAATAAATCAAATATTTTAAAGCTGAAAATAACCTCGAACAACTTAACTAAAAGTTGTATCCAAAATGAAAATAAGAAATGTCTAATTCGAAAAGCATCTACAATACAAATTCCTACTAAAACTGTATATCCTAAAAAGATGTAACATCCATATAAGCAGTGTGCTCATGAAAGACCTTAGGTGGCACTCCTTTAGTAAGCGGGTCTGTAATCATAGAGTTTGATCCAATGTATTGTATAAACAACTGTCCACTTTGAACTCTCTTTTTAATAATTAGGAACTTAATGTCGATGTGCTTCGACTTTTTTGAGCTCCTATTTTTATTAGAATATAGCAATGCAGAGTTATTGTCACAAAATAACTTAAGTAGTCTTTCAACAGAGTGCAAAATGCGCAACCCGGTGATAAAGTTTCGCAGCCACATCTCGTGGTTGGATGCCTCATAACATGCTATAAATTCCACCGCCATGGTGCAAGAAGCTATAAGTGTCTGCTTAGCACTCATCCAAGAAATAGCTCCTCCAACAAGCAGGTAGATATAGCCCGAAGTAGATCTCCTAGTATCTTGGCTTCCAACAAAATCGAAATCAGAATAACCAATAATCTCTAGCTTATCCAATTTTTAGTATGTGAGCATATAATCTTTCGTTCTCTGTAAGTACCGCATGTCCCATTTGGCTACTTTCCAGTGATCCAATCCCAGGTTACTTAAATATCTCCCTAGCATTCCAACAATGTATGCAATATCTGGACGGGTACAAACCTGAGCATACATTAGACTTCCTACAGCCGAAGCATAAGGAATCTTTCGTATTTCCTTAGCTTCAAAGTCATTCTTGGGGCATTGACTTAAATTGAACTTATCTCCCTTAGACATAGGGGAATCACCTAGTTTACAATCCTGCATGCCAAACTTTTTAAGTACTTTTTCGATATAACTCTTTTTTCTGTGTAAAGCCCTTTATGACAAAACGAGCTTTGTACCTTTCTACATTGCCATTCGAATCCTTCTTGGTCTTAAATATCCATTTGCAACCAACAGGTTTCGCACCTTTAGGCAATGGTACAAGGTCCTAAACATCATTGTCCTTTATGGACTTTATCTCTTCATTCATGGCATCGATCCACTTTTGAGAGTTAGAACTTTCCATGGCTTGACGGAAGTTGATTGGATCATATTCTACCATACGAACTTCATGTTCTTGAAGAAATACAACATAATCATCTGGAATTGCACTTCTCCTTTCTCTAATGGATCTCCTTAATGGCAAAGGTTCTTGAGGTTGTAGAGTTTGTTCTTTTGGAACAAGTTGTTGAACTTAGGAAGGAGTTTCTATGACATTATTTTGATCCGGAATTGCTTCTTGAACAATTTAAAGAATGGAAATCTAACCCTGATCATTGTCAACAGCAATTAGAGGAATTTCAACATGTTCCTCTTTAAAAACAAAGTCCTTAATCCTTTCTCTCCCTGTAAACTCAACATCCTCAAAAAATCGGGTATTTTCCATCTCAAAAATTGCCTTAGTGGTGGGATCATAAAACTTGTAACCCCTGGATCTTTCAGAATATCCAATAAAGTAATAACTGATAGTCCTTGAGTCCAGTTTCTTTTCATTTAGTTTATGAGGCCTTACCTCAGCTGGACATCCCTAAATGTGCAAGTGCTTTAAACTAGGCTTCTTGCCCGTCCAAAGTTCATAAGGGGTCTTATCAATTGCTTTAGTTGGAACTCTATTGAGTATATATGTTGCGGTCTTTAGTGCTTCTCCCCAGAGTGATTCTAGCAAGGTAGAATGACTAATCATACTCCTCATCATATCCTTAAGCGTTCTGTTTCATCTTTCACTACCATCATTCATGCCAGGCGAACCTGGCATAGTGTACTATAGGATGATACCTCATTCCTTTGGGAATTTAGCAAACGGTCCTGGACGTTGTTCAGCTGATCCGTCATATATGCCATAGTACTCGCCACCATGGTCAGATTTGACACTTTTAACCCTTTTGTTGAGTTGGTTCTCAACTTTAACCTTAAAGTTTTTGAACATGTCCAAAGATTGTGATTTATCATGAATGAAATAAAGGTAGCTATATCGCGAGAAGTCGTCTATGAACGTTATAAAATACGTTTGACAATTCCAAGACGCCATAGGGAATGGCTCACAAATATCCGTATGGATAAGTTCTAAGACGTCTGAAGCCCTATTGGCACCCAATCTCCTAACATTTGATTATTTCCCCTTAATGCAATTAACACAAATAGCAAAATCTTTAAAATCAAGGGGATCAAGAATTCCTTTGGACACAAGTCTCTCAATTCTTCTTTTAGAGATGTGACCGAATCTCTTGTGCCACAACGAGGTAAAAATCTCTCCGGTTAATTTATGCTTTAAACTTCGTGTACCCACATGTAAGGCTTCGTTAAATGAAGCATCAATGTCAAGCATATATAGATTATCGTAACCTGATAAAGAACCGGTACTAACCAAATTTGATTTTTTAAAGAGACTAAATATTCCATTTCCAAATGAACAACAATAACCATATTTGTCCAAAGAAGAAATAGAAATCAAATTTCGTCTAAAAGACGATACAATGAAAGTCTCAACTAAATCCAAATAAAATCCAATTCTTAACAATATTCTAAAAGTCCCTATTGCTTCGACTTCTACCGACGTGCTGTCTCCTACATAAATGCATCTTTCACTATCACTTGGTTTTTGGCAACTCAAGCAACCCTGTATAGACACACTGATGTGAGTTGTTGTACCAGAATCTAACCACCATGTGTGTCTAGGTGCTGAAGTCAAATTAACCTTAAAACAAACCAAAGTAAGAAGCATACATTTCTTTGCATGCTATGCGTGATAATTGGTACACTGCTTCTTTAGATGACCTTCAGCGTCACAGAAGAAACAACCTCTTGGTTTTTCTTCCTTATGTTGTTTCTTTTGTGTTGCTGGAACCGCAGCTTCCTTAGTTTTCTTTCTTTTGTTCCTTTTGTTCTTAAATGATGTGGTTAAGTGAGCACTTTCTGCCTTATCATGCTTCAACCTTTCTTCTTCTTGGACACAGTATGAGATAAGCTTATTAAGAGACCATGTCTCTTTTTGATAGTTATAACTTTGAATTGACTTTACTGTGCCAGAAGAGATATCAAAACCATATGCACTAACAAGTCTTCGGATAATTCCAACTTAAGTGCTCTCACTTTTGAAGCAATGTGAGACATTTCCATAATGTACTCTCATATGTTTCCTTTTTCTACGTACCTCATTGAGATTAGCTTTGCCAAAACTGTATTTGTTTCAACCTTTTCATTTTTGGCAAATCTTTTCTCAAGATCCTTAAAGAAACCCTTAGCCGTAGTAATCTAATCAGATATAGTGCCTCGAAAAGCTTCTAGAATGGCATATTTCATGATCATTAAGCTCATACGATCCTATCTTTCTTACTTTTTCATCTCCTTCTTTTGATCAGAGGTACTCTCACTAGTAAGTAGATCAATTTGATCGACTCGTAAAGCAAGATCCAAGTCTATGAGTCCAAAAACAATCAAAACGTTCTCCTTCCATGTCTTAAAATTGGTGCAATTAAGCATAGGAATTGAATTAACACTAGCAGAGATATTTGTAGCAGAACCAGAAACTGAACAAAGAATAAAACAAACAAAATCTAATTACTCACGTAACAACATTATAATATGCCAAATTAATTATATATAGATAATGGTAGGGCCCTATCACAAGATACCTTGCATAACATTAATATTTAGTCTTTGGACAGAAATACTAACTTGTAAGTAGTACCTTGGTGTAGTGATCAAACACTGGCAATAAGGCATGTCAAACAATAAACCTTTCTTTGGACCAATTTAATGTTCACATATTATACCGAATAATTGCCACATATTTACCACCACAAGTGTATATGCAATTCGGGCCAAATATAAACTTTCCTTTAGGCCAATCCATATTCGCATGAATAACATACACATAAAACTTTTTAACATTCTAAGTTAAATTAATTTTTACAAGAGAGGTTGCTTTGGCAACAAGTTGCATTAATTAAATCTGGAGTTTTGCGATTTTGTCTTCCAAATTAAATAGTAGCTCCTTTTTTAGAGTTTTTCGTAACTTTTTGTTTTCTCTCTGATGATAGGATTTCAAACAAAAATTGAGCATATGTTTAATTTGGGAACCATAACCACTTATATTAGGGTAAAACTCTAATCTAATTTCTAATTTTGCCCATCATCAAACTAAAAATTATAAACACGGTCGTATGAAGTCCAAAATACCATAAACATATTAGACCACTTTAATTAAGTGGACTTAACTTTATATGATAGCTTTTATATATAATTACACACATATATGCCCACATGTTTAATTAAAAATCCTTACATCATTTTGCACAATGAAATGTTTTGAGTGTAAGGTTTAGTACTGTGCAAAGCAACTTTTTTTTAACATGTTTCAATTTTTAGGATTTTTTCAATTAAATATCTTGGACTTTTTTAATTCTTTAGAATGGGCTATTTCAATTAATTTTTTGATTTTTTAATTTTTATTTCAATCTCTTTGGTATTTGTGCCATATATATACATATTTTTATATCTC
>JANIHY010000003.1:58709362-58732901 GCA_027479065.1 Erythroxylum brevipes
TACCTGAACTCCTTAGAATTAAATCCAGATAGATTGGCAGCTGTGGTCAAGGCATCCCTCCACCTTGGAATCTCGTGTGCAATCTTGGGATTTTGCTCGTGTTTAACAAAAGCTGTAGCAACATCATGGGATTGTTTCCTTAAATGAGATGGATTTACCTCGTAAAATATAGGTATGACAATCTGTCCATAGGTTCGGTGACACTCGATAATCTCTGCAAGCTCGTCAAGGCACCAACTGGAAGATGCATAGTCTTTTGATAAAACAAGGACAGCAACAGTGGAATCTTGGATGGCTTGGGGAAGTGACCGAGCAATTTCTTCTCCTCTTTTGAGTTCCTGGTCGTCAAAGAAGGTTTGGAGATCCTTTTGGCGCAAAGCAGCATAAAGATGGCTGGTGAAATTGCGACGGGTGTCTTCACCCCTGAAGTTCAAGAAGACATCGTACTTCAATCGGTGAGAGGCCAAAGAAGAAGAAGAAGCCATTGTTGTTGAAGGAAGAGGGTGGAAGCTAGTACTAATATGCCCTCTTTTTGAAGATGTAGTCGTCGCAATGGTAATTGATTGGTTTTTATGTTTATGGAAGATGTAGGAATCTTTGGTTATATTAATTATTGGGGTCTACTAATATGCCCAGCATGTTACCTCTGCTAATGTATTCATTAATTAAACACAGATGAGGGATAGCCATGTTACTAAACTTTGGGTTGCGAGCGTAGTCAATCACTTTACATTATACAACATATTTATTTATGAAGATGGGACTTGCTTGCGGAGATTAAACAGGATTCTCTCACAAGGTAAGTCAGAACAACGTTAGGAGACAAAAGAAACCAAATGTTAGGTGAGCATAATTTTAAAAATACTGTGAACTTTGACTTAATAAACATAGATTGATCCTCGAGTATGTTGAATAATATGTGGAACTTGTGATTGATTCTGTGTACATTATTATGTGATGGTCTTCTGTTTCGTGTCTCTTTTTTTCTGAAGCTAACAAGTTGGCTTTATCACGAGTCACGAGTCAAGATTGGGTTAACCAGATTTCAAATCGTCTTGGACCAAGTCTTACCATCTAAACGACATTGCATTAATTTGTTAGTGAAAAATTAAATACCAAACACATAGTTTCTGGTCGAACTTGACTCGTTTGGAGAAGGGTTGGGTTGAGTTCGAGCAGCCAGCCTCTGATCCATCATGACTAGGTCTATTGACAAGTCTATTCTTTACAATTGCAAATTCTCTGCTTCTATCAAGATATTTGCGAATGATTTCAAGCCAAGAGCCACAACACCAGACGTAATTTACATCATTGGCTGATTTGTTGTTGAAAGATTGTTTGAAGTTGGTGAAGATAAATGCCAGGGGGTGGCAAATACACTGTTGAGAAATCATTTAACTGCTTTTACAATAAATCAAATGCAAAACCATTGTTGATGAATCAGAATGAGCAGTCAAAAAGTAACCAAGTCAAAGCTCATTAAATGGTGAATATATTAGGTGCTTAAAGCTTCTCAGAAACTCTGCTTCATGCCTGCAATTCTGGTATGCCTGAGTTGGTGTCAACAGAACAGGTAGGAATCAGAAGTCCCGAGGCTTTGAGAAGAGGAAATCAAACCAAAAGAAGCATTCTCAATTATGGATGTCCCACAACGGTAGAATAAGCATTGATAAGTGAATCTGATCTAGCCTGGAACTTCAACAGGACTAATTTCATTTGTGAACTTGACACAGGAAGCTAGTTGTTCAGGAAACGGGAAGATTTCAATGGTAGTCTACCAGATGAAATGTTTCAGAAAATCATTTCTTTACTCCCTTTTGAATCGGCTATTCAACCCATCTTTCCTCTCAAAAAGATGGAGACTTCTATGGGAGAAGTCATTAGTAAAACATGGCAAAAAGAGGGTATTGCCACTGCAATCTCTAGCTTCTTGAACAATTTCATGAGCAGAATCTGTCAAAAAACACCCACAAGTTTGAGTTCCATTTTGAGAACGGAGATCAGATCCTAGCTGTCATTGGTCCTAACAACAAACTCCATTTTTATTTCTCCACTGAAAATTAGGAATTTCCCATACCTTTTGGCTTTCAATTACGGTTTGATCACCAAAATATTGCCAACCAACCATCTATGTCCACTTTCTTTGTTAAAAGTCTGCATCTAGCATCTGTCAGTCATCTTACAAGTGCGATTCTTACAGCTCTGCTATCGAATATCCAGTGTCTTGAAACCCTGAAAATCACAGCCTGCAATGGTTTACAGATCTTAAGTGTTGATTCGGAGAAAAAGCTTGTGAATTTCAGTTGTTAACTGTCCTGAATTGAAATTTATCCACATCAAGTCTTACAAGCTCAAAACTTTCCGTTATTGGGGGATAATGCCTTTGTTTTGGCCCAAAAATCACTTTAACCTGGCAGATGCTATGCTCGATTGCAGAGAAGGATCTAGCCAAAATAGCTTACTCTAGGTCAAGAACATTGATCCTGCCTGTTGACTTTAAAGAATGTTGCAGTTCTTACTGTGTAAATGGACCTTCAAGGTATTGCTCTGGGAAGAACTCCTCTGCCATATAGTAAATATCCTATTTTGGTTTGGACTATTGGAACATTCAACTCCTAATAATTCTTATGGCAGGCGCTCATCTGCCAGTCTCTATCCACCTTCCATGTGAAACTCCAATTGTATAACCTGAAAGAAGTGTGGTGGATTGATGATCCAGATGAAAGACTTGACATTGATGCTTTAGTCTCATTTCTCAAATTATGCCCTTCATTGGAGCTACTTTTTATCATTGTTAAGTACTGAACTTTTCAGAAAGAATCTGAGAAGTTTTGAACTTTTCAAGTCTCAATGATCAAATTATTCTCAGAGATATAAAATCAAAACTTTCCTAAATTGTCCTTATGGATGAGATTTTTTTCACCCTGATGTGCAGATTGATCCTAAGACCTATCATCTGGAGTGTACAGCCAATTATTCAATACAAATTGGGAAGATTACAGAACTTAAGACATTTCAAACTGACAAAATTGGAAGGATTTCCAAACCAGAAAATCTGGTAGAAAATGCCTAAGCTCGATTGTTGCAAACGAGCCATTAATCCTATCATCATCATCCTCAGATGGGACTTGCTTGCAGAGATTAAATAAGATTGTCTCCCACAAGGGAAGTTTAGCAGTTTGAAGACAGAAGAATACAAGTGGTTTTATGATTTTGTGGAAGTAAGTGATATAGGAGATCCTGATCTTGATCTCAAACATCTTCACTTGGCTCTATGGAGCTAGAAAGAAACCAAATGTTAGGTGAGAATAATTTTAAAAATATTTTGAACTTCGATTTATTAAGCACAGATTGATTCTTGAATGTATTGAATAAGACCAACGGGAAAATTTAGAATGAACTTGTGATTCTGCACCTAATTCTGTGTAGATTATTATATAATGGTTTTCTATCATCTCCCTTTTTTTCTTACACTCATATGTCAACTATTTAACCTTTACTTAACGAGTCAAATTCGGATATTAAGTTCAGATGAGGGTCGAGTCAGAACAGTTTTGACCCGACCTGACTCAATGTATTGTCAAGGCTACTCAACTTAATTTCAGTGAAGTTAGATTCATCCAATAACAATACAGGTGCATTCTTCAGTACCACTCAATACTCAGCAATTGCAATTCTCTGCTTCTGTTTAGACATTTCTGAATGATTTTAAGGCAATCAAACAAAACAAAAATGTAATTTACCTCTCCTACAGTCAATCGGGAGCGTCCCTGAGTTGGCAAACAACAAGCGTATAAATCAATCTTCCAAATAGTAGAAGTGTACTTCTGGAATCTGTTGAAGTTCTTCATCTTAACGGGGTTGATCAAGCTACGCTGCATTTCATTGTTCACGAAGAAAAAGAAAGGAGATTGAAATTTACTTGACTGAGGCGTAATTCAATGAATTTCCATGACCTGACCAGAAGAACAGCACCTCCGACGATCGCAAGTAGAGTCATGAATTCGCGAATATGCCATCCCAAAAAACTCCGTTCCGCGGTACGGTCGTCACCGCCGTGACCCGACCTGATTAGTAAAGGGTCGGATAGGGTCGAGTCAAGTCGACTTGGGGCAAGTTAAGTTTGTATGGGTCGGGCCGAATCAAACATAGACGAGTCTGACTGAATTTTTAATCTATGCGAGAGAAATAGGGACAGAAACCAATTGGATCGGACCCTTTTGGATCATTGGGCTGATTTAGTGTGGGATATAGGCAATTTGGGCCTCATCAAATCTGGCCAAGTCAAATGGACTTGGATCAAGTCGGTTCGAGTCCGGTCATGTCGGGTAATAGGGTCGGTCAATCCGTCAAACATATCCGTTTGACGAAAGAAGGAGACGGAGAAAGAAGACTCTGTTCAGCTGCAGAGCTAATACGATATTGGTTGATTGTCGGATCATTTTGGTCTCTTCATCATTTGTCTCCCTCCCGTAAAGTCCTGGT
Source organism: Erythroxylum brevipes (assembly GCA_027479065.1). Lineage (NCBI taxonomy): Eukaryota > Viridiplantae > Streptophyta > Magnoliopsida > Malpighiales > Erythroxylaceae > Erythroxylum > Erythroxylum brevipes. The sequence goes on from JANIHY010000003.1 coordinate 58,713,848, forward strand.
ATTCTTCTTTCTATCTTTCTTCCGATAGGAGAAAAGCATCACCTTTCAAATTTTAATTTCAGTCTGCGAAATCTCATATTCATTTGATTGTGATTTCCCCCAAATTCTGGAGATCGATACCTAATTACCTATTTTCCATGAACATCTCTTAAAATACAGCTTGAAGGCGCTTCCTGAGGCCATGGATAGGTTGGAGGCTCTTAAGGACAGGCGTAGAGAAGTTGACATTGACTATTGCCAATCTCAAAGGGCTGAAGTATTGCCAATCTCAAATTGTTACCATTCGTTGGCTTTGTTGTATGTTCGTTGGCTTAAAACTGAACAGATATTGATCAAAACATGGAAAATATCAAATACTCTTTGCAACTGATCCACGCTATCCCATGCTGTAACATGAACATCGACTAAACAAAACACGGTTGCACACAAGGAAGGCTGAGACATGAAACTTTCAGATCAAGAATCCATTTTTTGATGTCAGGAAAATATTTTTTGAAAAAAATCTTGTCCAACATTACATTTTCTTGTTGTCATCTTCATCTCCATTACTTTTCAGCGGCTTCAACTTTCTTACCAAATAGCCTGAATTAACAAAGCGTTGTAATGTTGTCAGTATAGTACACTTACTTGCATGCTATCCAGACATGACACTTGAAATAACTATGGAAGACATTCCATAATACTCTCCGGTCACACCCTAACCAACTTCGAATTCCAAGTCTCACACAATCAACCATATCAGCATCCAAATAATTATAGAAAAAAAAGTAAAATCTCATAGAAACTCAAAGAACATAGAGGAGATGGGAGTACCATAGTTTTTGCAACATCGTACACTTGAACAAGAAGGCACGTTGTTAATTTACTTGCGAATAATTGAGTTTTATTTAGAACTATATCTTGGCAGCCAAACAAAAATGAGAAGTTGTTTAGTGGTCCAAATTATTTCTACATTCAACGTAAAGTCTCCTCTGTTCCAGTGACAACAGCACACTGAAATTGCAAATTGAACTTGAAGCAATGAAACTCTTCATTTCATTCAACTTCTCGAGTCTTCGATATGGACATTGGAGAAGGAAAGTCAAATGTTTGAATCTTCTTGGGCGTACAGGGGAATGACCCCACACTTTTTGCTGTTGGGTAATCTAAGCACCACAAGATTCTGTGGCTGGAATTAGGTGCAAAAGAATGCAGTGGACATTCATTCCAACAAAAATATCTTATCTTATTAGGAAGTTAGTCAAGACCTCGGGAGACTTGTAAATTATCGTTGAAAAGTAATGGCTTCTTCTTCTTCTTCTTCTTCTTTGGAATCTCACCCATTGAAGTACGACGTCTTCTTAAGCTTCAGGGGTGAAGACACTCGTTGCAATTTCATTAGTCATCTCTATGCTACTTTGTGCCAAAAGGATCTCCTAACCTTCTTTGACAATGAGGAACTCAAAAGAGGAGAAGCAATTGCTCAGTCCCTTCCCCGAGCAATCCAAGATTCGGCTGTTGCTGTCGTTGTGTTCTCAAAAGACTATGCATCTTCCACTTGGTGTCTTGATGAGCTTGCAGAGATCATTGAATGTCATCGAACCCATGGACAAATTGTCATACCTGTCTTTTACCAGGTAGATGCATCCCATATTAGGAAACAGTCCTATGATGTTGCTGCAGCTTTTGTCAAACATGAGCAAAATCCCCATAACGTACACAAGATCCCAATGTGGAGGGATTCCTTGATCACAGCTACCAATCTATGTGGGTTTGATTCTAAGGAATTCAGGTATGTTTTAGTTTGTATGGTCAATACAAGTAAAGGGTTATTTTTCATTGGTTTAAATTGTGTTTCATAATACACAGGAATGATCATGTACTCATTAACAAAATCGTTGAAGACATTTTAAGAAAACTGAATCAATCGACGACATGTGATGATTTTGAGCACTTACCTGGAATGGACTCACGCATTGAGGAAATAAAAGAAGTATTCACTATAAACCCATTGGAGATTCGTATTTTAGGAATTTGGGGGATGGGCGGTGTTGGTAAAACTACTACGGCTGAAGTCATATATCATAATATGTCCCATCAATTTCAAGGCTGTTGCTTTGTACGTAACGTGAGACAAAATGCAAAAGTTGGTGGCATTGAGAAGCTACAGGAAGAGCTCATTTCAAAAGCATTAGGTGAAAAAGATTCCAAAAAATATACATTCAATGCTGGTCCTGGACCATTTTTAATAAAAAGACTTGGTCGCAAGAAGATGTTAATTGTTCTTGACGATGTGAATGATCCACTACAGTTAGAAGCTTTGATTGGAAATCCATGTTGGTTTGGTTCAGGAAGTATGATTTTGATCACTAGTAGAGATAAGCAAGTATTTGAAGGAAAGACTGATTATATATATGAAGTTAAGCCATTAAATAATGATGAGGCCCTCCAACTTTTCAGTAAGATTGTTTTTAAACACAAAAATCCAAGAAATAACTACTTGTCCTTGTCAAATTCAATGGTCAATTATGCACAAGGCAATCCTTTGGCTTTGAAGGTTCTAGGTTCTACCCTGATTAGGAAAAAGGAAAATGAATGGAGAAGTACATTGAATCAATTGTCAAAAGTTCTACATAAGGATATTCAACATGTACTACAAATTAGTTACAATGGCTTAAATAGAGTGGAGAAGGATGTCTTTCTTGACATTGCATGCTTCTTCAATTGTGACAAAGTAGATGTTGTGAAGGCAGTACTCAAAAGTTGTGGATTGGATGCAGATATTATAATTAGTGTTCTTGTTGACAAATCTCTTGTGACTATTTTTGGAGAAATATTAATAATGCACGATTTGTTACAAGAATTGGGGAAGGAAATTATTCGTCAAGAATCTAAGCATCCAAAACATCGGAGTAGATTATGGGATCCTGATGATATTTATGAAACATTTGTGGAGAGCAAGGTAAGGTAGCTTTTTTATTTTTCAAATGCTCTTTTAAGAATGTTAGCTTGTGTATCAATGTAATTATCTAAAATATATATATATAAGTTATTATCTCCATGATAAATGATATATATATTTGGGTTTTTTTTTTTTCAGGAAGCTGATGCTGTGGAAAGTGTAACTTTGGACTTGTCTAAGATAAGAGAGATAGATTTAAATCCAAAAGTATTTATGAAGATGCCTAATCTTAAGTTTCTCAATTTTTATAACAACTCTAAAGAAAAAAGTAATTTACATCTCACCCAAGGACTTGAATATTTTCCCAATAAGTTACGGTATTTTCGTTGGAATAAGTACGCACTGAAATCTTTTCCACCCAATTTCCAACCGGAAAATCTTGTGGTGCTTAGGTTATCTGACAGCAAGATCAAAGAATTACGGAAAGGAGCTAAGGTATTTAACAGTTTAATTCATTTTTCTTTCTTTTTATAAAAGTTGAAAGTTATATTAGATTAGGGTTAATTAATCCTTTTGTTATTTTTATCAGGAATATTCAATGGCATCTCAATTGACATATGGAAAATGCAGAATGATTGTTCATGGTTTTTGCAGTTTGGTTAAAGTTTTCCCTTACAGTTATGGAAGTCAAATGGGCAAGTTAACGTCCCTCAATTTGGCAAACAACAAAAGCATAACTGATCTTCCAAATAGTAGAAGTGGATTTCTAGAAGCTCTTGAAATTCTTGACCTCAGACGCTGCTCAAATTTGAATAGATTCCCAGAAATTTCAAGCAACATAAAGGAGCTGTACTTAGATGAGACTGCTATAAAACATGTGTCTTCATCATCCGTTGAACTCCTCAGCAAATTAAAGAAATTGGAGATGAAGTTTTGTAGAAAGCTTGAAAATCTTCCAAATGGTAGGGCTGGACTTCTAGAAGCTCTCGAAGTTCTTGATCTGGAGGGTTGCTTTAATTTGAATACATTCCCAGAAATTTCAAGCAACATAAAGGAGTTATACTTAAGTTGGACTGCTATAAAACAGGTACCTTCATCATCAGTTGAACTTCTCAGCAAATTAAAGAAATTAGAGATGATGTGTTGTAGAATGCTTGAAAGCCTTCCAAGCAACTTTTTTAACAGATTGACATCTCTGGAAGAACTTAACCTGTTTGCGTGCTTGCGTATTAAGGAGCTTCCTGAAATCTTGGAACCCATGAATAATTTGGAGCTTCTTTTCTTAACTGGGACAGCCATAGAGAAGCTGCCGTCGTCTATTGGCAATCTGAAAAGTCTCTCGTTTTTAGCTACGAATGTCCACCATGCAGTGCCTTTGTCTTTGGGCAGCATCCCTTCTTTACGTTACTTATCTCTTTCCAACTACAATTTAAGGGAACCGCCAAAGGATTTGAGCTTTCTGGTTCCTGTAGACGGTCTAGAATTGAGTGGAAATAATTTTGAGAGAATCCTTGCAGCCATCAAAGAACTTCCTCTACTGGAAGTACTTCATATAAGCGACCTCCCAAGGCCTCACTCCTTGCCAGAAATTTCATCGAGTGTCTCTTTGTTAGATGCTAATGATTTTAGATCACTCAAACAAATATGTGCCGGTAAACAAATAACCCTTGAATCACACGAGCATTGGAGAAGTTTCCATTTACGGGATCGCTTAAAGTTGGATGAACATGAATGTCAGTCAGTCACAAACACACTGTTGAGGAATCATCTGACTGCTTTTACTAGAAATCAAATGCAGAGACCATTGGTATGTAACTCTCTGCCTTTCTCTGTAAGAATGATTTAGATCTGTATAATCATTAATTTGTGTTGTCAGGAATCTTTTAAAATGATCTATCCAGGAAACAGAATACCGGAGTGGGTCAAGTATCGAAGCATGGGTGATTCCATTCAAATCTCTCTTCCTTCTCATTGGTTGAATTATCTTTTTGTGGGATTTGCTTTCTGTGTTTGCTTTGACTATTATGATGGATCAAAACAAGGACTTACATATGATTGTCATTTTGGAGACAATTACCACTTCTCCTCTGCAGATTCTGAACCATTGTTCCTCTTAAAAGGAAAAGAGCATATGATAGTCTTCATGAGTATAAGATTTTACGAGTGGGTGCGTAGACAAGGTAACATTGAAGAGGATGTAGCTTTTTTTAAGTTTGGCAGAGGAATCAAAAGGTGCGGGATTATTCCTCTGTATGTTCAAAAAGATAAGGTTGAATTTGACTTTCCAACTGCAGAAGTGTCCAAGTTGAATACTTCAATGCTTCCACCGGGTGAGTCATGCCTATTTTTCTGTTCTGATTCTGACAAAAACTGCTAATTGAAAGGACTATTTAATTTGATTCTTCTGGAGTAGAAGCTTTTCAATTTACTTTATCGTGTTACATTCTTGTGATTAAGTATAAAAGCTGTGTAGTTTTACATATCTAGATGTAAGAGTTTCAAAGGTGTGATCTGTGAAGGAAAGCAAACACTAGTCGCTGTCGCTGGTTCCTGCAAATTTTTCTTTCAAAGATTAAGCATCTGTTTCTCTTTCTATGTGACAGGGTTTTAAGCTTCCTTTGCTTATTAACGGATCACTCGATTATAATTACTTTTGTAAAGGCTTTGTTCCACTAGAAATCAAAATCAAATCAAGCAGGAAACTTTCAGAAAAAGAAAATGAGAATGGGGTTGCTTCCTTTTATGAAGAAACGGCTTCATTTGGTGTTCGCCGCCAGCTCCTCCAATAAAAGGTGCAAATTTGAATAAAGCCGAGAATGAGCAGAGCAAGCATGCCTATTGCGTAGCACTTGCCACTGCTGTAGCTGCCCAGGCTGCTGTTGCATGCTACTCCCGAAAGTCAAAGGAAGAAGTAGGATATCAAGATGTGCACTGGGATATTGAGGAACACTGGTTGAAATGTAATCATATCCTCTTTGTTGGGTTCTGTTTTTTTTTTTTAAATACGGGTTCTGTTTTATTTGAAAGCATTTTATATTGATGACTAATCATAGCTGCTGCAGTATGGTATAAAGATATTTGTTATAACATCATTTCAAGGATACATTTTACATTGAGATTTTGCCACACATTTAAAAGTCCAAAGAGAACGATTTCCCAATGCCTTTTTCAGATTTTCGTTCTTGCAAGGGATCTATAACGAACAAATATTGATTGCTTTGTCATAGTTGAGAGCAAATATTGATGACTAACATATGCCGGTTGTGTGAAATTTATTATATACAATTAACATGGTATCCTCACCTGTGAGATTTATCAGAGCATTCGTTGATTAAGTACTATCAGCACCGTTTGAAGTCCGTAGGCGTTCAAGCTACCATAGATGGTGCCGACTATTGGGAAGGAAGCGGGTATAACACCGCAACGATCAATCAATAAATCTTTTCCCCACTTGAATGAATCTATTAGGCGTAATAATGAGCAAAAATTGGCAGCAAACCAAATGTTCACAAGCTGCCCCAATAATGCACAAATCAAAAAAACCAATCACAAAACACAACAATGATTTAAAGTGGCAAAAACTCTTTCGGTGTGAAGGATAATAAACCATGGGACCTCTCTTGATCCAAGCAATTGAAATCCACTATCACAAATAATGTCTTACAGAGATCAACAGTCACAAAATCCAGAAATCAAAGGCTCATTCTCATATAGCCACAAATTAAAATAGAGAACTACACAAAGAGAGTAATCATAACAAAGACTTCTATTATAACAAATTCTGAAAAAGTTCCAGCTGTCCAAATTCAATCTTCACTGTTCAAAACAAAGAATAATGAGTAAGGAACATGCTCACCAAAATTCATCCCGATCAGACAAAGAATGGTAAACCAAAATCAGAATATGGTGAAGTTCGTCAATTCTGGAAACTTCTTGAAACCAGTCCACTTTTGGATCTAAAAACTCAACCTCTAGACCTGAAACCAAATCTCCATCGTTCAGAATGGAGAACAGTATGTCTAGAAACTGTAAACCAAAAACAAGACCGATCCAACGGTGAACGACTTCCCAGTTGCCATAAATGTAAAACGGGTCGAGTAGAAAAATCTCTCCTTTTGTAAAGGTTGAAGGAAGAACAAAATCTCTCTCTTCTCTCTCTCACTCTTGGCAACTGCAGAAAAATTTTGGTTTCTTATACAATACAAAAATTAACCCTAATGTGTTAAAAAAATGGGCTTTAACAAATTTATGGGTTTTACCACATAAGAGGGAACCCAAACTCAACAATTCTTCCCCTTCCCAACTATGTGGAGGAGGTTGTCAAACCGGCACTTAATTGACAAACTTCAAACTTCATCCTTGGTAGAGCTTTTGTGCACATATCAACACCATTATTATCAGTATGAATCTTTTCAAGCTCAACAAACTTAGAATCCAAAACATTACGGATCCAATGATACCTCACATCAATATGTTTGGATCTACCATAAACTGAAGAAGGATGTCTTTCTTGATATTGCATGTTTCTTTAATTGTGATGAGGCAAATGTAACGTTGATAATATAATTAGTGTCCTTGTAGACAAATGCCTTGTGATTGTTTTTGAAGACAAATTAAAAAGGCATAATTTGTTACCAGAAATGAGAAAGGATATTGTATGTCAAGAAGTTAAGTATAGCAGGGATCCCAAAGATATTTATGAAGTATTTATGGAGGCTAAAGTAAGATGTTGAAGATATTTAAAACGTTATCTTCTGTTGTTAATAATCTCTTATACTTGTTAATTTATTTTTTGAAAAGTACTTTCTAATTTATTAAATAGTCATTTATCCCACAATAACTTATCCAATTTTTGGGTTTTTCTTGTTAAGGAGCCGAAGTAGTGGAAAACATAATTCTAGACGTGACTAAGGTAAGCAAAATAGATTTAAATTTAAAAGTGTTTATGAGCATGCATAATCTTAAATTTTTAACACATTCATAAAAGTGTTTATGAACATGCGAGGATTGTAAAAGGGTAAGCCCCTAAATACTTTTTTCTTGTTTTTAATATTTAATTATTTATTAATTACCACCAGTTTCATTTAAAAAAACAATAAAACACAATTATGGAAAGGAGTCAAGGCATGTAAATTATATATTGCTTAACAGTTTAATTTATTGTTTTTTCTTGTAATAAAAGTTGATAATAATACTAGAATAATTTTCCTTAAAATTAGCTTTTACAGTGAAAAAAGTATTTTTGAAACTTTTAAAAGCTGAACCAAACAGTTACGAAGATTAATTAAACTTTTTGTTGTTTTGGTTAACCATAGGAATATTCTGTGGCATCCCTGACATATGGGAGGTTGGGTATGAATCTTTGCAGTTTGGCTCGAAATCAGTCGGGCAAGTTAATGTCCCTAATTTTGGTAAACAACAAAAGGATAACCCTAATTTAGGAGCTCTTGAATTTATTGAACTCAGTAGTTACAAAAATTTGACTACATTCTCAGAAAGCCTTCCAAGCAAATTTTTTAAAAAGTTGACATCTCTCAAAGAACTTTATCTGGGGGAGTCCTCATGCTTTAAGGTGCTTCCTGAAATTTTGGAGCACATATATAATTTGGAGCGTCCTAACAGCCATAGAGAAGTTGTCATCAATGATTTACAGATGTCTTATTCAAAATTTCAAAATGGTTTTGTAGAAGACCATCATGCAGTGGCTTTGTGGCCAGAAGGCATTTCTTCTTTACAAGACTTAACCCTCATGATTGTAATTTAAGGGAATTGCCTGAGGATTTGAGCTTTCTATCTTTTGTAGAATTTCTAGATTTAAGTCTAAATGATTTGAGAGAATCCCTGCTACCATCAAACAATTTTCATGATTCGAATATCTTAACGGAGACAACTGCAAAAGGCTTCTATCCTTGTCATAACTTCCGTCGAGTGTCTTCACATTACTCACCGGTGATTGTAGATCATTTGATCACGAATTCACCTCTGATACTAGCACAATGACCGTCCTTGGTACAGCCAAGTCGGCGAGCAAGAATCCTTCCATGTCTTTCAGATCGATGTCAAGACATCACACGCATGACAAGTCCTACCTGCCTAGCGTATTTATCATAGAAAATCTTGGCAGCATCTTCAGATTCAAATTCCATGCCTTGATGTGTTTCTATAATTGGTTCGCCTTCATGTACAGATGACACTTCTTCATTAGAGCTCTCTACTGTTTGATCTCCCTCTAAATCCACTGCAGCAACCCACAGAGAGTGCATTCACTTCTAAAATCAAAATTTAAATCCTCTAATCTTTAAAACTGATCTCAAAAGTTCACAAAAACAGATTAAATAAGAAAAGTGAACACCTAATCCAATCCTTTTTGTTGGAGCTTAGTTCAACAATAAAAATGATGAACTAGGAACATTTCATTTGTACCATCTTAACACACTTCAATCCGCACTTCTGCCAACCATCAAACCCAATCCCCCATCCCAATCTAACCAAGAAGATCTACACTATTTTCTGACTCTTTAAACCTTAACAAGTGAAGCAAAAGCAAGAAAGAAAAAAAGGCAAAGAAACGATCAGTCTTTCTTTTCCATCCTACTTTCTGACAGCACAAATAGACCATGCGCAAGCATGCAACACTAAACGAAGTTCCATCTCCCTTCCCTTCGCAACCAATTCTTCGGAAGGGGACACAGTAAAAGAGAGAGGAAAACAAGTACGTATATAAATTCATTAAGTTCATAAGCACTACAAAATCGCATGCTCACATTTTCACGTTTACGTACAAAGTAAACAGAAAAAAACAAAAAAAAACACAAAGATCAAACCTTGAAATACGTACCATGAGAAATGAGGCCACAGAAAACTTAAAAAAGGTGCGAATTTGATTTCAAGTCCAAAATTTTCTCATCTACATGACATCGTAGACCTAGCAACCAGCAAATGGGTAGCGATAAAATTGTAAGCAGAAATCAAAATAACTGACAAGATACGAATAACTCCGACTTACTTGATCCCACCCTCCCAACAAGAAAGGTGAAAGCTTTGAAAGGGAATGAAAGTTTTGGCTGTTAAGAGAGATAATCATGTGAAGCTGAGTTCACCGAATGCACAAGCTTCGGATCGGGGTTCAGGCTCAAGATCCCTGTAGTTGCTGGGTCCGGTAAGAGGTTAGATTCTGCTATTAATTAAGAGAATTAATTAATAGCACATTTAGTTTGATTCTCCCTCGTCCTGTAAAATAAAATTCAGTCATTACATATGCTTAATATAATATATAATGACTGCCATGTTAATTTAAGATAAATTATCATCAAATTTCAGACAAATTTTGTCACTGAAATAGGATTAAGTTAAACAAACCAAATTGAGAAACGAATTAAAGTCATATTGCAGTAAACTTCAGCCATGTTTGATGTAGCTGAAATCTTCTATGAACTGCAGAAGAAATTGAAAATATGAACATGTGTAATTAATATGCTTCATGAAACCTGTTCAGGTCTTGTATCTCCAAAGAATATTATTGAAATCTCTGAAACAATAACCCTACATAGCAAGTAAGGTCCAACAAAGTACATATACTAGCAAGAACACTTACAGTTACACCAATACAGGTACTTTCTGGTTCTTTCTGCTGTCAACTCCTCACAGATTCTGAATTTATATGACCACCACTCCCTGAATGTGAATTTGCTTAACTAACAGGATTGCGCTGCTGCCCAAAATGTCTTAAGAACTCCATCTGGCGATCATTAGTATGTGGGAGGCATGCACGTAAAAGCTCTACAGGCATTTCAGATTTCATTGCTCCACGTATCTCTGAATCAATATCTTCGGTGCTATATGGGGTCTTTGCATAGACTAACTGTAGTATTATGTCATATTTATGCAGGCAATATTTGGTAAGAAGATCAAAGAATTCATCAAAGGAAGCCCGCCAAAGAACAACATTGGGATTGCAGTTAGCAGCAGCCTGGGGATTGTTTAATAGTGTAGTCGCTTTTTCAAGAAGTGACTTCAAGATAACAGAGGCCCCATCTCCAGTAGGACTGCCAAGAGGTCGGAAAGGAGGTTGTTCTGTAGAACAAACAACTGCAACAAGACAGGCACTTAATGCAGGGAGATCCATAACACTGACACAGGTAGAAACCGTCTTCACCAGATTCGCTGTTGTCTCAGCTGCTCCTGGATCTGGAGAAATGTCAGCAAACAAAAACCTCAAGTGCCGGAATATGGCCATGCAAACAATTCGAGTGAGCTCGCTACCAGGAAATAGAAGCTTAAGGAACTCGGAGATCAGTTTTTGTCCTTTAGGAAGAGAAACCAGCCTCAAGAAAACATTGTCATCCTTTAATGCCAGACCAACAGTTTTACCACTTTGTCCCAGGGGATCAACAAGATGAAGCGATGCAGCAACAGCTTCCAGGAGAACTTTCCGTTTACGCCTGAGATAGATGCCACCATCTTCGGGTTGCTTATGCCGCAAGAACCGATCAATGTCCTTTACGTGTAGAAGAACAGACAAGCAATCTTCAATAGTGATCCTAACTGCAAATAACGGTTCCTCCTCCAGAGGCCTCTTGAAGATATCTTCAGAAATTCCATCATCACTACCAGAATGATCAATTTCAAGGATAGAGAGAGGACAACGTATGGAAGGAATGGGAATCTTCCCAAGAACATCAACATGGACATGGGAATGTTGGTCTGAACTATTACGAGTTCGAGATGGAAGCTCCTTCAGTTGCGCAGGACAGAAAAGGTGTTTTGATCTTGACCCAGACCTTTTGGCAAGACTTGCCTGATGGTAGTAATCATCAATGTATGGGTCATTGCTGTGTGTTGAAGCGTGATGCATCTTCAGAATGCTCTCTATCTCTTCAGCTGTCATATACTTTGACCTAAACTGAACAACCCAACGACTATCACTTTCCTGACTAGTAGTATGCAAGATGATTCTTTCTACAGATTTAGCCTCCTCCTAACAAAAGATAGGATGTATACAGTTGATATTAATAACAGAAAGCTATTTTAAATAAATATTAATAATAGAAAGCAATAAATAATTTCTTTCAATAAATTAAGAATTATAAATGAATATTAATAATAGAAAGTAATTTTCCCTCAAAAAAAAAAAGAAAGTAATTTTAAAATATCTTACCTTATTTTCTATAAATACTTTATAATTATCTTCAACCTCCCATAATCCACTGCGTTCTACGTATCGAACATGTTTATTTGAAGCTTTTGACAATTGATTCAATGCAGTTTTCCACTCATTGTGGTTTTTCCCGATTAGAGTAGAACCTAATACTTTCAAAGCCAAAGGATTGCCTTGTGCATATTTCACAATTGAGTTTGACAAAGACACATAGTCATCTATTGAATATTTTTGCTTGAAGGCACTCTTCATGAAAAGTTGGAGGGCTTCAACATAATTTAATGGTTTAACTTCGTATATAGAATCAGCCCTTCTTCCAAAAGCTTCTTTGTCTCTACTAGTAACGAGAATCATGCTTCCTGAACTAAACCAACATGAATTTCCAATCAAGGACTCTAATTGTAGTGGATCATTTACATCATCAAGAACAATTAACATCTTCTTGCGACTAAGTGTTCGTTTAAGAAATGATGTAAGTCCTCCACTAAACATATTTTTTACAAGATTTTCTTCACCTAATGCTTTTGAAATGAGTTCTTCCTGCAATTTCTTGATGTTACCGTCTTTTAAATTTTGTCTCACATTGTATAAAAAGCAACAACCTTGAAACTGATGCGACATCTTATGATATATTAGCTCAGCCATAGTAGTTTTACCAATGCCGCCCATCCCCCAAATTCCTAAAATACGAATCTGAAATGGGTCATTAGTAAATAGTTCTTTTATTTCCTCGATACGCGAGTCCATTCCAACTAAGTGCTCAAAACCATCATAAGTCCTCGATTGGTTCAGTTTTTCTAAAATGTCTTCGACGATTTTGTTAATAAGCATATGATCATTCCTGTAAATTATGAAACATAATTTAGATAAATGAGAAGCAAAATAACCCTTTACTTGAAATGACCATACACCTTAAAACTTACTTGAACTCCTTAGAATTAAACCCACTTAGATTGGCAGCTGTGGTCAAGGCATCCCTCCACCTCGGAATCTTTTGTGCATTCTTGGGATTTTTCTCGTGTTTAACAAAAGCTGCTGCAACATTATGGGACTGTTTTCTTAAATGGGATGGATCTACCCAGTAAAAGATAGGTATGACAATCTGTCCTTGACTTCGGAGACACTCGATTATCTGTACAAGCTCATCAAGACACCAACTGGAAGATGCATAGTCTTTTGAGAAAACAATGACAGCAACAGTAGAGTCTTGGATTGCTTGGGGAAGTGAGTGAGCAATTTTTTCTCCTCTTTTGAGATCATCGTCGTCAAAGAAGGTTTGAAGATCCTTTTGACGTAAAGCAGCGCAGAGATGACTGATGAAATTGCGGCGAGTGTCTTCACCCCTGAAGTTCAAGAAGACATCGTACTTCAATGGGTGAGACGCCGGAGGAGAAGAAGAAGAAGCCATTATTGTTGAAGGAAGAGGTTGGAAGCTATCTAATAATAGAAAATGGCCATTCGTAAGCTTATATGCATTATTGAAGACAATCCATTGACTAGAATTAGTCTTAATAAAGCTTTTTGTTTTTTTGTTAACTGAAACTTCCATGAACTTTCTTCGAAAAACAGAAGATTATTACAAGCCATTTTCTTTCGTAAGTGGATATTATTTCCCTACCTCTTTGTCTTACGCTTATGTCTTACTATATCTGACGTTCAGCTTTTATATTAATCTTTTATTTGTTTGTCAATATTATCCTTTCAAAGCGTACGATGTCCCTTTCAAGACCACAAATCACATGATAAACAAAGAGAGAGCTTGAAACAACTTTTTCAACAAGTCAACATCTCTCGAAGAAAATCTATTTGGAGCCCCTAGATAATTTGGAGCGTCTTGACTTTTAAGTGACACAGCCATACAGAGGGTGCCAACGTCTATTGGCAATGGTTGAAGAATGATTAAAAAATGACCGAGTCTTTGTTTATTTTTAAACGCACAGGCGTATTTATATTTTATGTACATAAACACACGGGCATACGCGTATGTATCTGTGTATGTTCCTTATGACACTGTATACCACTGCTAGATTTGGCTTTTGGGTTCTTTTTTTTGCTTGTAATTTTTTTAAAGGTTATTTACGATGTTGGTTCTACTCCTTTTGTCTTGTTAGAAGAAAAAGGAGAAAAAGATCTGATGTTTATTAGTCAAATGACTTGATTTTTAGCATTTCGGTCGTATTTATGTAGAAGCTAGAATTTTGTGAAGAGGATACCTTGCAACTCTATGTTTTATTGAGGTTTTCCCAATTTGTGTTTTGGGTTATACAGGGTATTCGATGGTAGTTTGTACTTTCTTGTTTTGTAGTAGCTCAAATCCTACTTGTTCATGAGCTTGTTGACTTTGTCATGTCTGTTGGATATAGGTTCCTTTCACATGGAGAGACTCTATGTCCAAAATTAAGGCACCGATTTCGGTGCCACATGCAGTATTTGTTAAAAAGAAGAAAAAAGATAGTTGCAAGGCAATTATCTCACGCAGTGGAGTGCTTATATGCTCTCTGCTTTAGAAAAAAGCACAACAAATATAGAAGGAAAAATCAGAACAAATCAAATGCTCTGAAGTTAGGAAATATATTTTTAAAGGGTTGGTGAGTGACAAAATAGTAAGGTTAGTATTTTTAAGTTGGGAAACACCTTGTGAGTCACTATTTTGGTTTTATCTTTGTATACCTATTGTTTGTAATAGTTGAAGAAACATTCTGAGTTTTGTCTGTAGACGTAGCCCAAAATAAAGAGTGAACCACGTTAAATATTCTGTGTCCATTTTGTTCATTTTATTTTTTCTTTTCACAAAATACACCCACTACGCCCAACAAGTGGTATCAGAGTTGTGTTTTCATTGAAGATATTTTTTGAAAAGAAACATGTCACCAAGAAGATAAAATTACAACAAATTTTTTGGTGTGATCCGTTCGAAAAGTTGACGTAAAACGAAAAAGGTGATAAATAGTACTCTTAAGTTATTTTAATAAATTCACAAGGTAAATAGTAATTGGGTCCCGCAACATTATTTGCAATACTGTTCACAAGTTACTATTTATCGGGTCCTGCAGTATTATTCTAGTTGGGTCCGATGACACTATTTCGATGAGTACTATTCACAAGTTACTATTTACCGGATCTCGTAGTACTATTCCAGTGGGGGTTTGACGACACTATTCCAATCATGTGGTGAAAATTTAGAAGATATTTTTTTTGCCAAATTTTGACGTCTTGGTTCTATCTTTGAGGTTGGTTTTCTCAAATTTAGCTTAATTGAGCAAATGGAGGTAAAAACGAGCAAAATGATCAAAAAGATCTCTTGATGATTACAAAGATGCATTTGCCGGTATTTTCGACAACTAAACTGGAAGAGATGTCCAACGAAGATTGGGAGTTTGAGCATGAACGAGCGTATGGTTATATTCAACAATTTGTCGATGATAATGTTTACAATTACATTTGTAACGAGACTCATGCAAGAACGTTGTGGAATAAGCTGGAGCAGCTGTATGCTTCAAAGACCGACAACAATAAATTATTTTATCTGACAAAATTTATGCAGGTAAAATACCAAGAGGGTATTTCTGTAGCTGATCATTTAAACAATATGGAAGAGATGGTTAATCAGTTATCAAAGATGGGCATAAAGTTTGATGACGAGGTGATTGCTCTAATGGTGCTAGCTTCATTACCAGAGTCTTGGGAGACTTTGAAGGTGTCATTGACAAATATTACACCAAATGACGTAGTAAATATAGAGTCTGTTAAAAGCAGTATACTAAATGAAGAGATGAGACGTAAATCACGACATGTAACCTCTTCATCACATTCAGATATTCTGCTTACAGAAAATAGAGGAAGGAGTCAATATAGAGATCCAAAGTCCAGAGATAAGAGCAGAGAAAAGTTAAACAGATATGTAAATGTGAAATGTCATTACTGCAAGAAGAAGGGTCACATAATGAAATTTTGCCAAAAGTTGAAGAAGGAAAAAGTCAAAGATGTGAAAAAAAGACGAAAGCAGGATGATGAACAAAGTAACATTGTTGATGTATTTAACCTTGTTATTGATACAGAGATAGTCAACCTGGTTTCGCAAGAAACAAGTTGGATAGTTGACTGTGAAGCTACTGTTCATGTTACATCTCACAGATAATTTTTTTCATCCTACACACCTGGGAATTATGGTGTTGTTAAGATGACAAATGGAAATCTGTCAAATGTTGTTGGCAAAGGAGATGTTTCTTTAGAGACAACGAATGGCTCAAGACTTTTGCTGAAAGATATCAGGTACATTCCTAATATGCGTCTGAATTTGATTTCTGTAAACAGGCTAGATGATGAAGGTTTCTGAAATACTTTTGCAAACGAAAAACGGAAGCTTACTAAAGGCTCCTTAGTAGTGACCAGAGGTCAAAAGTACTCAAGACTGTATATAATGCAGGCAAAGCTCTCAAGTGATGTTGTCAATATAGTAGATAATGATAATACGGTTGATTTGTGACATAAAAGACAAGGCCACATTGGTGAGAATGAGATGACTCAGTTTGTAAAAAGAAATATGCTATCTGGTCTAAATTAGATACATCAGAAGAAATGTGCAAATTATCTAGCAGGGAAACAAAACAGAGTTTCTTTCCAGAGTTCTCCTCCATCCATAATGAAGAATGTCCTAGACCCGATACTCAGATTTGTGTGGATCATTGCCAAAGTTACTCGGTAACGCACAGTATTTTGTGACTTTTATTGATGATCACTCCAGGAAAACGTGGGCTTATATCCTGAAGACTAAAGATCAAGTGCTAGATGCGTTCAAACAATTTCATGCCTCAGTTGAGAGACAAACTGGGAAGAAGTTGAAGTCTATTCGGACAAATAATGGCGGAGAGTACTTCGGATTATTTGATGTTTACTAATAAAAGCATGGTATTCGACATCAAATGACATCACCAAAAATACTACAATTGAATGGCGTAGCTGAGAGGATGAACAAAACTTTAATGGAAAGAGTCAGATGTCTACTTTCACATTCAAAGTTGCCTAAGGCATTTTGGATGAAGCTTTACTTGCAGTTGTTTATGCATTAAATCGTTCATTATGTGCTCCTCTCCAGTATGAAGTTCCAGAAGTGGTGTGGTCAAGAAAGGATGTTTCCTATGATCATTTGTAGGTTTTTGGTTGCAAGGTCTTTGTCCATATTCCTAAAGATGAAAGGAAAAAGCTTGATGTCAAGACACGACAATGTGTATTCAATGGCTATGGTCAAGATCAATTTTGCTATAAGTTTTATGATTCGATGCAAAAAAGACTTATCAGGAGTCGTGATGCTATGTTTATTGAAGATCAAACTATTGGAGATATCAACAAGACAGAGAAGGAAGTTCCAAGCTCCGATGATAACTCAACAAGCTTCCGATTGAATCCTCCAACAGTGGTGTCCAGACAACTTGGAGATGAAGCGCAGGATGATCAGCTAGAAGCTGATAATACAGATGCCCCCAATGAAATTGAACTAGAGGATGATGATGATGGTGTTCACATTCAACCACCAACACCTGAAGATTCTCCAATCCCGTTATGAAGATTTAGTAGAAATAGACAACCATTTACTAGATATCAAGTTGACCAGTATATAATGCTGACTGACGGGGGAGAACCAGAAAGCTTTGATGAAGCCGTGAATGATGAACACGAGAAGAAACGGAAAGAAACCATGCAAGACGAGATGAAATCCTTGCATGCGAATAACACATTCGAGTTGGTGAAGTTGTCAGAAGGCAAAAGAGCATTGAAGAATAAATGGGTATTTAGAATCAAGCATGAAGAAAACAACGACTATCCTCGATTCAAAGCAAGATTAGTAGTCAAAGGATTTAGCCAAAAGAAGGGTACTGACTTTGACGAGATATTTTCACCGATGGTGAATATGACATCTATACATACTATGTTAGGGCTGGTTGAACAAATAGATGTCAAAACTGCCTTCCTACATGAGGGTTTGAAAGAAGAGATATATATGAAACAGCCAAAGGGCGTGCAAAAGGGGAAAGAAGACTATGCTTGTCGACTAAAGAAGAGTCTATATGATCTAAAACAAGCACCAAGACGGTGGTATAAGAAGTTTGAGTTTGTAAGCAAAGCTACAAGAAGACTACTTCAGATCACTGTGTATTTGTGAAGAAATTCTCTGATGATGATTTCATTATTTTATTGCTCTATATGGATGATATGTTGATTGTTGGTAAGAATATTTCTAGAATCAACAATCTGAAGAAATAGATGGATAAGTCTTTTTTCATGAAAGACTTGGGATCAGCAAAGCAGATTCTTAACATGCAGATTATTAGAGATAGAAGTGTCAAGAAACTATGGTTGTCACAAAAGAAGTATATTGATAAAGTACTTCAGAGATTCAAACTGGACAAAGCTAAAGCAGTTAGCTGTCCTCTTGCTAATCACTTTAAATTGAGTTCCAAAGAGTGTCCTTCTATAGATGAAGAGAAGGAAGAAACGTCCAAAGTTTCACATGCTTCAGCAGTTGAAATTTTGATGTATGCCATGGTTAGTACACAGTCAGATATTGCTCATGCAGTTGGAGTTGTGAGTTGTTTCGTTTCAAATCCTAGAAAGGAACATTGTATTGTAGTCAAGTGAATTCTCATGTATCTTCGAAGGTCATCCAAAATATGCTTATGTTTTGGAAGAGCAGAACCTGTATTAGCTAATTATACAGATGCAGATATGACTGGAGATGTTGACTCGAGAAAGTCTACATCAAGTTACATGATTACTTTTGCAGGGGGAGTTGTGGCATGACAGTCAAAGTTACAAAAGCATGTTGCACTTTCTACAACTGAAGCAGAGTTTATTGCAGCAACGGAAGCCTATAAGGGGTTGCTATGGATGAAGAAGTTCTTTAATGAAGTTGGTATCAAGCAAGAACAATATCAGCTATTTTGTGACAGTCAGAGCGCTATTCACCTTGGTAAGAATGCCTCGTTTCACTCACGATCAAAACACATTGATGTGAGATA
>JANIHY010000003.1:58898871-58913850 GCA_027479065.1 Erythroxylum brevipes
CATATGCGAGATATTCATTTCCAAACACAATTTTTACAATTTAATGTCTTAATCTTTTTAATGAAGTATAATGTTTTAATCACATATAAAATACTTGTTCAAAATAAAAAATAATTACTTAAATTATATATATACAAAAAAATTATGTGAAAAGATGTATTAAAATTTTATTTTATTTATAAAGTTAATACAATACCATTCGATAAGAAATACGGATGACAATTAGGCTCGGACCGAACTTGAAGTCAACAAAATAAGCCTGAGTTGATCGAACCTTAGATCCAATTAGGTATTAAGTAAGCCTAAGACTCAAACTCGACCTACCCATGCTCAACCCGACTCTTATAAATCAGATAAAATTGTTTTGCATTTTTTATTTATAAAATAATTCAGACTAGGTTATCAAGTCCTGTTGGACTTGGACCCTGGCTCAAGCTTCGGGTCAAGCATAGTCGTCCCTAACAAGAGGTATCAAATTTAAGTTAAAATTGGCCACAATTTTAATGTAAAATAATATATTTAACAAGTCATCAAGCTTATTTAATTAGGAAATATCGCGTTAAATTGCATAATCCTCGTTTTCTAAAAATTTATGGTATATTATATTTGTTCACGTGAGAGAGATATCAAAATGATAAATGATTTATCTATGGACTTAATTTTTTGGATTGAATTAATTTTTAATAGGAAATAAAATATTCTACTTTTAATTTTTTAACAAAAATAATTTGATATTAAAATCTTTATTAGATTACAATTTTTATTAAGTGATTATGTATAAAATTTTATTATTTAATAAATTAAAAATAACGAGTCTCGTGAAAGTGTTGACTTTGACTTGCCAAACCACGACAGAACATGCCTTCAGTTCAGAGCCGGCAATCATTGGCAACTTCGCTGTTAACAATTAACATAAATTGTTGACCTGCAACCCCCGCATTGTCTGAACTTATCTTTTCCCAGATTTTAGATGAGTGGTTTGATGAAGGGAATGGCTTTTACAATGGACTCACTTATCTCTTCAGCATAAAGAATCAATCTTTGTTCGGCAGCTTTCATGTGAGAGCGTAAAGTCGGAGTCTTTTTCAATTCACTCAAGTGCTTTTGAGCTTAAAGATATGAGCTTGAAGAAGCTGCGAATCTGCTGTTCCTGCATAATGCTTATATGGGTCATTGTTGCTTTGAGTTTACAAAGACAATTGGTTCGTTGCCAAGATTTAGGTGATTATGAGGGAATTGACAACCCCACACTCCGTCCATTCGTAACACAGCTTGCCTATAACAAGTTATCGAATCTGACTGCTGTTCTTAGCAGAGATGTTATTGGAAAACGCTCCAAGTTCTGCGTCAAGAACCCGTAAGTTATCTGTTCCATAAACTATTTTCTATATCGAATTTCCTTAGGCTCAGAATTATGCATATCTCTGAGTGGAACTGTGGGATTTCTAATGTCAAAGAGGGAATTTGGTCTCATTGCTTTGTGAACTTTGTTTAGGTTATTCTATTTGAAATTTTGATTCAGACCCTTCTATGTAGTTTATTTCATCTGTCTTGATCAATAACATTTGGAATGAAGGTAAGTTAAAAGTTCTCTCTCTCTGTTTTTTTTTTTTTTCAGGGAAGCTGATTGGAACCAAGCATTCAACTTTTCTTCAAATACAGATTTCTTGGCTGAATGCATTATGAAGACTGAAGGTATTTATAATACTTGAGTAACAACTAAGATATGATCATGTTTTGATTGATTTGTGACAGTTGAGGACATAGAGAGAAGTGCTTATGCTCTTAACACCAAAATTTTCCTTATTTAGATTCCAGGAAGCATTTATAACTTCCAGGATAATAAGAAGAATACACAGGGACAAAGAACTTTAGGATATTAAGAAGAATACAGGGATAGCTTAGGAGCATCTCAATGAAGCAAGTTTTGCTGGGTGTTGAGAGATTGAGATTGCTATTATGGCATTGAGACCTTGTTACTTAAAGCTTTCATCGTTAGTAAATAGTTGAGGTTGAAACATTCAGCACAGGTCCTATCAACTATCAGTTATCTGCTAATTGAATAATCTGGCAGAAAGACATAACTAATAATTCTGAAAAACTTTTGACGAAACTATACAGGATGTATTATCTTCTACCTTTTCTTCCCTCTAATGCATTGGTTTATTATACTCTATCAACGAATACTCATTTGGTCAATTTGATCTTTGCAACAGGACAACTTTCTAGGCACTTGTGTACAGTGGCAGAGTTGAAATTCTACTTCAATAGTTTCTTTGAATCATTAAACAACGATAATTATTTGAAACCCAACATAAACTGTAATTTAAGCTCTTGGGTTTCTGGCTGTGAGCCAGGATGGACTTGCAGGACCAGTGGAGCTCAGCCTGTGGACCTTCAAAACTCACGGGATATACCTTCAAGGAGTTTTAACTGTCAGAAATGTTGTGAGGGTTTCTTCTGTCCTCATGGTCTCACATGCATGATACGTAAGTATTTCTGAAGAAGAATTGAAGCTAAAATCTTCGTAGTTAAATGTTCATTCCTTGTTGGGACTACAGTTGAATTGCAAATGTATAGATACATATGTTTTATGTCATTCTGGATATGTACCTAAAATGTCCTGTCTGTTACCCTTTTAAATGGAAAATAATCTAATTCTGTCACAAATATTGGGCTGTTTTGGCTTGCTCCTCTGCAGGTTTTAGGTCTTCCAGTAATCAAGTGTTACCTAATTGGTGCCCTTATACATGTGCATTTTTGTTAGTTTCTGATATTTTCTACTGCTTGGAATTTTCTTTCAGCTTGCCCATTGGGTTCGTATTGCCCCCTTGCAAAAATCAATCGGACAACTGGTCTATGTGAACCGTAAGTTAGGACTCTAGCTTTCAGGCTGTTCCTATATGCAATACCAATGGTCAATAATATACCAGAATGTATGTCTCTGCAGATACAATTATCAACTACCACCAGGACAACCAAATCATACTTGTGGAGGAGCCAATTTATGGGCTGATGTTGGTAGTAGTAGTGAGATATTCTGTCCAGCAGGATCATACTGCTCCTCTACAGTACAGAAAAATGAATGCAGTAGTGGGTATTTATTTTATCCCGAAGACTTACATATCCAACCTACTGTTTTGCTGATTGGAAATTGCTCTCATGTATATGCATTGACGTGAATTGTTAAAATAATTAGTTGACAACTCCACACGATCCTGACTGCCTTTGACATTCATTTTTACTGATGTTGGACTTAATCTTTGGATTTTCAGATACTATTGCAGAATGGGTTCTACTTCTGGGAAACGTAAGTGTTTTCTTTTCTGTTCCTCCTTTTCTGGGTGTTAATGAAGTTACTTATATTGATATTTTAGCAATTTAAGTGATCATGCAATCCTTTGAGCGCTATGTGCTCGTGTATTTTGGATAAAATCAGGTTTAGGATCCTTTACTTGCAGTCAACTCTATTCTCTTTCAACTGTTTTCAAAAACCTTTTTTTTTTTTTGGTGGTGTGGAGCTATTAAACAGCCTCTGTACCAATTAATAGTAAGGCTGTGTACTTTTGAACTTCCCTAGACCCCGTATCTCAGCAAAATTCCTACTGGAATTTTGTTGTTATTATTCCTTTCAGTCAACTTTTTTCCAACTCCACATGGTTGTCTTTGACTTTTTGCTGCTTGCCTTTCAGGATGCTTCAGGTTGACTTCATGTAATGCAAACTCTTCAAATCAAAATATTCATGCATATGGACTTATGCTTATCGTAAGTTGCTATCTTTACGTTTTCTTCAGAAAGTAGTTTAGCTTCACTTCTCTGGGGACTTTCAATAGTTTATTTGGGTAAACTATGCCAACTTCTTAGATCAGGAGCTTATTTGATTCATGCTCTGTATTAAGTCTTGCATAATGTGACATTTATTTTCTATATCATCTCTCTATTCTAGATTCTATTCTAGCAATTGAGTTTTTAAGGAAACCTGTAATTCTTCTCAAATAAGTTTACAATACAAGAAACAGCTGGCTGGTTGCTTTACACTAATTGCATATCCAGGCTGCTACAAGTACTCTGCTGCTCATCATATACAATTGTTCTGATCAAGTTATCACCACTCGAGAAAGGAGACTGGCCAAATCAAGGGAAGCAGCAGCAAGAAGTGCAAGGGAAAAAGCAAAAGCACAACAAAGGTGGAAAGCTGCAAAAAATTATGCAAAGAAGCATGCAAGTGGCTTCCAAGCTCCTTTCTCAAAGAGATTTTCTTTTAAGAAATCTGCTCCACCCCCTGAGCAACTTAGGATTTTGGATCAAGATAAGTCAGATGCTGATGAAGACTTATATCCACCCATCGAGTTGAACTCTTTATCCACATCCATATCATCATCAGTAGGACCAAATGGAAAGAAGAAGGAACCAAGTGACCAAGAGTTGAATACTGATAGCCAAATTTTTAGATATGCTTATGCTCAACTTGAGAAAGAGAAAGCTATACAGAAAGAAAACAAAAACCTTACTTTCTCTGGCGTGATTTCAATGGCTACTAATACTGAATTGAAGAAAAGGCCTCTAATAGAGATTGCATTCAAAGACCTAACGCTTACCTTGAAGACCAAAAATAAGCATTTATTGAGGTGTATAACAGGAAAGTTAAGACCTGGTCGTATTACTGCTGTCATGGGTCCATCAGGGGCTGGAAAGACAAGCTTTCTATCAGCTCTTGCAGGAAAAGCCATATCATGCAAGATGACTGGCCTGGTTCTTATAAATGGAAAAAATGAATCCATCCACTCGTATAAGAAAATTATCGGCTTTGTTCCACAAGATGATATTGTGCATGGAAATTTGACTGTGGAAGAGAATCTCTGGTTCAGTGCACATTGCAGGTATGTATGATTGGAAGTTATTATGATCTTTCAGCATCCATTCCTCTGTAGTTTAAGAACAATCACCTTTCTTTGACGTAAGAAATATGTCCATTTTTTTCTTGGTGTAGATTGCAACTTACCCTCAAGCATTTACGAGCTACTATTTAGTCAAATGGAACGATCATTGTTGTTCCTGCTTTAAAATGCCTTTGAATTCAATTTCCAGGATTCGGATAGAAAATACAATTGTGTTGGAGTGTGTTGTGCACATTTTGGATCTCAAAAATAAGATTGCACACTCATTGGACCCTGAAGATATAGAAGCTTTCATCTAAATAGCAATCAGCTCTTTGTTGATTCCGTATACTATCATTGAAAGAGAAATATAGATACTGGGAAGTCAAAAGTTAAATCTATCTAGTACCATAATATGTTTCTCCTTTTTTTTGCCTTCTCTTTACCTTCTCATGCATAATTATGCATCCATAATCATTTCGTATTAGTTGCCTCTTCAGTTATCATAACACATGCATGATGTTTGCAGATTATCTTCTGAATTGACCAAAGCAGATAAAGTTCTAATTGTTGAAAGAGTTGTAGAATCTTTGGGGCTACAAACAGTACGGAATTCATTGGTTGGAACCGTTGAAAAGCGAGGAATTTCTGGTGGCCAGAGAAAGCGTGTAAATGTAGGACTGGAAATGGTTATGGAGCCTTCTCTTCTGATTTTGGATGAACCCACTTCTGGTCTGGATAGTGCATCCTCTCAGCTACTTCTTAGAGCGCTTCGGCGCGAAGCTCTTGAAGGTGTTAATATCTGCATGGTTGTTCACCAACCAAGGTAACTCTTAATATACCAGTCTGCATTCTTTTGGAGATCTTGCTTTGTTTGAGGTTGGAACTTGCATAGATCTTGTGGTAAGAAGGTGGTGATTTCCATCTTATGAGTAAAAATTTAGTAGCCATTGCTTCCATCTTAGTCGCGAATAATGCAGATGGGATGAAGGTAAAGCAAATAAGTAATGGATATCTGTCATCTTGAAAATAGTTAGTTTTGTTATGTCTCTTTCATTAAATAGTAAGATAGTGTGTGGATAACGATCCAACATCTCCTTAGGTCTACGTTCTTATTCATGACTTCTCTCATGCATTATGATTGTGGCCTTATCGAATCAAAAGCAACATAGTGCCAAGCAAAAATGAGATCAAATGATTTTATTGGAGTAGCAAAGAAGGTCGTATGTTCAGAAAAGTGACTCATGAAATCATCCTCCCGATCTGAATGCTGCATGTTCTTACAACTCCATCCATGTATAAACAATAGCCATTTGGGATAGGCTTTGTCATAATGGCCCCTTAAAAACTCATGTTTAATATCTAAATGCTGCCTTGGTTATGGTTGCTTCTACTTTTATTTTCTCACCAATTAATTTTTAGAACTTCTTTACAGCTATACCTTGTTCAAGATGTTTGATGACTTAGTACTTCTGGCAAAAGGAGGCTTTGTTGTATATCATGGCTCTGTGAAGAAAGTTGAAGAGTACTTCTCCAGCCTTGGGATTAATGTCCCAGAACGAGTTAATCCTCCTGACCACTTTATTGACATTCTAGAGGGTATAGTAATGCCAAATGCAAGTGCAGGTGTGAACTACAGGGAACTTCCTGTTAGATGGATGATTCATAATGGATATCCGGTGCCACTGGACATGCAGCACAGTGCTGCTGCACTTGGTATTGCTACAGCACATGGGACAAGTTCTGAAGGCAATGAAATGGAGGACAGGTCTTTTGCAGTAGAATTATGGCAAGACATGAAGAGCAATGTGGAGTTACAGCGGGACAAGATACGACATAACTTCCTGAAGTCTAGGGACTTATCACACCGGAGAACTCCAGGTGTATTTCAGCAATATAGATATTATCTTGGCAGGTACAGTGCTATTATTCGTTCTATAAATGGATACGTACCCCAAGGATATTTCATTTTGGTACAGAAATCTGTGTTGAACATATATGAAACATTTCTAGTTTGTCATTTACATCTTGTTTAAGTTCTTTGAATGGTACATAACACTCATAAATAAGCATTTACTGATTATTATCCAATCTACTGACCCTTTTGTATTGTTGAGGTTTCTGGTTTTTGAATATGAAACTAAGAACATTTGGTTGAAGATAGTCATAAAAATCATGACACTCTCTATGCAAATCTATCACTCTAATTATTGATGGTCTGTTTTTCAGGATCAGTAAACAACGTCTGAGGGAAGCTAAAACACAAGCAACAGATTACCTCATCTTATTGCTTGCTGGAGCTTGTCTAGGATCACTTGCAAAAGTGGATGATCAATCTTTTGGGGCAGCTGGTTATACATATGCCATCATTGCTGTTTGTAAGTATGGCAACTTCAGTTGACCAATCTGCAAGTTTGTTTGTACTTAAATCCATCTGCAACTAAAAAATTAAACTTACTAGAAATTTTTGATGGCATAAGAGCTCTCGAGCTATCTATTGAACACCTAGTTGCTTTTCTGTGGCATTTTTATGCACCAGTTCCTCACCCATCTTCTTTTCTGATTTCAGCTCTCCTATGCAAAATAGCAGCTTTGAGATCATTTTCCCTTGAGAAGCTACAGTATTGGAGAGAAAGTGCTTCTGGCATGAGCAGCTTGGCTTACTTTCTGGCCAAGGATACTGTTGATCACTTCAATACTGTGGTCAAGCCTGTGGTGTATCTTTCTATGTTCTATTTCTTCACAAATCCAAGATCTTCCTTTGCAGATAACTACACAGTCTTGCTTTGCCTTGTCTACTGTGTTACTGGTATAGCCTATGTGTTAGCCATTTTCTTTGAACCAGGTTCAGCTCAGCTGGTGAGTGATGGTGCTACGTAATGGAAACTGAAAAAGATAGCTTATAGGTCATTCACATTTTCTGATATGTTTCTTTCCTTGCAGTGGTCAGTTCTTCTTCCAGTAGTTTTGACTCTAATTGCCACCAGACCAAAAGATAATAAAGCTGTAAAGTATATAGCATACTTTGGCTATTCTGGATGGGCCTTGGAAGCATTTGTGATAGCAAATGCTGAGAGGTATGATAATTGACCTTTCTCTATATAGTTTATGGCAATAGAAAGAACGAAAATGCTGCACATCTATTGTTAGGGAAATAAGCTTCATGACAGGTCTTTCAATAGTTTCTTATTCAACAAGGCCTTTGCGCCTTTTGTTGTTTTTGTTTGTCACAGGTACTATGGGGTGTGGCTTATTACTCGTTGTGGTTCACTTTGGAAATTTGGCTATAATCTTCATCACTGGGGTCTTTGTATATTTGTTCTAATCCTCATCGGAGTAATTAGTCGTGTCATAGCTTTCATTGGTATGCATACATTTAAAAGGAAGTGAGTTTCACTCTCAAGGTCTGATATTCAGGCATTATACTTACTGTACAAAATTAAGAGTTCTCACACTGTAAGGTCTGTTCAAAAGTTGAGTCGGGTTGGATTGGTGACACCCTTCGGATTATGTATAGTTTCAGATCTACTCAGCTGATGAGTCTACTATAGTTAGATCTCTATAATGCAAGTGACAATATAATTGAATTTTGAAAAATTTTGTAGAATATTCAGACTTGAATGAGGCATCTTCGCTAACTTAGGTGAGACTATTTTTCCTTTATATGGCACTGTAAGACATTTTATGACAGATATAAGCATATTGAAAGACCACAGATACATGCAAATTTCACTGAACTTGAATAAGGTATTAAGCCAGTAACATGGACATGAAATGCATCTCTAGAAGTTTGATACGTTACAAGAGAAGAGAGTTGATGAGTTATAAAGGGGAGGAAATGATGCAAACAGAAAAGTTATAAAGAGTTAGATGTCTCACTTTATAGATCCTTTTTGGACAAACAGCTCCAACAAGCAAATTGCTGCCAGAACAGTTGGCTTTCTCACTTGAGATTTAGCATATTGGAAGTTTCAGGTTCTCAAAAAATGCTTCTGACTAAGCTTATAAATATTGTGCAAGCATATCTAAGTTCCAAGGATTTGGTGACCAAACGCTTGTGATGTTGTTATGTGGATGCTCATTTCCATACAATGTCTCCCAAAAATTGCAGAGCTGGAACACCTCTGATTTCAACATCAACTAATGGAGCCTGGACCAATATCAATCTGGAGAGTTGCGGGTCACTACGAACCATGTCAAGGGCACGCATCTGATCCTGAGATATGTATATAGATATATAATGCAACAGAAAAATAAACTTATGTCGTGAGAATCAAACGCCAAATGTTCCTTCTTGCTATGCAACAATGTACATTGGCACAAGCAATGCAAAGAAAGTCTGACTACAAATACCTTTCTTTTGGTAGTGCAAAACTTGCAGTCAGAGACAGAGGCAGGAAGAATCTGATTAACAATAAGCCTCTTAACAGGAACATTCTCCTTCTTCAGGGAGGCATGCAACCTTGATGACTCACTGATTGCCATTACCTTAGATTAAATTGCCAAGTTGCAACAGACTGTAAGAAAATTAAACTAGACAGGTCTAATATATTCCAAAACAAACTACATTTCATTTTGATGTTCCAATCGGACATAAGTCTTCCAATTTTTAAGGAAGCTTCCAAAAAGCTCCATAGAAAACATGATAGCAAAGGTTAGCATCAAACTTTAGTCATTTACTTACTTTTTGCAAGCACACTTTCCCTGGCTTAAGCAGAATTATCAATCCAAAATGTAGCTATTAGTGGACAAGGCAAGACTACAGAAAGTTACCGAGGGAATTGTTACTATAACAAATTCTGTGGAATCTGTGTTGTGGAAAAGCTCACCCACTTTAAGCATCCTATCCCTCAACCTGTCCAATTTGTCAACCTGACATGAAAATCAGAGACAGAAAATAAGAACTATAAAGCAAGCAGGTTTATCAGTTAAAATGAATAGAAAAGAGAGGTACTACAGTCTAAAGTTTCAGGCTTACACCATTGTTTCGGGTTTCCTCCTGTCCAAAAACAGATTTTATAGCAGAGGTCGCCGAAGCTATCTTTTGTCTAAGCTGTTGTCATAAGCAAAAGAGATTGGAACCATAGAAGATTAACTGACAAAGAAACCAACAAAAACATTATCATAGCGCAGACTAGATAGAAATGGATGAGAAGCAATCACATTGAAGGCATAATTTGGTCCTCATTATTGGCTCAGATATATATCATCTAAACCAAAAAATTAGTTTATACCAGAGAAGTCTATATCTTAATTATATATAGTTAGTCCAAGCAAAAGCAAATTAGAAATGTGGTGTGCATTAGTTTATTATAGAATAGAAGTGACAGTTGACAAATTACACTGTCAATAATGTCTCTACAGAATATATCATTGATCTTTTTGGTAGAATAGTTAAGTGAAATAGAAGGAAAAGAAAGGAAAAAGTAGTCTATCATTCAAGTTTTGTATTCTGGCATTACCTTCAATATTTTGCCTATGGAGGCATCTATGAAATCAGGCAAGGACAGAAGTCGCAATGTATGGCCCTGTAAGGAATAGCCATGACTATTATTTGATTTTATCTCACATGTTAAGTCGAATATGGAGGATTTGCTCACCGTTGGTGCAGTGTCAAAAACGATTCGAGTGAACATATTATACTCCTCTGATTCAAGGAATTGCATAACCTGCCAAACGCTTCTAGTGAGAAGGGGAGTACTAAAGCTTATGAAGAGCCACGTGAAGTGAACCATGATGGAGAACAAACTATAAAAAGCATACTTTGGAAATTGCTATAGCTTCATCCAGTCCAGGAGGAGGTGTGTCTAGTAACTCTCCCAATTTTAGCTCTCCCAACTTTGACAGAAAAAAGATGATGAACAAGTCAAGCTCAGCACAGATCACCAGAAATCATATTTTTAGTACATTACTTCAACATTTTCCTCTCTATTTACACCAAGTGAGGCAGGATAACTTTCACTGTGCATAGGTGAATTTGATTTTCAATTGAAGTCTCGTGTTGATTAACTTCAGCATATGTTTTCATATAAATACTAATATTTTTTCTTAGAGGTGAAAGTATAAGCGAAGACCTAGATGAAAGACAGAGGAAGGCAAATTCTAGTGGATCAAAGAAAACTAAAACTCAAGCTCATGACCGTCAAATATCAGAAATCGAAACTGTGGGAATTCAATTAAATTGCAATGACAAGAATCTTGTTTAGAAGTTTACCTGATCGACAATCATTCCAAGTCCTATGCCTTTCATAAAATCCTTTACCCCTGATTCACCATCTTTCTGAGTTGCAGTACGGAATTCTTCTCTAGCTTTTTCTGGGTTTATCTGTTGCAAGACTATAAATCTAACTTACTGATTACATTAAGATAAAAGACCAGCGGAGAGAATATTTCAGAATATAGTCCTTATAAAACAACAGCACTGCTAAACAGAAATTGTAAAGGAAGATACACATACTTCAAGTGCAAACAGTGGATATTCCAGTCCTTGAACCTGTACCAATGTCCCTCCAGCCAAATCCTTTCATATAAACCAACGAAGACATAGAAACACACAATAAAAACGAAGTTTCCTACGTTGTTAATAATTTCAAGCCTTTGAAAATAATACTTATTTCACTAAACCTGAGCAAAAGAATCACTTAACGAGTGTGCAGGATCAGTTGAAACCACTAAAGTAGGGTGCCCATTGTTAGCAAACTTTACACCAAGTGAAGCAGCACAGCTTGTCTTCCCAACACCTCCCTTCCCTCCAAGCATGAAATACTTCCTCTGGGTTCCCGAAACCATATCATCAAATCCAGCAACATCTTCTACTGGAGCAGCCACGGATCGCACTTGCATACACAAAAGAGAGAATTTTCATTTCCAGTAAAGATGGATCAAATTTGTTGAGACAATATTTCCATCCAAGGTGCATTGAACGCAATAATTCCAAACCTCAAGACTACATAATCTTCTAGTCAGAATGAAAGTAATCAACCATAACAGAAACAAGATAAATTTACTAGTGAAAAGTAGAATGGGCCTGAATTATAATACAAACAACCATTTTGCATTGTCTTCCCTCTTATAATTCGTCTATGGTTATCCACCAAAGGATTTCAACGCTTTAATTCTGTACTAAACCTTAACAAACAACTGACTACTATTTAAGAATTCAAGAAGCAGACTCTGGAAAGCAACCAAAACATGAACTTTCCTCTTACAGACATTGAAAACACACTAAAACCCAAGTTCGAAGAAACAAGAGAAAGGAAAAATACAAAAAATAGTCTACAAATATAGACAAATGGGCATTCAAGAAATCACCCCGGAGCGAGTTTCTGCGAGACTTGTATTTGATAGGCGTAGATACAATGATTGTGGCGGGAGCGGGAGAGGTAAGCAGGTGGGCTCTTGGCGCGAAAGAGAAAACAGCCACAGTAGCCATAGATCTTCTTGAACTGAATAACCCCTGAAAAAGAAGAGTAAGAAGAAGAAGAAGAAGTGCAAGGAATTATACACGAAGAAGGGGTGGGAGTTGTTGTACTCATTTTCACGTGTCTCTCCGCTTCTTCTGGTAACAAACTGAGAAATTATACGTGGGATTGTGTGTCATCGTACTTACATTTCACTTCTTGTCTTCCTCAAGACGACATCCTTTGTCTCTCCTTTTTCATATATGTTATCTATATAGATGCACACAGATTCTGAGCATTGTCTTTTTCTTCAGAGTTGATAATGAACCAAGTTAATTGACTCAAAAAACTCCTCGTAGCATTGCATAAATTATCCCAAATGCAAAAACATGAGTAGATCCAACTGTCCACTTCAACTCATGATTGAGAGGCGACTTTCCAGCAAGTCCATGAACGGAGGTTGCCAATGACAGATTGACAATGACAAGTAGGGTACAAGCTAACCAAAACACAGAATCACCGTTGTCAAATGAACTCACTGAACTTGTAGCAGCTTGAGAGAGAGCTTTGATCTAGAGTTTTTCATCATAAATTTCATTGAATAAATCGTCAGTATTTCAAACAATACTTGAATGTGGAACATCTCGTCATTCATTTTCATTTAAGCACAAAATTTGTTTGAAATTTAAGGAATTATATATCAGAGAAAGATTGTACATTCCGATGAGGACAAAAGTCCAAGTGTCTTTCTCCATGATAACAACTACAATTAAGCTGATAATTCATTCTTGTGTGATCTTCCTTCCAGCTAAATCATCCAATGTGAGGCTCAGTGTATCAACAGAGCCTTTTTTAACTTCCTCTCCCTTAGCAGCCAGAAATTCTTCAACACTTCCTGGTTCTCCAAACCAACCAAGACGATCAGCAATCAAGTGTAGGTTGTTACAGCCACCACAGCGAGCAACAACCACACCTTTCTCGTAGGATTGGCGACAAACTGTCTTGACAGACCTCGTCTCGCAGACCTTGCAGGTAAAGATCATGGCAAGATCATGCCTTGATGAAGTTTTCAAATTGGATGTCGCTGAAAGCTTCACGGAACTGTTGTCATTAATGTCAACTTGTAATGAGGCATCAACAGAATGACAATTGGATTTTGAGTAACTCGCTTCGTTATTTTCCAAATCCTTGCTGGTTTGGCCGTCCAGATTTGCTTGTGTCTGAAACCTTCTTGCACAAAAGTCATTCTTGCTGAATATTGAACTGGAAAAAGGATTAACCTTCACGGTTGATTCTGGCAAAATAAAATTCAAAATTAATAAGTGACAGTCATCACACAAATGAATGCTTCATATTCTAAAAAGTGATATATCTAGCAGGAAAAGAGATGTCAGTACAGTTTAAGCTCCATTTACTATTGTTAAATGGATGAAGAATACTTTACGCAGATTGCAAAAGAAAAGAGCCTGTTGGCCGGAAGGAAGAGTCCAGTAGGACAAGTCAACAAACACCAATAGATTTATTTTGGACTTTGGTAATGCGAGTGTAAAGCTCTTTGAAAACTGCAATCAAACTACGTAATCTTTATATTGAGTCATGAACAACTTAACCTAAAAAGCAAAGAATAAAGCTGTATGGGCGAGGACAGCCACATTATGGTTGAATTAAGTTCCTAATCAGCCTTGCAAGGAGAGATCACCAACTCATTGCTCTCACTAGCTGCATACCGTAATCTAAGCTGTCTAAATGTGCCCAGAGAGCACAGGCAATGATCACTACCAAGTATGATCCTATAGTACAAGAATAAGGATTATTCACGTTTTACATACTTAATCAACCAAAAGAGGTTTTTACCAAGATAAAGTGCTACATTTACTTGAAAGCACTGGGTTCCATTTCAAGAATCAGACCGAAATTTTGAGGAAAATAACTCCTTGAAGGAGACTAACCATTTTAAGAAAATGGTAACCAACAGTCAATGAAATAGATTGCTTCCCTTGAGGAAGCTAGTAGACATAACTAGCCACTGAATGTAAAGAATCCGGATAAATGAAAACATGTATTTCATTGCAATCAAATATAAAGTGCTCTAAACTTGAAACCTGACACTAAAAATGATTCTGAGGAAAACAGAACAAGCTCATAACTGAACAAAGATAGAACAAAACAAATATCACGCTTTTATCAGCAACCCCAAAGAACCCACATCCCAAATCGTCGGGATGCCCAGAATTCATAAGAAACCACACAAGCACGTGATCTAAAACACCAGGTGATCAACACGACACGAAGCAACAGGCATAGAAAGAGGTAAAGAACTGACCGTCATCAAGAAAAGAAGCAAAGGACTTATTATTGAGGGCAAGTGCAGACCGTACTCGCCTCATTAGTAGTAAGTTCCTTAACCCCGCCATAGAAGAAGGTTCTTGCTCGCCTTCTTGTCCAAGCTCGCAAGCAAGACGTTCGTTGTTTTGTCCCAATGTGAGGAGACGCTATATTAATATTACTACATATTTGGTTTCCAAAAATATTTAATCATCGTAAGTAATAAAATGTAAAAATATATTATTATATAAGTTCCTGACATTAGTTTGGGTTGTGTTTGGGTCCAAAATCTGTGGGCCAAGCCCAACTTCATCGGCTTGAAATTGGATTAAGTTTGACTTAAATTTGACTTTTTAAAATTTTAATTATTAAGAAG
>JANIHY010000003.1:59046187-59059729 GCA_027479065.1 Erythroxylum brevipes
AGGTGTTTTGTAAAATAAATAAAATTACAAAGAGGGTAAATAATAATTTTTTTTGAAAAATCAATAAAAACCAAATTGAAAAATAGAGGAAATGGTGAAAGTGTAGACCCAACAAAGCAATGAATGCCATGATTATGCAAGTATAAAAGCAACTACTTTTTTTTTGTTAATTGATGTTTTTTTGGGTATTAATTATTTGTTTTTAACAATATCAAATGGTCAAAAGGCTCCCATGCTCATTCTCTCTCTCCATCTTTGCATTGTCTTCTTCTTTGAAGTTACTTGCACTGTCTTCAATGGCGGCCACCAACTATACTACAACAAAGCCATCCATTTTTGTTCTCTCTCTCCGACTCATTCATTTGCTTTGACAACTATTTTAGGCCTTTCAACGCCTCTTCTCCCACATTCTCTCTAAAATACAACCACAAAGCCAAAGTCCACTCTCTAAAAGTAAGGAAACTCAATCCTCGTCTCTTTCTCTCTCTTGGTCTCTCCCTTGGTTTTCGTGTTCAAGTTCGGCTTTTGTTACAAACCCATTACTCCTCTCTCATTCCAAGAAAGAAAAAACGAAACTTTAGCGTAATTCTCACCACTTTGAGATCTGTTTTTCTCTTTGTAGTTCATCTGGTTTAGTAGCTATTTCGTTGTTTCTGCTGTGTTCCTTATTTGGGTTGTTGGGTTATCTTGTTTTTTGAATCTTGAAGAGTTTTTGGAAGTAAAATGGGAAGTAAATGGAGAAAAGCTAAGCTGGCCCTGGGTATGAAACTTTGTGTGTATGTGCCAACAACGGTAGAAGAATCTCCACCCTCACCGACTGAGAGGTTATCTGACGCAGCGCTGCTTTCGCCTTCAAATTGGGATACAAGGCCAATGACACCAACACCATCTTCACAGGGTTTAAGGTTGTCCAAGAGCGGAAGCAAGTCATCAAAGGTTGGTACTTTGTTCTAGTCCTCAATCTTTTTGGCTTTCAAAGATTGTTTTTCTTGTGTCTAATCCTCTGGTTTTCGTATTTCTAGCACTGAGTCGATGATATTGACATAAAGAAAAAGAAGCGTACTTTTGGATGGTAGTTTCTTTATATTTGAGCTTTGGCACGATGAACTTATGAGAGTTTCTGAGTTGGTTGCTTAAAAGTGATTGAAAAAATTGAGGTTTTTTAGTGAAGACTTGCATATTCTCCTTTAGTTGTTGTGTCTGGTCCTCTGGTTTTGTTTTGTTTGGTTTCAAAATTTCCTAACTCGTAGCTGAGGGAAAACGAAATGGAGTTTCAGATATACGTATTTTGTTGCTTTTATCCATATTTGACAGAACTGCCTTAGAACTTGAGACAAATCAAGACTAATGATGCTCTATTCTGGCATTATGTCATTGCCCGAGCCTGTGATGTAATGATCGGTCTTTGATTCTAACTTGTTTATGGTATAACAATGAAAGTGGTGAGCACCTTAATTGTCATCTAAATCGTTTTTGCTTTGTTTATCTCCGGCAAGTTATTTCATTACTATTCACATAATACTTTTAGTACTCTTATTGCTCTGTGGCCAATCACATGATTGAATAATCTGATCTTTTCTGTATCTTGATTAATTTGTCTCACGACGCTAAAAGCTGAAATGGTTTAGTCTCATACAATAATTATTGAAAAAGAATCTCTTTTCAATCTGATCAGACTTCCTCTGGATCATGTATTGAAAAAGGGGGAAGATGATTAATTTGGATAATATGAACTTTCTTTTTTCATCTTATCCGATGTTTTGGAGACTGGTTGAAATTATTGTGGATGAGTGATGTCATGTTGCATTTTACTCCCTGGTGTGTGGGTTAATCCAGAAGTCCCTTTCTAAGCCATCATAGATTGCCTAAAGAGTACAAATAAAACTGCAGGGTTTTTGTTTCCTTTTCCTCCTCTGTAGCGCAAGAAAAGCAACTTTATGTTGGATTGAACTGTTTTTGATGTTTCAAGTCGAAGCTTTCCTATTGACAAATTTCAACATAGTAAGTAAAAGACAAGGAAGGTTCATCAAAACAATAAACATCATAAAAGCAACTTATTAGTGTACAGAAGCTGAATCACGGAATAGATACTTGACAACCTTTCAGAAGTCCCTCTGTTTTTTTGCACTCTATTTCTCCTAGTATGTCCCATTTGTTGGATACCTTAAGTTGACCTTTTCTTCAATATTACCACAGATTAGATTGTAGTTTTCACTTTTCCCCTTTCTGAGAATACTTCTGGCCTGGTTCAAGGGCTCAATACTATTGCCATCTATAGTTAAATTTTGTAACCTCAAAATTCCTGAGACTGGATTCTGTTTGGAGTGAAATCAACAATCACAACTTTAATTAGGAACAGCAAAACCTTGTGCAGAAAATGGATAGGGCGATTGGATATTTGGTCATCCTAAAAAATGAGAATATTACAATCTCAAGAAATTCACCGACTCTTGATTATGCTGCATCTTCTGGTCCCAGATTGGATGGATGAGCTTGAAATAACGTTATCCATATGCTTTTGCAAAAGAAGAATAGATGAAAAACAAAAGCATGAGCTCATGATTGTTGGCTTGGAATCTATTTGGTTTGTGAGGTATTATATTTGGCGTCATCATGCAAATTAAGCTTAAAAGCTCACTCTTAATTGTCTTTTTGAGGAATAGTCTCTGATTCTTTTGATCTTATTGTTTGTGTAGCTCAGAATGTGGTCAAAAGCTCTTCCTTATGCCTATCAAGATTAAGGCTCTAACTTTTCTGGTGCTATGATAATTTAGTACCAGCTTCATTTTACAGTGGCACTTTGCACGATTCTTTGCAGCTGTAAAATACTGATTAGGATAGATTAAGTGAAATTGTTATCTAGATTTCTCTACCTAGTACATCCTTGGACATTCATCTCATGCTCACTGCTTCACATCCTTGATGCTGCTAATTTTTTGTGTTTCGGATCATATTAGTAACAATCCTCAATTGTATTTATGCCTTCTGGTTATCTTTATTTATCTTTCAGCAAACATGCTCAATATGCCTGACGAAGATGAAACAAGGAGGGGGCCATGCTATTTTTACCGCAGAATGCTCACATTCATTCCACTTCCATTGCATCACTTCAAGTGTGAAACATGGCAACCAAATCTGTCCTATTTGCCGAGCAAAATGGAAGGAAATCCCTTTGCAAGCTCCCAGTCTGGATCCTTCACCTGCGAGAGCCTCAATCAATGCATTAGGTTGGGCTCAAAATGATGCTTTGTTGACTATGGCACGCCGTATTCCTCCTCCTCATCGACAGCTGAACCGGCGATATATCATGCCTCTACTTCAGAATCCAGAACCTAATGTATTTGATGATGATGAATCCCTAGATCTCCAGCCTGCATTTGCTGATGGCAGCTCTTCCAATAACAATGGACAAGATGCCAATTCTACAAAAATAATAGAGATCAAAAACTACCCAGAAGTATCAGCTGCATCGCGGTCAAGATCTTATGATAACTTCACTGTATTGATCCATCTGAGAGCTGCTGCTGCTGTTACAAGACAAAACCTGACAAGACCGCAAGCCAGATTATCTCAAATGTCTCTTACTCCTCGTGCTCCAGTCGACTTGGTCACAGTCCTTGATATCAGTGGTAGCATGGCAGGTACAAAACTGGCTTTGCTAAAACGAGCAATGGGTTTTGTGATACAGAACCTTGGATCCAATGATAGGCTGTCAGTCATAGCTTTCTCTTCCACTGCCCGACGACTATTTCCCCTTCGTCGAATGACTGACACAGGTCGTCAGGAAGCTCTTCAAGCTGTTAACTCTTTGGTCGCAAATGGTGGGACTAACATTGCTGAGGGCCTGAGAAAGGGAGCAAAGGTAATGGAAGAACGAAGAGAAAAGAATCCTGTGGCAAGTATAATACTGCTGTCAGATGGGCAGGATACTTACACTGTGAGCAGTTCTGATGGTAGCCAGCCTCATCAAAATTACCAACTGCTTCTTCCTTTATCTATTCACAATGGTGAAAATACAGGATTTCAAATTCCAGTGCATGCATTTGGCTTTGGGGCAGACCATGATGCTTCATCAATGCATTCGATTTCAGAAATCTCTGGGGGTACATTCTCTTTTATAGAGACAGAAGCTGTGATGCAGGATGCTTTTGCTCAGTGCATAGGGGGACTTTTGAGTGTTGTGGTGCAGGAACTGCAAGTTGGTATTGAGTGTGTTGATCCATCTGTTTGCCTTGGCTCAGTGAAAGCTGGAAGTTATCCAAGTCGTGTGATGGCTGATTCACGCACTGGATCTATTGATGTTGGAGACATGTATGCTGATGAAGAGAGGGATTTTTTAGTTTCAGTCAGTGTCCCTACAGAAGCGTCCAGAAATCAAACATCGTTGTTCAAGGTGCGATGCATGTACAAGGATCCTTTGACCAAAGAAATGGCAACGCTGGAAAGTGAAGAAGTCGTGCTCGAGAGGCCTGAAATTCATGGTGAAGCAGCAGTGTCAATTGAATTAGACAGGCAGCGCAACCGGTTTCAGGCAGCAGATGCAATGTCCCAGGCCAGAGCTGCTGCTGAGCATGGAGACCTAGGTGGTGCAGTGTCAATCCTTGAAAATTGCCGGAGAATGATTTCAGAAACTATTTCAGCAAAATCCCATGACCGATTGTGTGTTGGATTAGATGCTGAACTCAAGGAGATGCAAGAGAGAATGGCAAGTAGGCATGTATACGAGGCCTCTGGTAGAGCTTATATTCTTTCAGGCCTAAGCTCACATTCATGGCAAAGAGCAACAGCAAGAGGAGACTCCACTGATGGCTCAAGTCTCGTTCAGGCATATCAGACCCCATCAATGACACAGATGCTAACTCGATCTCAAGCAATGTTACTAGGTAGTCCCTCATCTCAGAGGCTTATGCAACCAGTATGGCCATTTGGATCACCAAATCCTAGGTGATTTCATATGATCAATCAAGCCATTTGGATCACAATATGGCTTCTCCAGCACCTCCTTTTTTCTTTTTCTGTTTTCAAAGATAATTTAGAGTTTACGGGGATAAACGGTAAAAACAAAGGAGAGGAAAATTTTTTGACTTTGATTTTACTCTTCTTACAGGTGTAAATGAAATAAGAACTGGGTTAAGATTGTAGGAATATATATTGGGAGGGGAAAGGAAGACTAGTTAAACATTAAATAATTTTTGTTTCTTCATGTTTGTGTTGGAGGGGTGATGTACATATTGGAGTAATGGTGTTTTGCTCCAAAAAGACCTTGGTATATTGTTTGTAATTGTGGAAATGGTTTTGGATGAAGTTTTGCCTAAATAGTTTACCTGCTCTCAATTATTTCCAGAGCTGAAAGGTTCTTAGCCAAGCACGAGTCAATCTTTTGATACTTGTTAGCTCTCTTATATGCATATAAACACACTATACACAACCTACGATCTTGTGTCCGTCGGGCAACTTCCCGAGGGCCTAAGGCTGAATAATATAACGTTTTTCTGTATCATCAGCACAAGGCTGTGTGTACTGCTGTTTTGTGTTCAAGCTCAGTACTTGATCACGAGGAAGCGAGAAATCAAAACATGGTTATAGATTCTGTAAGATGTGTTATAGGTACTGCTAGGCTACTTAAATCTTCATTTATGGATGTTTTTAGGATGGGATACCATCTGCTAAAAGTTCAAGAAAATTGGAGCACCATGGATTCAATCAATTTCAGGACTATTTTTAACTTGCGTGAAATGTGGATCAGTTCTGGCTTAAAATTTGTCCCGAGTTTCCCCTCATACTCATTTGCGTAAGCTTCAGAAGTACGAAGAGGTTTTCTAAGACCGTGTTCTTCGGTCACCAAGTAGTTGGTGTACAAGTAAGCTTCGATAAACAAGCCTAACAAGAAACCTCTCAACACTCTGACAAGAAACATATCCAAAAAGTTTCCTGATTACTTCTGTGATACAAGGATTTGCATGGAGTGCATGTTCAGTTGGCACACAAACTTGAAATAAGTTCATGGACCACTCTAGAAGAATCAAATGATATTATTCAAGAAAGCTTTGATAGGTTGGGGGTGAATGATTGAGAATGGACAGGAATGTCTCACCAAATCAGTTCTTCCATGTTTGTACGTTTTGTTTATACACTTCCCTACGTTAACATGGTCTTTCTCTCCATTTAAACCCTTAGGCCTCAGTTCCTTACTGTCAACTGCCAACGTCTAGTTACAGGTCTACAACGGAACTTGGCGCTCAGAAATGAATCCGCCACCACCAGCACCACCACCAGATGCGCCACCGCCACCACCACCAGCTCCAGCAGATGCACCACCTCTAGTCCGTGGACCAGAACCTGGGCCGCCTCCAGGCCCTGGACCAGAACCAGGGCCGTCTCCACCTGACGGGATATGCGCTTCATGGTACTCATAAATTTTCACTCAGATGATCTATAACTAAACAGATTGGTATAGCATCATTTTCTGGTTACTCACGTTCGTTTCTCAAATTTTTAACGTACAGCTTTCGGGTCCTCTTCTGCTTTGGTCTGTTCTCGAGAAGGCCTCCACCACCAGCTTGACACTTGCACTATGTGCATTGGTTTACAATTATTCATCTTATTGGTTCATTCAACTCTTGCGTTGTCTTCATTTTAAAACCTTGTATCAATAAGTACCAAGAAACAATGCTATGATGATACTTCATTATTGTCTTAAACATGTTCAACAAGCTGTAACGCAACGAGGGTTGTGAACCAATCGAGAATACGAAATACCACCATGGTTTAGAAATGCTGAAGTTAAGCAGAAGAATGTCCAGAATAATCACAAGTTTCATGTATTAATTAATCAGTTAAATAATAAATCAAAATAAATAAATAATAAATCAAAATACTCCCGTCTGAAATCATATTCACATTAAAAATCTTGATATATAACAATTTATTACGAGGACATAAATATTTGTATATATATAACATGAACACAGTCCCATAGCATAAGCTCATAAGTCATAGCTCTTCTTGTCTAGAAATATAATTATTACAATAATGAACCCACCAACATGTAAGATGGCCGGCCTATGTTGGAAGTTAAATTGCTCTTGACCGTCCAATAATTGAGCATGCGTACAATTATGAAGATTTGATATCTCAGGATAAGTTTTAAATCTTCAAAACAAAAGACTGCTTAAGAAAAACAATGTCCAACTCTATCGACTAGCTATTGGACATGGTTGAATAGTCTCTAAACTCATGTCCAAAGGCTAAAACGATGTTGTTTTAACTATTGGATAGGATTTGAACGAGTAAAATTGGACAAAAGATTTGAACTTGAAAAACACGGAGACATTATTGCAGACAGGATGTCCAGAAAAAGACAATGTTATTGTTCTAAATGAATCATCAAAATCTAGATACAGAATTAGCCAGCCAAGTAGCAACTAGTTAGTACTAACAACTTACAGATGAATTTGCAAGAAAGAAAAGAAATGGCAAGTGTGTAATTTTATTGTTTGCAGATTCTTCTTTTTTCACTCTTCTGAATTGCGATTTTCTGTGTCATTCAGGAGTGGTGCGGTGGATGAAGGTGATCCTGTCAAGTCTTTAGGATTTGGTGGCTTTGTTCCCACAGATTTTGGCTTTGATCTAGTAAAAGTAAACCTTTTAAACAAAAGATTCCAAATTCCCTTTGTCTTCACCAACTTATCAATCTCTTCTTTCATGCTTAAGCACTCTTTCTCGAGTTCAGAAACTCGGTCCTTCATGTCATCAACTGCTTTACTGCGGTCTTGTGAAGCTCCAACATGAGCATGCACGTCACTTCTGGCAAGAGCAAGATTTGCTGTAAAATTTTGTGAATTTTCAAGGCTGTCAGATACAAAAAACCAGCCAGCAAGTGAAGTGCGGAGTCTTAGTTGTTCAAAGAACAGAACTTGGACGATGACTCGAAGAGGTAGTCTCTCATTCTGAGCTGCATGCGTGCTAGCTTCCAATGAGAGCTTCTGGCAGTTCATGAGCCTGCAAAGTTGTTCCCTCTCGAAATCAATTAGCCAAGGATGCGCCTGAAGCAGAGGAAACAAATGATGTGAATCGAAACCATGAAGATGAAAATGACAGGCACAAGAAAGTATAATTGAAAAATAGGACCTCTCCAATTGTTGTAAGTTAGCTACATGGCTTTATGACAAGCAATTCGGTATAATATTTTAAGCAAATATAATACTGCACCTCAAGCTGTAGTAATTTGAGGAAACATTAAGAGCCTACTTCAGCCATAAAGGGGTCTTCACTAATTTGAAATGCCAACAATATCATTTGGCAAAGAAAAACATCAGGGAAGAACCAAAACCAAACTTTCATATTTACCTTGAGATATATATCGATTGCACGGTAAAGTCCATCGTCTATTGGCCTGGCATAATCAGGTATAGCTGCTGCAAGAGACTGAAACTTTGCCAATTTCAAGTTAATATCAGGTGCCACCTCTGCTAGGTAGTTATCAATCAGATTTGCCACCAATGTCACTGGAGTCAGTGAATGGGAACCTTCATCCAGTGCATCATTTGATGTAATGGCATCCTGATCCACTAGCATGAAATGATCAAGAATCCGCTGCACGCAGTCAATATCGTAAAGTGTTTCCATAGAATACGCTGTGTTCGGTATCAAAAGATCCTCAACAGCAGTTTCGTGCAACTGGACCCCAACTCGTTTCTCTAAATTCTCTCGACATGATGAGCTAGCATGTAACATCATGGCAGTCCTCAGAAGCCTGAGAAGAAATTTGCTTGGAACAATACTCTTCTGATAAGGTATTAATTCCACTAATTCTTCAAGGAGATTTCTTTGATCTCCGTCCAAAGAGGGAGACTTGGTTAACACAGTTGCGGGATACTCTGCACTTTGGAGGCTTGATTGCCTGCCAAGCAAAGGAAGATGCCTCATTGCATAGTGCATTATAGCCCCGGCAACCCTCTCAGGTTTCATACCATTTGAACCAACAGCCAGAATTACCCTTTTATACATAGGTAATCTAAGGGAAGACACATCCCTGTACCACCAATCCTCCCCCATGGAATGTGGTTTGGTTAAAGTACATATTCCATTCCAAAATACTGTACCTTTTGGGTCCTGAAAGTCGCAGCATCCTGACATTGGCCAACTGAACAAACTCGGATCCGCCGAAGCTTTCGTTGCTAACGAATTGATGCATCGTGAAACAATATGAAGCTCTCCGGCATATGACATGACCTCTTCACAAGCTTCAAGAGCCTTAAGAGAGTCCGTCCAATTACCTAGGATTTCATTCAGAAAACTC
Organism: Erythroxylum brevipes; assembly: GCA_027479065.1. Taxonomy (NCBI): domain Eukaryota; kingdom Viridiplantae; phylum Streptophyta; class Magnoliopsida; order Malpighiales; family Erythroxylaceae; genus Erythroxylum; species Erythroxylum brevipes. The sequence goes on from JANIHY010000003.1 coordinate 59,055,489, forward strand.
TCTGTTTGCGCAATTAGATTTCCCTCCCCATAGTCTTCGGTCATCTGAAGATACTCAGCAGCACATCTAAGACCAACTATACTCATGGCAGTGACTTGTAATTTAACATCATAACAGAATTTGGCCACAAGTAAGAATGATTTGGCTCCTCCAGGCATTTCATGAAGCTGCAAAAGACACTTCTTGCCATCTTCACCAGAAAACTCCCCGATAAGCTTTTGTAGCAATTTACTTCTGGAAAGCAACGGAAACTGTTGGAGATGCAAGCGTTAGAGCAGGCAACAATAATCCAACGAGTAACCAGATTAAAAGCAAAAAAAACCAGATGTCACTAATCCTTGTCTGCTTCACATTCTTCAAGAATTCAAACTTTGAGACTTGCATTTCAATACTTTCAGTTCATCTCATTTTTAATTCAAGTAAAAATGTAGGTTCAAGATACACACCTTGTGGAGATGAAAGGACGTATCTCCCACTTCGACGATGACATCGCTTGGAAGTCCAGTTGAGCAAAACCTGCAGAACATGCATGTTTTGTTCTCATTAGCGAGAATTGATGTATTTCCACACAAAAAACACTTCTTTCTCCTTCTGTTATTGGTTTGAATTACTTATAATGCTAAAAGACAGTAGCATGTATCTTCCCAATTACAGCATTCATTTGACAGATTCTACATCACTCATTCTCCAGTTCTTACAGAATCAACTGTCTCCCTCATACCCGACCAGATACTCGAACACTGAGAACGACATTATTAACATGTCAACCTTAATAAACAAGAGTCCCGTGAAATTTCACAAACTGAAAAGTTCCACAGAATGCTTGAAAAAAGAACAGGAATTTATCAGAAAGAATCCAACTTTATCAAAAACCCACATCCTAAAATCACAAGAACATCAAGAAAAGGACAAACCAGGAATGTCCATCGAGGGAAAACACGTCAGACTTTGATCCCAGTTTCATGCAGGCCATGAACAAACTCAATACACTCTCACTTCTCTTATCATTTGGATTCTAAAGAAACACCAAAAGCACTCTTCCAAACGATCAGAGCCAGTACGGAAAGTGAGGTACGATGTAGTCTTTTAAGCTTTCTGGGAAGGTTCAGAAAAGTAAAAAGAAAATAAAATGGAAAAACGTCCCGAGTCTAAAGGGAAAAATCCAGGACCAGAATATCAATGCTGTTGTGTGACCAAGCAGCAAGCAATTAATAAAAAGATAAACTTTAAGTGTTTGTTGAGTTAGAATTAGTGTTAATTAATCAGTAATTAACAGTAATTTACTAAAAATTTCACGTTTCTTATTTAAATGCGAAGCAATTCAGATTGGTATATCTTATCTCAAAGTAACAAAATTTAACAAACTTAAGCATTATCCGATTGATTCTCTAACCTTAAATCATGATAATTTTGGTTTAATCAAGTAATTAAAGCCCAAGATAATCATCCCAAAACCTATGAGCCCTAGCTTGTTGGGCCTATCAATTCAAGCTTTGTTTGTGAACTTTGTGTCTTGTTATAAATCTCTCTCTCTCACTTGAGTTTTGTTCTGGTCAACTGGACCGACGACCATGGAAGCTCTGCAACGACCTTCACTAGTCCTGTTCATCTTCTCACTTCTCTCGCTCCTCGTCTCTTCCTCATCTTCAGATATCCAAATCGTAAACGCCGAGCGCAGAGTAAGCCTTTTCTTAGACTCTACTGATCGTGTCTTTCAACGTAAAGCTTTCAACTTTGCGTTCAATTCGCGGATTTTGATTGTTATTACTTCAGTTCTTCGCTCCAAGATCTGTAAAAGTGCGTAGATTCGATTTTATTTTGTCGAGGTAGCGAATTTTGTTACCAAATTCTGGGAATGTGGTTAGGGCTTAAGGTTTAGTTCATGTTAAAGTTGTGATTTTCCGTTTTGGGAATTTAACAAACGGTTGAAACTACAAAGTATTTGATTTTATGAGATTCTGAGGTTGTTTTGGAATCTGGTGATGTTTGAATCACCGATTCCGAACAAATGATGCTCCATTGAACTATATTTTTAACATTTTTTTTTGCTAATTATGAATGCAGATTGACTTGACGTCACATATTGTCAGGGTCTTCTTGACTTTGAAGGTATTGAATTCATTTGAATGGTCTAATACCATATTTTCTTAATTGGTGTTCTCAGTTCAGTTTTATATTTTGATCGATGATGAAGATTCTCATTTTTAGGTTGAGAATAAAGGGACTTCTGCTGCATCTGAAGTATTTCTTGCTTTCCCACCTACTGAAGCAGAGCATTTAGCACTTGTCAAAGCACAAGCAGCTGTAGGGAAGAAAAAGAAGAGAACTTATGTGCCTCTTGATGTGAAACCAACTGAATTACCTGATGCACCGAATGGAGCTAAACATTTCTCTATAATTTTGCTCAATCCACTGAACTCTGGTGAAACTGCGACTCTAGAAGTGCCGTATATATTAACCCATTCTCTGGAACCTTTTCCAAAAGAGATTAGCCAATCAGAATCACAGTTAGTATATTATAGGGATAGTGCCCTAATATTGTCTCCATATCATGTGAAACAGCAAACATCATTTATCAAAGCACCTAGTACAAAAGTAGAATCGTTCACAAATGTGGAGCCGACAAATCGCGCTGGTACAGAGCTAAAGTATGGTCCATATGAAGATCGTCCTCCATATTCATACTCCCCGATAATTATCCATTTTGAGAATAACCACCCATTTGCGGTGGTTGAGGAGTTGATTCGTGAAGTGGAGATATCTCATTGGGGAAGCCTCCAGATTACAGAATCATACAAACTGTTTCATGCTGGTGCTCGGCACAAAGGTGTATTTTCGAGGTGGGATTTGGTTCGATACAAATCCAAAGATTATAATGTTAGGCGTATTTGCACATAAAGAGAATTATCTGCATTTCAACTATTGAAAATAATGTTCTGCAACTTGTTGTTGGTAGGGTTGAGTATCAGTCTAGGCCTTCTGCCAGTGGTGTATCATCATTCAAACACCTTTTAGCAAGACTACCACCTAGGGTGCATTCGGTCTACTACCGGGATGAAATAGGGAATGTCTCGTCATCACATTTACGAACAGATTCTCGGAAGGTACAACTTTTACCTGTTCCATTTCTCTACTCCTTTCATATTCCTCTGCAGGCATTGGTACTAATAACATGCTAATAACTGCAGATTAAGAAAATTTGAAGGCTAAAGAATGATATATTGTGTGTTTGACTATGTATTCTAAACAGTCAGAACTTGAAATTGAACCGCGCTATCCTTTATTTGGGGGATGGAAATCCACTTTCGTCATTGGATATGGGCTACCATTGCAAGATTTTCTTTTTGAGTCTCCTGATGGAAGGCGTTACCTCAATTTCACCTTTGGTTGTCCTCTTGCAGAGACTGTTGTAGATAAGTTGATAATCAAAGTCTGTTCACTCTCTTTACTTCATATAGCTGCCACTTGATGTTTCTGTGTATTTGTTGCTATAGCCCTTTATCCTTAACTATTGATGAATTTACAAATGCAAAATACTGTTCCATTTCAGGTTGTTTTGCCTGAGGGTTCAAAAGATCCTTCAGCTGTGGTGCCATTTCCAGTGGAGCAACATCTGGAGGTTATTAGTCTTTTTGACAGTATATTGATACTTGATTCAGGAAGCACATAATTATGCTGTTACATTGTTAACGCCTATTTCCTTAACTTTATATATACATAGCTTTAAAATTCTTAAGTTGTTTGCACATTATCTAGTGTTCTGGATGCTTTCAGGTCAAATATTCATACCTGGATGTTGTTGGGAGGACTGTGCTGGTATTGGAGAAGAAAAATGTGATTCCTGACCACAACATTCCTTTCCAGGTGAACTAAAATCTCCCTGTACTTGTTCATCAGTTGCTCTTCCTCTGCGATCTCTCTAGATGTAACATAAATGATTAACTAGTGGTTGTCTTAGCAATCAATGACATACAGTGGCATCACCATTTATAGAATGAAAGAAAACAACTTTCAGTATGACAATTCATATGATCGTTTCCCCCGAGTAAAGGGATATTGACACTATTTCTTCATGCCGCAGGTCTATTACACTTTCAACCCGATCTTCATGTTAGCCGAGCCACTTATGTTAACGTCTGCATTCTTCTTGTTTTTCACGGCTTGTGTAGCTTACCTACACATGGATCTTTCCATACGTAAGTGAGATATACTTCAGAATTTCTTACAGCTCCAGTTGAGAA
>JANIHY010000003.1:59331912-59345206 GCA_027479065.1 Erythroxylum brevipes
TGCGGTAGACCAGTTCCTCTATGATTAGAGGCCAGTAGCATGCTCAGTCAGTGTATGCAGTGAAATCCTATCAGTCTATCTCAAAATTACCATTATACCCTTAATGACAGTAACGGGATGTTATAATTATGCATTTGGTTCTTGCATTCATAGTTAATTTTCACATACATTATGCCCATATATAACATGAGGTGACATAAAGATGTATTCCTTATGTTTGTGGACTTTTTAAGGTACTGATGAGGATGTAGTCACCAAAGTAGCCTTCCAAGTCAATCTTTTGGATTGTTCTACTCACATGATGGGGGATATCCCTAGCCTTATATTTGATTATTTTGCCCAAAGGTGTAGGCCTTACATAGAGTTTTGAGATGAATATAAAGGCATTAGATGGAGGAAAGTCATTGCTTAAATGATTTATTCACCCGAAGGTGGTAGTGTCATGAGAGTTGATAGTTTGTACTTTGATCGCCTTTTATGTAGGGATCTAATTGCATATATTATGTATTCAACTTAAAGGTGTTTCATAATACGTGTGATCGGATTTTCGGTATAGATACTATTTTAATGCTTTAAGTATCATTGTTGTCTTGCATTTATATTAATCTTTACATTGTCTTTTCTATCTTGTAGTCACCTTTTCTGTAAACAACAATGTTGTCACGATTGAGACCATAAATGGTTTCAATTTCAAGAAGTGGAAGAAAGATGTTGAGTTTACCTTGGAGATGGCTAACGTTAACATGGTAATGCATATAGAGAGACCTTCTCCATTTACTGATATCAACTCAGAAGTTGATAAAGCAGCTATGGCAATCTGGGAGCTGTCAAACAAAATGTGTTATTTGACCATCAAGAGGTTGATCCCAGATCATTTGCTCAGTGGATTATCAGATATGGTCATAGCGAAGGAGTTTATGGATAGCATTTTCCAGAGGTACAAGATGTCTTCTCATGCAGAACAGAGCATCTTGATTAAAGAGTTATTCTCCATGAGATATACAGGAGAATGAGGCATTAGAGAGTACATTATAAGGATAGTTCACCTTCAGAGTAAACTAAAGACATTTGATGTACCTATTCTTGATACACTCATAGTGCATCAGGTACTTAATACTCTCCCACGAGAGTTTGAGATGTTGACGACATCCTACATCTCTCAGGATGAGGCCTGGGACATCAATTCCCGGTGTGTTACAGCTAAGGAGAAGATTAAGAGTTCTCCTCATACAGCCCTATATGCAGCTGCCAAAGGTAAGGGAAAGGCTAAAGCCCTAACAGCCTAAGGATAAGGATAAGAAACCCAAACCCTCTCCACATATTTAGACTGGATAGTCCAGCATTACTAAAGGCCCACATGATATAAATAGTATGAGGTGCTTCTTCTATAAGAAGAAGGGGCATAAGATGGTTGATTGCCAGAATCATAAGTTGTGGAAGGTTAAGCAGGAATTGTCATGTAACTTCTCAGCCTATATGATTTATGAATCTGATGTAGCTATAACCACATCAACTTCTTGGTGGTTAAATAGTGGTGCTTCTAATTATGTTGCTTCCATAATACAAGGGTTCAGATCCAGGAGAAGGCCGACTAAAGGAGAGAAGAAGCTGATGGTTGGCAACAATGAAGAGGTGGGTGTTTTGTTTGTAGGAGATGTAGGATTGAACTTCAATATAGGGTTTGTTTTGGTTTTACAAGATACTTTTTATATACCGTCTTTTAGAAGGAACTTAATCTCTGTATCAGTTTTGGATAAAGAGGGCTATCATTTTGTATTTGATAATTCGATCGTACATATTTCTATCAATATAAGACATATCAGAACTGCCTTCTTATTCTATGGATTATATAAAATATGTCTTACTCCTAACGAAATGTATAACTCTTTTTATGTTGCCGAATCAGTTACTTGAAACATTATACATGTTGTGACATAAACGTCTTGGTCACATTTCCAAGGAAAGGGTTGAGAGATTGATAAAGGATAACATTCTCTCAACTCTAGACTTCAGTGATTTGGAAACATGTATTGATTGTTGTAAGGTAAATTGATCAAGATTAAGAAAAAGGGGTCAATTCATGCTTCTGATTTATTGGACCTCATACATACAAATGTTAGTGGTCCCTATACAATCACGTTATGCATGTTAGATATTTTTGACGTTTATAGGTGATTATTTGCACTATAGCTACATGTTCTTGCTTAAGGAAAAATCTAAAGTTCTTGATAAGTTCAAGATCTTTAAGACTGAAGTTGAGAATCAATTAGAAAAATCAATAAAGATTGTCAAATCTGACAGGGAAGGGTAATATTATGGTGCCAGGTATTTGGTATTAGTTGAAATAATGACTCGGTTCACTATGTTAGGTAGTCTTGAGCAAAATGGTATAGCCAAAAGGTACAATCGCACCCTAAAAGACATAATAAGGTCAATGCAAAGCAGGACTAACCTACCCGAATACCTTTGGAGCGAAGCAATCAAGACGACATTATATATCTTGAATAGAGTCCAAAATAATTTAGTACCAAAGACACCTTTTAAACTCTAGGTTAGAAGGAAACCAAGCCTTGCACACATTCGTGTGTGGGGTTACCCTGCTGAGGTAAGGATATATAATTTTTATGAGAGTAAATTGCAACCTCTTTCCACTTGTTTTTATTTGGTAGGTTATCCCAACCGATCTAAGGATTACATATTTTACTATAAAGAAGGAGGAGTCGGAATACTGGAATCACAAATGGATAAGTTTTTGGAATACGATATCCATAATAAGTGAGGATTTTCACATCCTCTAAAAGATAGCAGGATAAATCATTTCGTATCCACCCCTCATACAGTCAGGTCCGGTGGATGAAGGTCCGAGTACCATGCCTATGCAAGCACAGGGACCTATACCTATTCAGGAAGAGGTTTTTGAGGTACAAGAATCTATGCAGTTATGCAGATCCACTACAGAAAGGTGACTTGTTATCTTATTAGATTAAATAGTCTCTTTGGGTGAGCAAGACTATGACATAGGACATAATGTGGATCCAGCTACGTTTTACACAAGTCGTTTATAGACCCCATGTGGATTTATGGTGGGAAGCAATGAAGGATGAGATGCAATATTGAGGTATATTAAGGTATTGAAGCATATTGATTTACTTCAACGTTGCAGGTTTGTCAGCTGCAAATGGCTATTTAAGACCAAGAAAGACACATACGGTCAAGTTAAGCGGTTTAAGGCACGTTTGATTACCAGGGGGATTCACTCAGAGAGAAGGAGTTGACTTCAATATTACCTTCTCTCATGTATCCTCGAAGGATGCATTTAGAGTGATTATGCAACAGTAGCTCATTATGACGTGAAGCTGTATCAGATGGATGCTAAAATCGCTTTCCTGAATAGTGACCTTTATGAGAGGTTTATATGGAGCAAGGATTTCAAGATAAAGATGCAACTGACAAAGTTTGTAAGTCGATTAAGTCAATATACGATCTGAAACAAACTTCCAGAAAATGGTACCTAAAGTTTGATGAGGTTTTGACCTCATTTGGCTTTGTGGGAAACAAAGTTAAAAATTGCTTAGACTATAAGGTTAGGGGGAGCAAAGTTATCTTCTTATTATTGTATGTGGATGATATGCTGCTCGCGTCAAATGATTTGATCATTTTGCATGAGGTAAAACAACTTTTGGCCAAACACTTTGACATGAAGAATTTAGGTGAAACATCTTTTATCCTCAATAGACAGATTCACTAGGACAGAACTCAACACTCATTGAGCCTTTCACAAAGCGCATACATTGAGCGAGTACTACAAAAGTTTAATATGGTTGAATGTAAACCTGTTGTGAAACCTATCTCTCATGACAAGAGATTACCTTTGGCACAATATCCAAAGAATGAAGTTAAGAGAGAGGCTATGAGGAATATCCCGTACTCTAGTGTAGTTGGCAGCCTGATGTATGCCCATATGTGCACTAGACCGGACATTGCATTTATGGTTGGACTACTATGTCAATATTTGGTTAACCTAAGTGTAGACTATTAGAATACAGTTAAACGAGTGTTGAGATACCTAAAGGGTACCAAGGATTATACATAGACATACAGAAAAGTCAAAGATTAAAGCCTCACAGGATATACAAACTCTGAGTTTGCTATGTGTCTAGATGATCATAAATTCACTTCAGTATACATTTTTATGTTGGCAGATGGTGCAATTTTGTGGAAGAGTGTCAAGAAAATACTGATAACTTCCTCCACCATGCATGCAGAGTTTGTTGCATGTTATGGAGCTGCTACACATGTAGTTTGGCTTAGAAACTTAATTTCTGAGTTGTCTGTGGTAGATTCGATAGTTAGACTCTTTCGGTTATAATGTGATAATCTTGCTGCAGCGTCGTAGTAATAAAAATAAGAATTTCATAGGGTCTAAGAATTTAGAGATCAAATACTTGACCATAAAAGAGTTGATTCAGAAAGGTGACGTCGAAGTGGAGCATGTCAAGACTAAAAAGATGTTAGTTGATTCATTGACTAAAGGACTTCGCCCACTAGTGTTTGCTAAACATGTATCCAGTATGGGCATGTTAAGATCCTTAGACAGCAGTAGTTAGGGATCAATGTACTTGCTCCTTAAATTTTTGTACATTTTAATGTATTATAACGTTATGGTTATTTATTAATATAGATGATCTTCTTTTTATCCTCAATAATAAATGTTCTTATATATAGCATAATACATATGAAAGCCTTAAGATTTGTGTTGATCTTAAGCATTTTAAAAGTCATTGGATATATATAAAGATTGACCTCGAGCCTATGTCAGTTTAGACACATAAAGCTTAGTACAAATATCTATAAATTTGACATGACATAGGGGAATATAAGGTATAATTCTATAAAGGTTCTCTAATGCAATTTAACATCTAGTTAAAGAACATAAAGGTTTTTTCTAATGCTATTTAGCATCCGGTAACATAAAATAAGGTTTTCTATAATGTTGTTTAAATTGTGATAAGAGAAAACATGATTTCTCTATTGCAATTTAGCACATACAGTTTAGCATAAAGTTGGAAAAATCGAAACCTACAAATGAAGATATGTATTAGATCATACAAGTATCATCCTAGTTTGTCACACTCTATTTTTCCATTTATGTTAGTAAGGTATTAAATATTTGTGATTATATTGGACTTGTATCACACATGACACATGTGTTTGATATTTTTTGGTATCAAAAATCTTGCAGGAAAGAATGTTGAACTTTTGTTACCTTTAGATCAAATATTTTTTAATTTTTAAATTTGGTACTAATATAGTAGCGTGACTTAACCGAGTTTTCAAACTACTTTTAAACTTGAGTTAAAATTGTAATTAATAATTGTCCACGGGGAGAATGTTGGACAATTTTGTCCTTTCTCATTATGTTGGACAACTATTAATTGTAATTTTCAGTTTTTCAATAACTTATTGGTTAAGTTACGTAATTTGATCCAAATAAAGATAATAAAGTGGTATAATAAATGATCCAAATCAATGGGTTGAAGTATAGGAAGAAAACAGATCTTGATTAGTATAGACCGAGTCTATATTGGGCTTGTGCTGAGAAACCCGATAAAGAAGCTATATATAAAGGTTAAGGTCTCCTGCAATTGCTCATGTCATTTATAAGCATACAGATCTTTTGACCCGTTAAGAGCACTTACGTATTGAGAAAACCGTAGAAAGGCATTAACCATGTGTCGGTGAACATTTTCCATGAGGTCTCGAGATATTGGAGCTCGTTTTGGCCACAAAAGCCGCTTCAGAAATCAAGATGGAACTGAAATCAAATATTCTGCATTTCTTTCATTTTTAACCCTTTCATAAATGATAAGTAATAAGGTTTATACTACGCGTTACACGTTCAACTTACTTTTCCTATGACTCTTAATACATGAAAAGTGACACATACACACACATTTGTCTGTTAGCTCCTCCTCAAAATTTTGATTCCTCTCTGTTATTATATACTATACCTGTTTGTTTTTCTGTTTCTGGACTTTGAAGGGTTGAATTGAAACTGTTGTATCTTCTGGACCCATTTTAGCCATTTTTTGTGTTATGTTGTGAAACTTATGACAAATTAGATCTTGAACTAGATAAAAGCCAAGTAAAATAACTTGTTTCTAACTCACCATTTCTTCAATATTTATCACAATAAAATGAAAAAGAAAGCAGGATCCGTCAACTTAATTCCAGATGGTAATTGCATCCGCGACTGCCGGGTTTTTGGTTCTAATTTCTAAATCCTCTTCTCGCTTATCAGAAACAGCAGAGTTTGTGGTTAGATCCAAATCCAAGTTTCATATTAACATCCAAGTCAAACATGACCTAAAACGAAGCTAAAGCATCACACCTGTCACACTTGCATGTACGTGGCAGCCAAAATCTCTCTAACAGTGACAGGTACTTGGTTTTTTTTAGTTTTGCAGTTTCATCCTCAACCCTTTACCAGTCTCTTTTAAGAGCAATTTTTCATCAAGAAACTGAAAAGAATAAGTCGGTCCCTACTCGGGCAGTTTCAGTCTAATTTCTCATCATCAATATGGGTTCAGAAACTTTTCTGGAAGTGATACTAGCAATTCTACTACCACCAGTTGGAGTCTTTCTTCGCTATGGCTGTGGAGTAGAGTTTCTTACCTTTTGAAGCATACCCTTTTTGTTTCTTTATTGGTATTGTTTTTTTTCTTAAAGTTTTTGGCCTTTAATTTCCTTTTGTTGTTGATGTTGAAAATGCAGGTGGAGTTCTGGATAGACTTGCTGCTGACGATGTTGGGATACATTCCAGGGATAATATATGCTGTTTATGTATTAGTTGGATAGCTATTTCCCAGACGAGGTTTTGTGATTTGTATGTGTAGGGACATATGTTTTTTGTGTTTAAGATCCTTGTAAGTTTCAGTTTGGATTGTAATGGAAACTTGCTAGTTTCTTGTTTCATGATTGCTTGTACATTCTTTAAACTTGTGTGTTCTTTTAACCTCTTCAAGTGACTTTGATCTAGCATATTGCTCATCCTCTTCAACTTAATCTTAACAGCCAATTGAATATTAATCAATTTTGATTTCATAATAAATTAAATATTAATTAATTTCAATTTTCTAATTTGAGTTAGACTATCTTTCTATATTAATTACATAATTTGTTAGACAATAAGATTTACAGTATTGATTAGAACATGGTTAGCTTGTTATGGTTGTTCGTAATACTCCTATGATTTAATCTCATTAATCCCATTACAAATGTTCAAGTCCAACTTCCAACAAGGTACAAGTTTCATGATATATAAAATCCAAACCAAAATAACTTTACATTTCTTGGTTGTGATCATATTTAATTTTCAATTATGTAATTATTATTTCATCATATTTTATCACTTAAACAAAAACCATCTTATTTGATTTTTTGTTAATTGTTTATTTTGATACATATATGTTTTACTCTTGCATATCATATCTTACTAATATCTTTAACTAATTATTAAATAAGCTTTTATAAAAAAATATTTAATATAAAAATGTTAAATAAATGAGATTTACTTAAACTACATATTGAATTTGAAACGTGTTTTCCATTACAAAGGTTCAAGTTAAACTTCCACCAAAGTTTCCTAATGTTACAAGATGTCAAAGATGAAGAATACATATACTAAGATGCTCAAAAACTCAAATTATTTATATGATTTACATCTTATACACATTGTTGCTTATTGCTTAAGGTTGTTTTATCTACTAGTCTGAGTTCAAATAATGATACTGCACAAGGGTTGAAAAGATTGTAACAGTTGAATTATTGGAAAAAGTGTTACTCAATATTGAGGAATGTATGCATTCAAGTTGGTCAATCTATTTCTAGCCTAATCATAAAAGTGTTTGTATATCATTGACATATGAACTCGTGCTATGACTTTAAAAAGGATACTTGAAATTAATTATGGTAGTTAATATGTTTGTAGAGTGTCAAGTTGACTGTAGGCAAAGCTATAAATGCTATAGTAAGCCTATGAGTAAGCCTATGTTATGTCCATATCACATTCTTTTTACTCATTGTTTACGTACACTGCTTGGTTGTCAACAAATGTACTTCATTCGAAATGGACGATAACGGTGATATGCAAGAACATTCATAGGAGAGTTTAGGATTCCATTCAATATCGACCCGTAAATACCATATCGGATTAAAATCGGTGTAAAATAGAGGGTCAATTGTACAAAATTTAAATACAAGTCGATACCGACCTGTTTCGGATATCAACCAAATAAAGACGAATATACAGACTGAGATGTGCTCAAATACAAATTATTGACAACATCTTCATTTCATCCATGTTATTACAATAGAGGAGATATAAAATGGTTCACTATAAATAATATATATAACAGGTTATAATGATGTTATGTTTTATAAGGATCAGTTATATGCTTTTAGTAGTACGTAGTATCTTTCAATTTTCAATTTGCAGACTATATATCTGATATACTAATTTGGCCTTCATTAGTTACATTAAATTATTATTAGCCTAAAAATAATATTACCTTTTTTGTTGTCATATTTCAATTTATATGCTTACTATTTCACATTGTATCATTTAAGTATAATTTATCATGTTTGGGTTTTTTAAATTAATGTTATGTTTTGATAGATGTATGTTTTACTCTTGCATATTATAGAATTTAATTAAAAATTTGTTAAACGTGTTTGCTAGACAACAATATATGATATGAATGGACTATCTTTTCTTTTATAGTATGAACAACATTGAAATTAAGTTATCATTGGGACTAGAACGTTATAATATATTGATACTTCTCATGCTTGGTTTGTTAATTTGGGTCGAGTTGATCTAAACCAAAACATAAATGTTATGATCGATAGATCTAAAAAAAATTATTAATTTCAAGCATAAATTTAATTAAACTAGACTTAACTTACTAATTTTAAATTTACTTTGAAATATTCAATTTAAAGCGTCCTAACTCATGTCCTACTAATTTTTCATACTTTTCAATCAAATGAAATTGTCAAAACCGTATTTGATCTACTAACTTTGAACTGAATTGAACTCCATCTAATTTGTCACCTAAATATTTTGCTCATAACTAATTTAAGTTCTAAGTTTTCTTCTTTTCATCATTATTTATAGAAAATAGAAGCTTTGTATCACCAAAATTTGTCCAAGAGAATATATGCTAAAATTGAATGTTATTGGCTAGTAACATATTTGTGAATGTTTAAGCAATTTTATAAGAACAAAGACCAAAAGTAGGCAAGTCATGGAAAATCAATAAGTCAACTTCGGTTCTTTGTCATCATCTAAGGAACCCAAACTAAAGTGTAAAAAGAAGAAAAGCTTATAAATGACTTAGAAAATCATATTCTTGACAATATTTATGGTACAAACTATGTAACACCCTCTATATGGAACCTACAACTACTCACATAAATGGCAACCAATTTCTTGTACGTACATTCATGACATACAAATCCATTCAATGTTGTAAATGTATATATTACAAATTTTTATACCCCTTAATAATATCATTTAAAAGTAGTATTATATCATTACATTAATATGGTAATCCAAAACAGATATTACATATAACTTGAATTCTTAATTACAAACTGTTAAGAAAATACAATTTCCTTCATTACATATACAACCATTATTTAATTAAAAGATACATCTAATGGTATTTTTACTTCCAACAGTTAGCCTTGGTCTCTACAGATGATCCATTTGTCTTACTCTTATTTCTTGGACCTATATGGATTAACATTCATGCTAAGCTTGAAAGCTTAATGGGTAAACATTTAGTTTGGATGACCACCCATAACAATCATCCACCAAGCACACGTACATTTATGAATATCATAAACTCTTATAAACAATGATAGCATAATTAAGCAAAGTACGTAATGCAAATATGCTTCAACATACTATCCATATACTGAAATGCACATGTATAAACCAAATGTTGATATTCAAAGCTCATCAATACAAATTATTCATTTTGACATGTTGTATCTCTTATTTATGATTGTTAAATTTCTTTTCTATGTTAAGTTTTCAAATTTCCTGTGGGTGTAGAAAACGAGAGTTATGGATATTCAAAGATATCAAACTGTAAATAACCGAAGACATCAAATTATAAATACCCAAAAGTATCTAACTGTGGATACCTGAAGGTATCAAACTGTAGAGATGTTATAGTCTTGAAAAAAAGACACCCATGGTGTCAAACTGTAGAAATTGCACTAACCCTATAGATATGCCTATTTATCTATCACCAAGACAATGAAGTAGACACTGTAATATTCTCCTTTAATCATTTACCAATTTCACAATTAATATATTGATAAGTCATATGATATTCATTTGAAATCATAAAATCTATTTTTAAGTTCATACATGTATGTCATAACTTATCACCATTAGGAGATTATCAAAATCACACATGTATAATCATGCTATACACATATAAGCAATCTACATACATATAAATCATTTATGTACATGTAAATTTTCTTTAGCATGCTTTATGTTCAATCTTAAGATTCAATGGTTAATCACCCAATTCACATATGGCAAGTTATATTTCATTTATTTCTAGGTGTTTTCATATTTTCATAAACATTAGAAAAGGTTTCGACAAGGTTTAATGAAAGAAAGAACTTAAAACAGTGCAAAATGAGCTAAGCATATGGCGGGTCTAAAAATAGACAAACAAATTAGTCCAAAAGTAAATCACCTAATAGTCTCCACTTGTTCTGAAATTTTCATATAGAAAATTTCAATTTGGCTTTGAGGTCTTTTAAACATTTATTCAACTATGTCTTTAGTTTCCATATCATCAAAGATCACGCCATTTGGACTTCTAAGTTATGAGATAAGCATCAAACATCATAAGTTGCTCTAATACAGGGGCAATATCAGGTCATCATATTTTTACCTCAATTTCTAATATCATACAGCCAAATTAGGTTCGGATCTCTTCTAGAGAATCTTAGTTATATGTCTTAAGTTCCATTTCAATTAGAATCACCTAATTTGGAGGTATATAGGGTGAGTTATAGTCAAAACAATAGGACTAGTTTGAGTGAACCGAGAGCCTAACACAAAATTTCACTAAACATCTCTCTCTTGTCATATTCATCCAATTCATGCAAAGTAACACCAAATTACCATTCTAGCAACCATTTCATGTCTAAATCAATCTTTGTACACATTCAAATATACATAAATACATAAATTAAGTGGAGTCTCAAACTTTTAAATTTGTCAATTAACTCTTCTTCTAATACCCTTCCTTCTCTTCCCCTTTGTCTTTGCTTAATTCACTAACTAAAGCACAACAAAATACTTATCTCAATCCTTTATCTAACCTTATAATTCTAGTTCTTCATAAGCAAAGCAAGAAAAGGTAATGGTAAAGAAAAAATCTCTAACTTTTACCTTGATTTCCACATAAGATTGACTTGATTCTTTATGCAAAATGATATGATTAAGGAGATGGAATGGAATGGAGGCGATAAAAGAAAATTCTGGAGTTAAAACACTCCATGCACGTCCCTCTCCCCACTTCAAGAAGTTTCTAATTTTACACACATGTTTCAATCTCATTGATCTATATGTTGATTTTTGGCAAAATTGCACATTTAGTCCTTCTTCTTTCTTTAACTCTCACGTATCAATTGATTTTATTATAGTGCATAACTCACATATAATTATTCATGTCCATGTCTAAATAAAGAATTTACCAATTTACCCTATCTTTTAAATTAATTACCATTATGTCTCTTACTATGCTTAGATACACTTAATTCTTTGTGTTCATTTCTTAATACACCCTATATATACTATAATGCTTCTAGGGTATATATTGGGGTCTTACAAACTAAATCATATTAGTAGACCAGTTAGTAGACTAGTTATGATCACCAATCTAATACTAGTACATGTTGAGCACCATAACTCGTATCAAAGACAATAAGTTTAATATTCAGAATAAAATATTTTATGCCCTTCTTTTTCTTCTCACAAAATGTGTATTAAAGTAGTGCTTAAGAAGAAGATTAAAGAAAAGCTCCAAGTTCAAACCAATAGGTAATTTCATTTTGTGAACAATCCTCGTTCACTAAAGCCTACAGTGCAATTAGTTATATATGAAGAATACATACATTAGAATACCTGTTAAATGCAAATTATTTATAAGACCTTCATCTCATACACAGTATTATTTATTGCACAATGTTATTTTATCTTCTAGTTTGAGTTCAAATAACTATATGGCTGCTTCAATCTACAAAGATTAAAAACAATCTTTATACTCACTATTTCATATTTTGTCATGTAAAAATAAATTATCTTCTTTGAATTTTTTATTAAATTTTTGTTTTGATACATATGTGTTTTTCTCTTGCATATTATATAATTTTATTAAAAATTGTTAAATGTGTTGCTATACTGCAATATATGATATGAATGGACCATGTTTTTATGAACGTACGATGTGTATTTATGACATGATGAAGCAAGAAATTTATAGATTTGAAGATTATACATCTTATTAACTTATTTGGCTTCCACCAGTATGATTACCTTAAATTCTTCTTAGTTTAAAAATGATTTTTGATTTTTGTGTTGTCATATTTAATTTTCAATTTATGTAATTATTAATTCATATTTTATTATTTAAATAGAAAATCATTTTGTTTGAGTTTTTTATTACTTATTTATCCTCATGTCATATCTTACTAATATCTTTAATTAATTAGTAAACATGTCTTCTATAAAAGAAATGATTTTAAAACTGAACCGAATCAATTGGTTCAACCTGAATAAATATAAACCGGTCAAGTTTTTGGTCTGATTTATGCTCATAATCTAGAAAAAACCGACCAGTTAAGTAACAAACCGGCCAATTTCTTTAAAGACCCTCCGATTTTTTGGATAAGTTATTGTTTTAAAATTATATGAGACCATGGTCTATTTAATAATATGAGACCCACTTTCTTTATAATAATGCGGACCTACTACCACTAACATTTAAGTTCCTCTTTTAGGTGAACATTTAAGTTATCTTTTAGGTGCGGAACACCAACCGCTGCCTGTACTTATAGCTATAAATCTTTTGGCTTTGAGTTTTACTATAATGAAAGTTAAGAATTTAAAAGATAGAGCCATAAATCTTTTAAATTTTCAATGAAAATTTTTTTCTTTTCAACTCTTTCATACAATCTAAACAAAATATTATATTAT
>JANIHY010000003.1:59579101-59618392 GCA_027479065.1 Erythroxylum brevipes
ATCAAAAGGCAAAAGATACAAAAAAATTTTTGATAAAACAAAAGGTACAAATTACTTCTTAATGTCTCTTAAAAAAATCAAAGTTAGTCCTTATTATTATCTATGGCATTACATTACATCTTATCATTTTCAAAATAATCCTAATAACACCCTAAATTTTAACATAATTAAAATTTTGACATCTATTATTAGCACATGACTTATCAATTTAGCTTATTCAATGTAACAATTAAGCTATTCTAAGTGACTAGATATTGAGGTGTTAGTAAAACAATTTCTTTAAATATTTGCTAAATGTATGATATTTACTTTAACATTTAACAAAAAGGTCCAAATAAGTACATATGTTATCTCTATTATTATTCAACATTTTGTATAAATTATAATTTTGATTTAACAGAAAATTTAAATAAATAAGTTTTAAAATTTTAAATTAAAAATAAAAATAAAATAGAAACAAACAACATTTAATTACAAGAGAACCATTTAATTACGAGGTGTTAGATATGTCAGGCCGAGTTGGGCAGTGTTAGGTGGCCTGTGATTCGGGCCCATGATTAGATGGCAGGTTGGGCCAATCCGGCTCATTATATATATATATATATTTTTAAATACGTAAAAAATGATATTATTTTTAACTGAAAACGTCCTTTTTGACATCCTATGAGGTGCAACTAGAACCAGCAATGAGAGCTAAGAACTACGACCAAGATCAGTGATTTCATTCGGTAAAGCTCAGGCAAGTCCTTCCTTTGTTTGTTGGAAACTGCATATCATCATACTGCATGCGTTCATCTCCCGACAGCCTCTCTCTGCCATTAAGGTTAAGCCCAACAGAATCCAATAAGGTCAATATCAGTCTCTCCTCTTCCTCTCCATTTCTGGGTTCCCTTTCTTTTATCATCATAATCGTTCTCTATTTTTATCTGTTCTTCAGTGATATTTATGATCCATTAAGTTCTATTCTTCTCTGTTGGGATTGGATACTTCACTTTTGGAACTAGGTTATCAAAAGATCACAAAAAGGTCTAGTACAATCTCAACTATTTATTGTGTTGTTCAACGTGTTATATAAATCCTGCAAGGGCCTTGCTTTCCTTCGAACTGTTTTTGAGTTATGCTTTCCCATTGAGGCTTAAGTTTGAAGTTCGATTCTGTTTTGTTGTAAAAATTGGTTTGTTGACGATTGAATGGTGATCCAAATTATACATGGACAAATTGAACCAAATGGACATACCCTCCTTCTATTCTGGTTGAAACTGCCTTTTATAATTATTTTTTTTTTGGGTTTTCTTCTTCCATTCCTTTTGTTGTGCAATTAGGTGGATATTTTCTTTTGTCTCTTTTTGTATGTATACTTATATGTCTTTTGCCCTTTTATGTGTTTACTTTTTGTTCAATGCTCTTGTTGTAATTCTATGTTTATTGTAACTGGCTTGCATGCTTACAAAGCATGAAGGATTTAGTGTCTTTTGCTATCTTTTTGAACTGAACATATCATTTGCTGTACTTGATGATTAGTTGTTGTAGGGACATGAAGATTGGTTTCTGACTGCACTTCTCTCTATATTTCTTCTGGATTTATGTTGTTTACATTTTTGAAGTTTTATCTTTTTCCGTTCTCATTTCTTGAATGTTCTATACGTACAGCAACTAGGCTTTCCATTGAAACTTAATTACTGGACAGTATTGTTATTTACATATTGATATTGGTTGCCATTGATTAGTTCTGGTTATCAATGCATTTTTCTCTCTTGTATATTCAATCATAGCAGGATTATGGACGACAATTCAGCAGTTCCTGAAAAGGAGTTGGGTTCTTTTGCTGAGAGGGCTGTGAAGAGGGTGTATATATGGGACATGGACGAGACTCTTATATTGCTCAAGTCTTTATTGAATGGTACTTATGCTGAGGGATTCAATGGCTCAAAGGACATTCAGAAAGGAATAACTATGGGAAAGATGTGGGAAAAGCACATCCTTCAAATTTGTGATGAATTATTCTTCTATGAGGAGGTAAGTTTACCTCATTGTGTAATAGACACATGGTTTGGTCTGAATCTACATGACTTCGTAATAAATGGCATGTCAGTTGTGATAAAACTTGATTATGCAGATTGAAAACTACAATATGCCTTTCCTTGATGCCTTGAGCCAATATGACGATGGACATGATCTTTCTGACTACAATTTCAGCCAAGATGGAATTAGTCCTCCTCATGATGATGCAAACAAAAGAAAGTTAGCTTACAGGCACCGAGTTATAGCCAATAAGTACCAACAGGTAGATTGAGAACTATCAAACACAGATCATTCTGCTATCTTTGTCATTTTAATATATTAAATACCGTATCAGCTAAAGAGGGAAGTGTGGAAACGTGTTGTTATTAGCTAACATCTTTTCATTTCTTTTGCAATTATGTGTGAAGAATTTTTTTCTAGGTAGATGAAATTAGTGTTTGCTTTGTACTCGTGAAAATGCATATACATATAACCTATTTACTTGGTTGATATGTTTCCAGGTAAATTAAACTATCACAGTCCTTTATCTCAAGTTTAACAATCGATTACTTTTTCATTCATATCTTGCTAAGTTGAAAGAGCTTGTGAATGAATGGTTAATGTTGTTCTAGACGATGAAGATCCCAATAAACTTCTTTCAAATGACTGTTGTACGTCTCCTTACATTATGGACTGTAATATCATAGAATTCTGTCTTTTACGCGCTGCATTTGCATCTGTCTCAACTCCTAACACTGTTTAGGGAATTAACCACTTGAAGGCCTCTTGATGTTGGGTGGATAATAGATGTGATAGAAATTCTGAGCTCTCTCGTCACTAACAGGGTTTACGTAGTGTTTTGGATCATAAGATGCTGAATATCTGGGATGAATTGTATGACGTTACTGATGACTATACAGATAGATGGTTATCCTCAGGTACTTTCTTTTTTGTTGATTGTTCCTCTTTGATGCATTGTTGATTTGTCATACTTCCTGGAAGATATTTAACATCCCCTGTCTTTTCTTTTAAAGTTATTGGTTTAGATTACTTTTTTGGAATCTATTATTATTTTCGAGCATAAAAGGAAAGAATTAGAAATAAATACAAATAGCAACGTGAGCCTGATGAAAAGGAATTAAGATTTATTTCTTTCATAATGTTTTTATTAACACAAGTGTGATATGAGCATGACCAAATTGTATTCACTATATTGCAAGCTGAAGTCTGCATTCATTTGACAGATCAGTTCTGGTTATTTTTATGGATGTTTATTTTTATCATTGAAATAAACATGTGCCATATGAACCACTGAACTGCTAACTGACTAAAATTTATTAGCTGAAATAAAGATGTTTCAGACCAATATAGTGGGAAAATAGTCCGGTTTGAAGATACATACTCAGAAATTATTTACGATGATAGTGAATATGAAAGAAAATCCATTAAATAACTCAAGGTGATAATTCAGATCCTTTTTAAGCCTTACTATGTGAGAGGCTGATTCTGTGCCCTACTGACTGTCAAATCAAAGTAGTTTGCACTTTGCAGCTTAAAAGTTGATTGGATCACCTATCCAACATTTTTGAGCTACACCCTCATACTACATATTTTCTTGATTTCACGAGATATTACATTAGACCAAATCAGAAATGATTTTAACTTCCATTCCTTTCTCTCAGGCTTTCCAGTCTTTTGTGCTTTTTATTGTCAATCAGATTATTACTACTTGATTTACATCTCCCCCGAGTTTTTTTTAATTCAAGTTCTTTAATAAGTTAATAAATGTTATTCTAAATATACCAAATAGAGAAATGACCTTTAAGGTATTAGGCAAACTAGTATGCACACGTTTATGTTAAAAATTTTCCACCTTAGAAAAGAATGAAGTTTCAAATAGCTTTATCTTGAGCTTTGTTTCCTCCGCAACCTTTTAGACTTTGGGATCTGATTCAATGGTCTATACCAAGTTTTAATGTGCTAGCCTCTTTGTTTAGTTTGCTTTCTAGTCATTGTTTCGGCTACTTTGAGGGACACAAGCCTTGCGATTTGTTCATTCATTGGGAGGACATTTGGCATAAAATGCTGGAGTTGGAGAGTGCCATGTCATGTTAATATGCTGAATGTTCAATTTCTGACTGCTTTTAAGCATAAAATATATCTTATCTTGATCCTCCTCAACTTTATTTTGTTCTGTTCTGGTTTTTGAAATTGAGTATTCTTATATCTGCTGTCATGTGTTGTTTCATTACTTGCTTTATCAATTTAGCACGGGCACTCTTGGAGCAGTGTTTAAATGAGGAGGCACCGAGTCCATGCCAGGGATCTACCTGTAAGAACACCAACCATACAGATACAAAGTTTGAGCATATAAATATTCTGGTGACTTCAGGATCATTGATACCCAGCCTTGTGAAATGTCTACTTTTCCGGCTCGACAATCTGATTACATATGGGAATGGTAACTTCTTTTCTATATACCCCTTATGTGCTTATTGTGGCTAGAATGCATAGTTGCCCTTTTCAACTTTTGATTTGCATAAGCAACACTTTAGTATTTGATTAATTCATCGTTGTACTTTTGTATAAAGCCTTCTGGTGTACTTTTGTATAAAGCCAATTCATCGTTGTTCTCATAGTTTTCTCCTTCCTTTTATTTATATTATTGGTTAGATGTGGAACAGAGATTGCTGTTACAATCATTTTGAGACTAACTTGATGTTACAATGACTGGGATCTGCTTAAACTTGCATAAGAACGACACTGAATTAAATGTTAAAATTTTGGATCTCTATCACTAAATTTGAAACACTTTTGTAATAGCCTAGGACCGGTGAATTATAGAAACTGATGTCTTTTGCATATTTACATTATAATTCTTCAACTACTAAAATCTTGTTTAGAGTTTGGAAATACCTGTCAAATAATTAATATGCAGTTCTAACAACTAACTCTTGAAATTGTAAAATAGACCCAACTCATAGCTTCTTATGAAGTCCATATGCATGGCAAAATGTTTTTATTTATATCTTCCTGAGAATTCTTTATTTGCATTATGAGTTACTTCATCAGTATGATGAATGGGTTTGCGCTCAAAACTGACAAGTTAAACTTGCCGTGCAGTGATTAACATTGTTTCTATCCAACAAGTTAAACTTGCCGTGCAGTGATTAACATTGTTTCTATCCATGCTATGTTGCATTTATTCCCTTTTCATTTGATCTGTTAAATGGAAATTAATCAACAGACTCTTGATCATTTGCTGTCATCTGATCATTCCCAAGTTTATGTCTACGTGAACATCTTGTGTTACTGGTTTTGGATCAACCAACAAGATGATAATGTCTCAGATATGATTAGCCAGAGTGTAACATTTATAAAAATTATTTGTTAGAATAGCTAGTTATGAAGAGACGCAAGAATTTTGCATGTCGATGGAAGGGTAAACAAGTATGCCACATTTGGTATCGTAGGAGTCTCATAACACTTGTGGAATTGCTCTTGATGAGAAAAAAAAAAGTTCGTTTTAGTGTTTTTTTTTTTTTTTTTGGGCTTGTCCAATGTGTGATCTTGATTGTTTGGTCTGTCATGAGACGTTTATTTTTCTTCTTGTTTATGTGAATAAGTGGTTAAGCAACATTTCTTGTGAGCAACGTTTACAATCTGACACACTACATCTTCTAGATGATGTAGAATTGTCAGGTTGTTTGCATTTGTATGGATAGATACAGAGTTTCAATCTTGGACCACAGCCTACATGAGAAGTAATAGGTTTGACATTTTATCTTGTTCTTTTCAGTCTATAGCTCATGGGATGTGGGAAAACCCCAATGTTTTCGATGGATCAAGGAACGATTCAACAATCAGAATGTACAGTTTTGTGTGATCGGGGATGGATGGGAAGAGTGTGAAGCTGCAGAAGCCATGCAATGGCCCTTTGTCAAGATTGATATCAGGCCTGGCGGTTCGCATAGATTTCCAGGCCTCACATTGAGAACTCTAGCCTACTACTTTGATGTTGTGTATGGAAGTCGTAATACTGAAAAGGATGAAGATAAGCCATTGGCATAGCTGTAAGATCACTCGTCTTTTTCCAATTGATTTTCTGTATATAATCTTGGAAGATAACTATTCGGATGTCTTTTTCCAGCAGCTCAGACCTTTTTGGTTAGGAAAGTCTGTATTAAAAGTCTCTCTGGAAAAAAGTTGATTTAGTTCTATGCAGTTGAGTATTTAATTTCCTCTAGAAAACGGACTGATGTGGGACCAGCCATCATGTGATGCCACATAGTCTTATTACATTAGTAGTGAATTTCAATTTTAATTGCTTTACTTGAAGTTTAAGGTCTTCTTCCTAATCGAATTCATATTCTTAGTTAGATTAAGAATTCTACCTGAAATAGTATTTGTGATTAGATTGTTATTCAATTCAATTACCATTGAAATCTTATAATTTAGAAATTTGTTTATAATTCCATAATAGAGGGGTCAGTTGATGGAAAATTCGATTTTGCAATGTTGTTTATAGAACTTAGTTTAGATGACATTGATTTATTGATATTAAAATCATTCTTCTTAATTATTTTATTTTTTTCTTTTATCTTTAAATTAAAATCCTATATGGTCCTTATAAATACATTTTTCTTTGATTTTAGCATCCAGAAGTATTTTAATGTCTTTTACATTTATTTCTAAGTTTTTTCAATCATTTAAATATTAACGTCTTATATTTGTATTAGTGAGGCGCTTTCGAGTTATTAAGTGATAAAGTAAGGAATTAATTTGAGAGTAGGATTTGGTTAAAACGTTAAATTATTTTATTTATGGGTATTCTAAGTAGTATTGAGATTCCTTTTCTCATATTGTAAAAGGATTAAAGATTGTAAAGGGATTCCATATTGTCGATAAAAAATTGAAAGGTTATATTTCACCTTAAAAAAGAATTATAGTGAAATTTTAAGAAGGTTTTAGAAGTGATGTAGGTAAGGCTTGTTTGTCAAATTATTATAAATTAGTCTACGTTCTCTCTTCTTTATCCTCTTTAAATTGTTATTCCATTGTTTGAATGATTTGTGCTAAGCAATTTCTTTACTCATATATATTAATTGTTGTTAAATTGAGTTATTTAGTTAGAAAATTTTGTTAAATTTTGTAAATACCAAAGTCAATCCCTCCTCTTGGTTGTCATTAAGAACTAACAAGTGGTATTAAAATCGGTCTATTAAGCTAACATTTTAAATAAAATCATATAGAAAAGATCATAACGATATTCTTAGAGGTAAGATCATCATCATTCGATCAAGATGGACAAAGCATTAGTAACGCACTTATTTTTAATGCAATAATTACCCCTGTTAGAAAACAAGGATGGGATTCTTCTTAATGTTCAAAAGGGTTGACCTATAAGAAATGTTTTCAAATGGTTCTTTCATACTTACAAATAAAAATTAAATGCCTTTTGAAAGAAAACATAAAGAAATAATTTATTTGAATAGTAAAGTCGGACACATCTTATCTTGTTCATTAAGAATAAATGAATTTAATAGAATATCTATGTGTAAATTAACTTAGGAAAGTTGCCATACCTTAGAAATTACACATGAGGAAACAAATCAAGTAAAAAAGAACAAAGTGAGTATATTAACACACCAATGCAAATTGTTTCAAATGAACATGATGAAAGCATATCTAGTATGTAAACTAGATATATTGATATTATCAATGCTCTCAAAGGTCTTGGAAAAACCTATATTAATGTTGAAATAGTAAAAAAGTTGTTTAAGTCACTTTCAAAGACATAGAAAGCTAAAATGTCAATCATACAAGAAGCTAAGCATCTAATAACACTACCATTAGAGGGATTTAGTGCATCTCTTCTTAGATACAAAATGAAGCTCCAAAAGACAATGCTTCTAAAGAAAAAATGAATTAGCGTTTAAATTCTCAATGGAAGAATTAGGTAAGAGGCATTTACAAGTGGAAGTGTTGATGAAGATCTCACATTTCTCACTAGGAAATTCAAGAAGTTTTTTAAAAGAAGGAATTTATCCAAAACAAAGGACTTTATACAATGTAAAACTAATTTAAAAATGTAAATCCTCTAATGTCATTTGCTTTGAATGTAGGAAATCCTAAGACATAAAGTCTTAATGTGCTCTCCTTAAAGGAAATGATAAATATAAGAGAAACGACTATAAAAAGAAGAGGGATAAAGGCAAAAATAAGGCATTTAAAGCCTCAGCTTAAGTTGACACAAATAGTTCCGCATGCAAAGAGAGATATAGCTCGCATGTGCCTAGCCAAAGATGATAATAAGGTACTCTCTAACTCTAACCATGTGACTATGATAATGATATTGATTTGACTTATAATAATCTAGTTGAGACCCTTGAGAATATGAGCAAACTATCTTCTAAACTCAAAAGGACTTAAAAGAATATAGATGCATGCATAAGTGAGAATGAAAATATAATAAGTAAATTGCAAAGTGTCAAGGCTTCTAAGAGTGTGATCATTGTTAATGATCATGACTTAGATGGATTAAGATAGCAGAACAAAACATTGAAAAAGACAATTGATGCTCTCAAGAAATCATTATCTAAGTTTACAAAAAGAAATTAAAAATTAGAGGACATGATAAAAACTCAAAAGAATTCCAATTATAAGTATAGACTAATGATACAATCATGAAAGTGAAGTCAATTTCAAACTACATTTATCAAGGAAAATATTTTCATAGTAAAGAATCATTGGCTAATGTAACAAATGAGTATGGAGAATCTATTTATAATAACATGCATGCACATGTCACATCCACTAGGACTAAATCTAAAAGTAAGTGTAATGTTTTTATATATGCTCACAATCTAAGCATAAAGTTCAATACTCTAAAGGAAGAATATATATAACTTTTGTGACAACTTGCAAACCCACTTACACCCTTTTTAGACCTAAAAAAATGTATCAAGCCTTCATTCATAATTGTATCATATATATAATCATGGTAGCACATCTCACTACTTTAGGAGAACTTTCAATACCTTTAATGTCCAAATGAAGATATCTTATTATACATACACATATAGAGCACCAAGTAATGCATTTATGCATCATCATCACTTATATAACATGATATATCAATTTTGTGATAAATATAGATATTTAGATAAACTTTGTTTTATCAAATAAAAAATGACATGCAAACATCAGAAAGTGTGGTTTAAAAAGGAGTCCAATAATCAAGAACCAATTTTATATAGGTATTTAAAACATATTAATTGCCTTGTTTTGTAGAGCTTTTAGAAAAGAAAGAGCAAATGGTATTTAGTAAAGATAGTAGTATTATTTTTAAATATTTTGTACTTTTTATGATAGTAATATTATTTTTAAAGAGTTTATACTTTTTATCATGATGAATCTAAGCTTCTTGTATCTAAGAAATTCCTGAAAATATTTATGTAGAATATGAAAAAATTAGCCCTCAAAGAGAAAAATAATGATCACTAAAAACTCTTTAAAAGAGTCAATTGTTAAATCAAGTGAGGATGATAAAAAAGATGAGATGCGTCTAATGAATTGAAAATTCAAAGAGAATCCTCATCCAAATCATATCATATCATATGCAATGTTCAATAGAAGGTAACTATTATTTCATCCTTTATAAAATTGTAACATCTTGCTTTTATTTGTTAATTTGAGTATAATTTTTTAGTGTTGAATGTTTAAATTTGCAATATGAATAAGGAATTGAACATTTTTTGGTATATTATGAACCTTAGACCTAGAGATCATATGCAAAATAGAGATATTAAATTAAAACTTATTGATAAACTAAATTAATTGGGATATAGTTTTACTAAACAAATGACAGGTATTAAAAGATAATTAGACATGTTTCTACATAATTAAAGCATCTTTTAATGATTATAGTTGTCCTTGATTGACATTTTCATGAATTATCAAGTGTTTTAATGTTTTAATTTGAGTGTTGAGTTTAATTTACACGTCTTTAGGTATACTAATACACCAAAATCTTAATTTGACCAACCCAGAAGGTTCATAAATCACTAAAATTTTATATACAATGAGTTTGATTATTATTTAGTTAAAATTCTAGTTATCCACTTACTCACATTATTCGACCAGTGTCTTCAAATGATCAATCAATGTCTCCTTGCCTAAGAAAATTTTTCTTCCAGTGAATTTGCAAGAAGATTAGTTGCATGAATGGTTGACTAATATAAAGCATCGATCGACCGATATCTCTTTCAGGAGAGAAAATTGAGTCACTGTGAGTTTATGATCTATTTAGTCAATAAGAATGGTTGATCAAAACCTTTAAATAGTTGATAAGTACATACAATTTAAGCTCTTCTCCTCCTCTTTTATTTTATTTTTCATCTTTGTTTATTATCTCTTCTAAAATCCTAGACGACTCACCCTCTTCTTTGAAAAAAACAATCATCCAATTCAAAAAAATATCGTTAGATTGCATCAAATTGAAAATTGTCATTATTGGGTTTCAAATTTGGAGGCTTTCAAAGCTTTTCTTAATTAAGAGTTATCTTTTCAAATCGATGATTCCACAATTAAATTATAAAAGGATTCAAGGTTGTTTCCTTTTCAATTATATCGATACATCTTTTTTCTTAAATTTGACATTCTGGATTTTTTTATATTGCTATTTTTGAAATTGTTTAGGACTTTCAAAATTATATACTCCTTTATGAAATGATTGTTGGATATTGTACTTATGCTTATGTTTTTTTACAATTGCAACCTTTAATTTTTTCAAAACTTGTTTTTGTTTAAATTTTCAAAGTAGGCATAATATCAAAATTGGATCTATTGCTTTCTATCAAAATTAAATCTTTTGAGTTTAAATGTCTAATAACAGTCTTAATTGAGAAAATTTATCAATCTTAATCAAATTTGTTTTGATATTTTAACCAAGTTCGCTTGATACACGACACTTCATATTTTGTTTTTTTAGAGACATGATTTCTTCTTAATAATTTCAACAAGGGGGAAAGATTGTCGATATTAGATTTAAGGGGAGTGATGACATTTAAAATGAGTGATTTTTGTATATGTGGTGACTTTTGTTTATATGATACTTTTATGCTTGAGTACATTTCTTTTATCTATATGTGTGATCTTGATATTGAATTATGTTTTATAAATTAATTAAAGGAGAGGTATTCATTATCTTGATATGGATAATTATTTGTGTGTTTAATCTTCTTATTACTCTCTAATATTACAAATATTTTTCATCATTAAAAAGAGTGAGATTTTTGAACTAAGAGAGGCTTCGCTTGATGTTTTGATGATATCAAAACATAACAACTACTAATGAGTTTATTATTTTGATGAGAAACAATAAGAGAACAAAATGTAGTTATAAACTTAAGAAGATACTCTATGAAGATTATAAATGAAAAGATAAAGGTTGTAACTTACAAAGTGAAAATCAAGTCAATAATAAAAGAAGATCAAGTGTCATCAAAGTCATTTACATTTTGTATTATTAATTGCAATCACATTTTGATGAATTGTTAATCTCAAAGGCTCACCACACATAAATATTTATTTTTTATTTCATTGTATGAGTCTTTTCATTCATTAAAAGGTGTTAAAGTTTTTGTTTTAAGAAAAAAGCCTTTTAATTTTTCTATACTTTTTAAGGAATATTTTAGGAATTATTTAAATCATAATTACCTTGAACAAATTAAGTTTGAGCATCTGAAGTTGTTAAAACTATATTTTTAGGCGGTTCAATTGACCTACATATATAGATTAGTGGTCAACTAATAAGTTATCAAATTTGATATACTAATAGTTTGTAGTAACATTAGTTGATATAATGGTAGTCTATTAATATGCCTTAGTTATGGACCAATCTCATAATGGCGAGTGAATCTACACTTTTAATACATACTGGTTAATCAATATATCAGACTAGTCAATCAATACTCTACAAATAATTATTTTAACAACTAGTCTTTGGCTCCAATAGCTAATAGGGGCCTCAATATCCTATAAATACATGTTTTCTTATTAGATATAGCACCAATAAGTATTTAAGTGTGTTTTTAAAAATATTTCTAAATGTTTTCCATTCATTTGAACATCATTATCTCATATTTGTGTGAGTGTGTCTTTTTTATGTTATCAAATGATAAAGTGAGATATTATATTATTGTACTTGTGGTTGTTCATATGAAATCGAGGTTTCTCTTTGCTGTGAAAGAAGATTGTAAAATGATTCCTTTTTATCAAGAAAAGATTGTACACAAATTATTCTTCGTCTTGAAAGAAGAATTATAATAGAATTAAAAGAAAATCTTATGAGTAAATGTAAGGAATGGTTGTTTGTCAAATTATTATAAATCGGTTTGCGATGGCTCTTCCCTGTCATCTTTAAGTTATTATTCAATTGTTTGATTGATTTATGCTAAGCAATTTCTTTATTCTTATATATACTGATTGTTATTAAATTGAGTTATTTTGTTGGAAATTTTCATTAAATTTGTAAATACCTAATTCACCCCTTTTTTGATTAGCGTATGTCTTAACATGGTTTTAGTAATAAAAAATACTATTGTTAAGAAATGATCAAGACATCAAGTACTATAGAAGAATAAATTGAACAAATGATTTATTGAAAAAATTGAACAATCAAATAATAGAAAATAAGCAAAGTAGAGGAAATAAAGTTTAAGAGAATTTTAAGACATTTTAAGTCAAATGGACCAAAAAAAAAGAAGAAACAATATTCACCTCATGTATAACAATCATTATAATTTTTCTTATAATTTTATCATTATTCTTTCCATTGAATTAGGAGTTCAATCATTGGGTGATGATTATATGTAGGTAGACACATACTTTATCATGATAAAGGAAAAATTTTTAAAACCTATTAATCTACAAACAAAATTTAATGAACTTTTGAAATAGTCTTGATCGATGCTTTTGTGAGTTTTTCATCTTTGAAAGAGTTAAAGTTTGAAAATTAAGTTTAAATGACTTATTTTGTGAATAAGTATTGTTTGACATGTAAATAGATTAGGTTGTTCACTATTGAATATTGTACATCAGTTGTACTAATTATTGACTAAAACATTGTTCACCAACTAAATAAAAGGTGTTATTCACCATGCAAATAGGAGATCAGAGGGGGAATAGAAAATCTATTCCCAGTAGATAGAGGGTTATGAGTGATTAACTATCGATAGGTCTACAAAGTGATTAAGAGAAGTCTTGTTATCCAGTTATCCAATTAAAGGTAGGTGATTGCCCAAAATTAATTAATGTAATGACTAAGTTGTATATTTAACGATTATTTCATTTAATATTAAGTATAAATAGAGTATAATTAACCTGTAGAGAGAACTTTTAAAATATTATAAAGTTATTAAGATCTTTGAAAACTTAAAAATAGCAATTGAGTGAAAGTGTGCATACTTATAATTCATTATTATTATATTTATTATATAATTATTTTTATGGATAATTTATTCGTTAATTATTAAAATATAATAATAAATAACACAATTTATTCCATCTATTTCATATGAAAACCAACAATTATTCATGCAGGTAACATAATGTATAGGAATGGAGAGAATGGCGTAGAGAATGTTTTCATCACTTGAACTAATGTAGATGCAAGTGTACAAGGAGCATGATTTCAATTGTGACTTGGGAGCTGTTCACACTTTCTTGATATCTTTGACAAATGTGGTTTGTATGGCTGAATTACCAACCTCTTTGATCCTCAAAGTTGACTATATAATGCAACTAATATTTTAAGTTGAAATTTTGTTTCTGCCCTTATCCATATCTATTGAATTTGTTTCCTAGCAGCTTTTTACTGGTCAAGTCAAATTACTTGGTTAATTGGGTTTCATCAGACAAAAAAAGCTGATACTATATTATCCAAATCTTTTTTAACACCAAAAATTCACAATTATAATATATTTAAATTTTGAATATTGATGAAGAAAACAATTAATGGCTTTTTCTAATAATTATTATTAATAATTTAATCACAATGATTAGTCTCTATTTTTCTGTTTTTTCAATTATTTTTTTGTGAGTCAGCTAACTTAGATAGCGTTGAACGGAACACGCTTACTCTCTCTTTGACAAAGTCAAAGTCTTTGTTCTTAGTTTCGTGTATAAGAAAGAAACAGTTTCTTCTGTAACGTTGTTATAAACTTGAGATTCTGCAATTCTCTACCATATTCCTTCTGCTCTGATCTTGGTTGAGTTGGTTAAACACTTCTCAGTGATATCCCAAGAGTTATTTTTTTCTTTTTTGGCATTTCCATTAAACTTTCGCCATGTCTGATGCCAATAAAGCTCGTTCCTTGGAGGAGACACCAACATGGGCTGTTGCAAGTGTCTGCTTTGTGTTGCTTGCCATCTCCATTGTCATTGAACATCTTATTCACATCATTGGAAAGGTAATCGACACATCCTCCCGTTAGAGTTTAGGATGCTTATAGATTAACCTGACAAGAATGTTTAGAGCTGATGAAACTCCTGCAGCTATGAACAAGGACTGATTCTGGTTTTCTGTAATTCCTTTACAGTGGCTTCAAAGAAAGAACAGGCCAGCTCTAGTGGAAGCTCTTGAAAAGGTCAAAGCAGGTACAGATAGCTCATATTTTGCTCAAAATCATTCCTTGTCAATTTCAGAGAAAACTTGGGATTCATTCAGATACTAACCCTTTTCTGGTTTATTGTTCTTAATGCAGAACTCATGCTTATGGGATTCATATCCTTGCTCCTGACTGTATCCCAAGGATTTATTTCTGATATTTGCATACCCAAGAGTGTGGCATCAACGTGGCATCCTTGCAGTAAAAAACAGGAGAGTGAAAAAAATGATTCAGACAACAATCGTCGGAGACTTCTACAGTTCATTGACATGGATCCAATTCCTAGGCGCAGTTTAGCAACATCAAAGTATGACAAGTGTGCTGAAAAGGTAATAACAAATACCTGAATGTGCTCAAAGTGAAGTCAAAAGAACATGTCTTATATGAAATTTGTCAAAAGCTGTTAAATCCTTCCAAGTTTTCTTCAGCAACCCAGAACTTACGTCAGGTTTTGCCCATGTTTTTTTTCAGGGAAAAGTTGCATTCGTATCAGCATACGGTATCCACCAGCTCCACATATTCATCTTTGTATTAGCAATTACACATGTCCTCTACTGCATAATCACCTATGTCTTGGGAAGTTCCAAGGTAATGATCAGTTTCTACTCTTTTCAGCGACCTCCCTTTTTTCTATCCCTCTAATGCACTTCCTTCTTGGACCGTATGTGAAATTATTTCAGATGAGAAAGTGGAAGCATTGGGAGGATGAGACAAAGACAATCGAGTATCAGTACCATAATGGTAAGTAGCTATTAATCTAAGTGCTTTTAGAGTAGCTTCATAGTTAATCAGTGAATTACCCCACCCCCTCTTTTTTTCCCTGCAGATCCTGAGAGATTTAGGTTTACAAGGGACACATCATTTGGCAGGAGGCATTTGAAATTATGGAGTCGATCACCCATTTTGCTTTGGATTGTGAGTACCACAAATAAGCACTGCATATAACTAATCTTGTGTTTATATAATCACAATACGATTTTTTTTCGCTTGAAACTTATTGTTCATGAGCGTGATTTGGCCTTCAATTCTCAGGTGTGTTTCTTCAGACAATTCTTTGGATCAGTTAACAAGATCGATTATCTGACACTAAGACATGGATTTATCACCGTAAGTAAATTAAGGCATATAGTTTCATCACCAGGCAAATTCTGTAATCTTGATAAAGGAAATCTAACTTGGAATTGCAATATCTTATTTTCAGGCACATTTAGCTCCTGGAAGTGAGAGAACATTTGACTTTCAGAAGTACATCAAAAGATCGCTTGAACAGGATTTCAAAGTAGTTGTTGGGATCAGGTTTGTGTTGCTTATATCTAAAACCGTGTAAATCGTTATTCGATTCCAAGTTCTAACCTTTCCTTGCATATAATGCAGTCCGATTATATGGTTCATTGCAGTATTGTTCCTGATATCCAACACATATGGTAAGGCCTTGTTTTCCTGGAAAATTATGAGATTTGTACATTACAATGTACAGGTCAAGAACTAATTTGTGTAATCTCTTGCTCTGACAGGATGGTACGCTTATCTATGGTTGCCATTTATCCCCTTAATTGTAAGGACCAATTCTTCAAACCTTTCAATATGGCAGATCAACCACATAATGGGATTCAAGAGCTCATATGTGTAAATTGATAATCTGCAGGTAATCTTGGTGGTGGGGACTAAGCTCCAAGTGATCATAACCCAACTCGGTCTAAGGATTCAAGATAGAGGAGATGTGGTTAAGGGTGCTCCTGTGGTCCAACCAGGTGATGATCTCTTCTGGTTCGGACGCCCTCGTCTCATTCTCTTCCTGATCCATTTGGTTCTCTTTCAGGTACTCATAAAACTCCTGTTCTTTAATCCTATGAACATTCTAATAATTCTCTTTTTGATCTGATAGTTCACATGCTTTCTTTCTTTTCTGCTGCAGAATGCATTTCAGATAGCTTTCTTCATATGGAGTGTGGTAAGGTTTTTTCTGTTGCAGAATGCAGAACTTTCACTAACTTCTATGTCTTGATTATGGTTTTTTTCCCTCCTCCTGCAGTACGAATTCACCATAAATTCTTGCTTCCATAGCCGCACTGAAGATATCGTCATCAGAATTACAATGGGGTGAGTTTTATATTTGATCATATTAAAAATTTGTTTTCCTGCTTTCAGATTCAAGCATCCCTGACAAATGTAACTTTTCAGGGTGATCATACAGTTCTTATGCAGTTACGTAACAATGCCTCTCTATGCTTTAGTGACCCAGGTGAGGAACTGAATCAATTGAACACTTTAGGGAAAAGATCCCTACTTGGTTCCTTGTTCATATGTCATTATTGTTCTCAATGATCTGATCTTACAGATGGGTTCGAGAATGAGACCAACAGTGTTCAACGACCGAGTGGCCACGGCACTTAGAAACTGGCACAAAACAGCAAAAAAACATGCTAAACATGGCGGCAGAAACTCAGAATCTCACACGCCATTGTCAAGCAGACCAACAACTCCAACATATGGCATGTCCCCTGCTCATCTCTTGCAAAACTACCGTAGCAGTACAGCTCCTGACAGCTTACAAGCTTCTCCCAGGAATTACAGCTATAATAAACCTGATCATTGGGATCTTGAAGCTGTGAATCCTGTAAACGACCACGAAACCTATGAACCTCAACCACTTGAAAGTCCTGATTACAGGGACAGAGACATGCCAATTGAAGATCCAGACTCTACGAATCTGCCTCCAGTCCCTCCTGCCATCCGTACTCAACATGAAGTAAACATCAGTTTGGCTGAGTTCACATTTAGAAAATGACAATACGATTGAGAGTATAATTTACAGGTTAGAAGGTGTAAATTTTCATGTGTACATGTTCTTGTACGTGAGAAATTAGAATCCCTCTGTAGACAATAAAGAACCTTATGTTTTGGAAAGATTGTAACATCTCAAGCACAAGTCCAGGTCACTTCAGGATTGTTTCAAGTTCTTGTTCCAAAAGGCCATAGAGCATCAGTCCAAGTAATAGACTCGTATGTTTTTATTGTTATATTTAATTTTCAATTTATGTAGTTACTATTTCATGTATTTATCATTTATAAACTAGCATGTTGTATTATTTTTTATTTTTTATTTTAATACATGTATATTTTACTCTTGCAAACTATAGATATTGATTTAAAAATTGTTAAATATATTTACTATACAGTAATATATGATATTTGTGTTTAGGCTTAGCCAAATCCTGTGAGTTTGATTTTTTTTAAAATTTTAAGTTAAATTTACGATATTATTTTTGAAATCATATTCAATTAAAATTTTAAAAATATCAAATTTAATTCAAAATCGACCGAATTTCAATTTTGAACCACAAAAATTGATCAAACTGTACAATCTAATTGGGTTTGGGTTTGACTCATCGAACTTTAAGCCCAACCCTAAACGCCGTCGTACTAGTACGGAAACAGCTTCACTTCACCCGCTAATTTTTCTACATTTTCTCACTTGAAGCCCTAATTTGTCCTCTGCTTTCCCAAAGCCGACGCAATATTGATGAAGTCACAACATCCTCTCTGAATCGCCATAGCTATCCAGCTTGCCACAAACATGAACCACTTTCTTCTCCGTAGCTTATTTCTCTTAATTCCGGCAGTTCCTACACCTCTCTTGCTTCATATCTACAGCCACAGATCATCTGTTTCTCACTCCAACCTCCCTCCGGGTAAAATGGGGTTTCCTGTTCTTGGAGAGATAGCTGGGAATTTCTCTCCACAGGAAGGAAAGGCCATCCTGAGAAGTTCATACAGACAACATAGGTATCGACCGGTGCGATATTTTAAATTTTGGTACCATATTTAAATATTGATTGGTACTGACTGGTATGTAAAATACCGGCCAAATACCGGTCGGAGAAAAAACTTGTAAATTTATCAGTTCTTGAGTGTCCTGATCTGAAATTTATCCACAACAGGTCATCCATGCTCAAAACTTTCTGTTATCTGGGGATAATGCCATTGTTTTGCAGAGAAGGACTTAGCGAATATAGCTTAATCTCTGTCAAGGACATTGATCCTGTTCTGTTGACCATAAAGAATGTTGCAGTTCTTACTCAATGGACCTTCAAGGTAAGGTCTAGCAAGAACTCCTTTGTCATAGAGTAAATTTTCTTAGTTTTAACTTGGTCCATTGGAGCAATTAAATTCCCAATAATTCTTATAGCAGGCCCTGATCTGTCCATCACTATCCACCTTTCATGTGGACTTCCAATTGTGTAACCTGAAAGAACTGTGGTGGATTGATGACTCTGACGAAAGATTTGACATTGATACTTTAGTCTCATTGGAACAACTTTTCATCACTATAAGTATTTCACTTTTCAGCCCGCACGGTAGCCCAGTTGATTATTGGGAAGAAAAGTTGAGTTCAAGGTCATGGGTTCGAGTCTCGGCAGCGACAGTGTGGGAGTTCATCCAATGTGATGACTCCTTGTGCGCACCGAACATTGGGCTGCCTTCCCGAGAAGCTGGCTGGAATTAAACCGTGATTTACCTCCCTCACACAATATCAGGCCGGAGTGAAGGGGCGCCTAGGATGGATGTTCCACCTTTTGAGTTGAGTTCAAGTATTTCACTTTTCAGTTAAACTTTCAAATTTCATTCATATAATTGCTCTCAAAAATAAAATTCAAAACTTTCCTAATCATATCTGTAAGATTGTCAGTTTTTTTTTATTTAAATTATGATTGCCTTTTTGAATAAGATTTTTTCACTCTTTATGTGCAGATTATGTTAGAACTTATTACCCGGAGAGCACGGCCAATTATTCAACACAAGTTGGTAGGAGACTGCAGAATTCAGACATTTAAAACTGATAAAATTGGAAGGTTTTAATGCAATCAAACAAATATAGACATATATTTGTAAACAAAGTCTTTTCCTGTAGAGGCATATACACAGCCACTAAGCAACTTGAAGATAATGTAAAGCGGATGAATAGCATATTTAGGCTTTTGGAAACAGTCTCATTTCTATCCTGTTACTATAAGCCCAATTGCCAGCGGAACAATATTCATAGATGAGATACAGATGGCCTCCCTCAATGCAGGAGCCAAAGAGACGAACGAGGTTTCAAAGTCCTGCAACTTCCCATTGGAAAGAATCACTTATGCTGATATATGTGTTTGATGGCCACAACTTGGCCACAGGGTAAAACACCTTTGTAAGCCTCCCCTGTTGTAATCTTATCTTATCATTGCCATAACTTATGGCAGTCTTGATCTCTGCTATGG
Source organism: Erythroxylum brevipes (assembly GCA_027479065.1). Classification (NCBI taxonomy): domain Eukaryota; kingdom Viridiplantae; phylum Streptophyta; class Magnoliopsida; order Malpighiales; family Erythroxylaceae; genus Erythroxylum; species Erythroxylum brevipes. The sequence goes on from JANIHY010000003.1 coordinate 59,599,032, forward strand.
AAATCTATAGAGGCTAGCCCACAAAGTACTCTCTTTAGATCGAGTTACAGGTTTTAGAAACTTCTTCTTCTTATTGTATCAGAACAAGCACCAGCATCAGTTCAATGCTTGCAATAAAGATGGCAAGTACCATATTCACCACAAAACAGATCTTTTCAGAAAACGTAAGAAGCAGTGTCAAGAACTCAAACTCTGAAACAAATCTTGCAGTATCATTGACGAAATTATGAAGACAGAGAACCAGTCCAATCGATCAACAGCTTAATTGTGCAAGACAGAATTCTGGTGATTCCTGCAAATTCAGAATGAAAACTCTTCAACGCTAGATTTGCCACTAGATATCCTTGGCTTTAGCTTCCAAACATCCACCATTTCTTCTTCTTCCTAGTATCCATCAGAGGTAGCTCTGGAAAACAAATATGAGACAAGAACAAGAAAAAACTCGAAAGCTGGAAAGTATTCATGCACTCTGTCCAGCAATGAATCGGAACTTTGGAACTGCATTCAATCATAGCAACATATGCAAAGCTCATAATATGAGAGAAAACAGAGATTTCATGCTTCATGACATGCCATGAGGCAAGTATCTATCTCATTCATTTCAAAACTGATCCGATACATATTCAGTCCCAAAATGTTTACCGCCTTCAGGATATATTTAGTCTCAATTCGTTCTCTTCCAACTTTTGAGAGTGTGGCAAGATCTCGATTTAACATGTATCCCTGAATGATGTTATAACAAATATCTTTATTCCATACCACAGTTAGGTGGCAAGATGCCTTAGTTCTCAATGCAAAATGCTTCCAAATAAGAAAGAACAGAACAAAATTGACACAAAGCTTACATAAATTTATAAGTTAGACTCAGGAATATAACTTGCATATGTTCCAATAAGCAAATAAAAATAGAGAAACATAGAGAAAATCGGCAAAATGAAAAGAAAACATTGAAAGATTGGAAATTGCTAGTACAGAATCTGCAGCAGCTTATTGGAACATATAAAAGCAATGTGACATTATCATCCCATTCACCACTCCTAATACCAACCATAGAATAAACAGAGTAAACATGGGTTGATTCAGAAAGCTTTTGAAGGGAAACAAAGAAAGAAGTGTAGCAACAAACTTGTTCATTTTCTTCAAATATTCACTACAAGTCATTGAGAAACGTACTCATACAGTTTTCGGTGATACATCAGCGAATACGATATGGACACAGATTACAAATTTCCAATTTTAGTCTAATATATAGACCTGGCATCGACTCATTAAAACAGATTTACAGTAACACATTCAGAAGTCAACTAACCTGATTGACTATTTGTTCTCTAACAAGTTTGTGGTCTTCAGGAGATCAGTAAAATTGATCCAATAAGGCATGCAGCTGAAATTCGAAAAAGAGGTTAACAAGATGGGGTAGTAACTAAAAGAAGTAAGCTACTGATTAGAACATAGATCTTTAAAATTCAAAATAAAACAAATATGACAGTTACCATCTCCTTCAACCTTGTTCTCAACTAGATGATATACTTTCAGCCTGAAAAACAAACAACACATCATTGTTTGGAAGTCAGGCTTAAGCCAACATATGTTTCCAATTTCACTAACAAGATAAAAAGTTTCAAGTACTGTTGGATTATGTTCTTGCTTGAAAAACTTGAGATTATTAAAATTCTGCAAAGTTCAGGTGTTTTAGCATAATTTAATAAATTGCTTAAGTTCAGGAAAACATGTGCAGGAAGAACCAGTATGAGACCTGTCTAGTAGCCTTTGATGAGAAGAGACCTCTTCATCTTCTGATGGCATACATCAAATCAGCCTAGATAAACAGAAGTAGCCCACTATAAGCAATGAATCATGCTCAATACATTACCGGACTCATGGCATCCTCCACCAGAAGGACCAAGCCATTGCTGGTTAAGAACGAAATCTGGAGCAGGATCATGGAACCCAGCTTCTTCAGCAGAAGCAACCCGGGAAATTATTTTTATCTTATATATATTCATAAAAGTTTCAAATTTGGAATTCCAAAATTCATATAATAGATTTAATAGCTTCTCTTATCCACAACTTTTGTTGGAACTCAGAACAGAGAAACATGTATAGCTCACCTAATTGAAGCATTGAACTTGAATTAATTTCATTCAACTTCTTCTGTCTTCAATCCCTTTTCAACTTGGATACTCGTAAATTTGGAAAGTCAAATGTTGCACAGAATTCATCCTCATCTTCTTGGGCATGTATTGGAATAACCCCACACTTCTTTATTCCATTCTTAAGTCCGCCGTGGAACTTAAAAAAGACTACATTCTCTTCAAAGTTACTGTGTCCACACACCCATTCACAAAATCTTCCATTAACGAAGACTATCATATGCTCTTTATTTGCTCTTTGAATGCAAAATGTTTCCGACTCATCAGAGGAGAAATGGTAATGGCCTCCAAAATAGCAATCATATCTAAGAATGTAACCATGCTTCGCAGAATCGACGCACAGATAGAAAGCAAATCCCAAAAGAACATGATTAAACCTATGAGAAGGAAGGTAGAATTTAATGGAATCTCCTATGCTTTGATATCTGACCCATTCTGGTATTCTACTCCCTGGATAGATCATTTGAAAATAAGCCTGAACAACAAAAATTTCTTTTCAAATTAATGATTATACAAACCCAGATAAAGAAAGAGAGAAAGAAAAAAAGTTACGTACCGATGATTTATGAATTTGATTTCTTGTATAATTTCTCAACATTGCATTTACTACTGCTTGACATTCTTCTTCATCCAGCCTTAAACAATTCCTCAAATTGAAGTCGTAGAGTAGTTGTGAGTAAAGAGATAGTTGTTCAAGGGTCCACATTTGTTTTAGCGATCCACAACCTTGGGCCAATAATATGGAGACACTTGATGGAAGTTCTGGTAAGGATAGAAGCCTTTTGCAGTTTTCTATATTAAGATATTTCAATCGTGAAAGTTGTTTGATGGTAGGAGGGATTCTCTCAAAATTGTTTTGACAGAAAGATAGATATTCCACGGAAGATAGAAAGCTCAAGTCCTGAGGCAATTCCCTCACATTACAGTTAGAAAGGTTTAAATTTTGTAACATGGACAAGCCTTCTAACGACGAACCCAATCTATGGTGGTCTTCTAAGAAACAATTTTCGAAACTTTTTGGGTTGAAAGCAAACTTCCAGCAATCATTCATCCACAAACTCTCGAGCCCTTTGAGATTGCTCATAGACGATGGCAACTTCTCTATAGCTGTCTTACTTATGAGAAGACTCTTCAGATTATCCACAGGCTCCAAGATTTCAGGAAGCGCTTTAAAACGTGAGCATCTATATAGATCAAGTTCTTCGAGAGATGTTAACTTGCAAAAAAAGTTGCTTGGAATGCTTTCAAGATCTCTACAATTTCTCATCGATAAGAACTCTAATTTGTTAAGAAGTTCAACTGATGATGAAGGTACCTGTTTTATAGCTGTCTCACTTAAGTACATCTTCTTTATGTTGCTTGAAATTTCTGGAAATGTACTCAAATTTGAGCAACCGCGAAGATCAAGAACTTCAAGAGCTTCCAAAAGTTCACTTCTACTATTGGGAAGATGAGTTATGCTTTTGTTATTTACCAAATTTAGGGACGTTAAGTTGGCGAATCTCCAAAAACTATTAACAAGCATACTCATCATTCCACATTTACGTTGAGACACCAAAGAATGTTCCTGTATTTAATAAAAATAACAAAAAGATTAATTAATCCAATCTAGCAAATATTACCTTCTACTTGTATTATAGTAAATTAAAATATTAGGTAGTATATAATTTCCGTACCTTGGCTCCCTTCCATAATTGTTTAATATTGCTGTCGGATAATTCAAGAACCACAAGATTCTCCGGTTGAAAATTAGATGGAAAAGATTTTAACGGATACTTATCCCATCTAAGGTATCTTAACGTATTAGGAAGATAATCAAGACTTCGAGAGAGATATAGATTACTTTCTCCATAGAAATTAAGAAATTTAAGATTAGGCATCTTCATAAACACTTGTGGATTTAAATTTATCTCTCTTATCTGAGATAAGTCTAAAACGATGCTTTCCACAGCTTCAGCCTCCTAACAAAAAACACTCGAAATATATATAAGTTATTAAGGCAATAAATAATCTCTTAATAAATCAAAAATTATAAAAGACTATTAATAGTAAATAATAATTTTTAAATATCTTACCTTATTTCCCACAAATACTTCATAAATATCTTCAGGATCCCATAATCTACTACGTTGGTTCGGATATTTAGCTTCTTGACGAATGATTTCCTTTCCCATTTCTTGTAACAAATCATGCATTTCCAAATTTGAAGAAGTAACAAGGCACTTGTCTACGAGAACACTTAATATCATATCTATGTTGAAACTACTGCTTTTGTATATTTTCCTTAAAATATCTTTGCTAAGATACATTTTCTCTGCATGTTTGAAAAAACACGCAATGTCAAGAAACACGTCCTTCTCCACCCTACTTAAGCCATCGTAACTAATTTGTAGCACTTGTTGGATATCCTTATTTTGAACCTTTGACAATTGATTCAATGCACTTCTCCACTCATTTTGCTCTTTTCCGATTAGGGCAGAACCTAAAACCTTCAAAGCCAAAGGATTACCTTGTCCATACATCACAATTGAGTTTGACAAAGATACATAGTCATCTTTTGGATATTTTTGCTTGAAGGCACTCTTACTGAAAAGATGGAGGGCTTCAACATTATTTAATGGTCTAACTTCATAAAGAAAATTAGCCTTCCCTACAAATACTTGCTTATCTCTACTGATAACGAGAATCATACTTCCTGAACCAAACCAACATGGATCTCCAATAAAAAAATCTAGTTGTAGTGGATCATTTATATCATCAAGGACAATTAACATCTTCTTGCGACCAAGTCTTTTAAAAGAAAATGGTCCAAGACCAGTATTGGATGTATTTTCACCTAATGCTTTTGAAATGAGTTCTTCTTGTAATTTCTTGATACCACCTGCTTTTGCTTGTTGTCTCACGTTGTATACAAGGGAACAACCTTGGAATTGATGAGACATCATTTTATATATGACTTCAGCGATAGTAGTTTTACCCACACCGCCCATCCCCCAAATTCCTAAAATACGAATCTGCAATGGGTTAATAGTAAATATTTCTTTTATTTCCTTAACGCGAGAGTCCATTCCAACTAAGTGCTCAAAATCATCAAATGGCATGGATTGGTTCAATTTTTCTAAAATGTCTTCAACGATTTTGTTAATAAGCAAATCATCATTCCTGTAAATTATGAAGCACAATTTAAATGAATGAAAGGAAAAAGAACCCTTTACTTGGATTGACCGTATAGCCTAAAACATACCTGAACTCCTTAGAATTATACCCAGATAGATTGGCAGTTGTGGTCAAGGCATCCCTCCACCTTGGAATCTTGTGTGCGTTCATGGGATTTTGCTTGTGTTTAACAAAAGCTGCTGCAACATCATGGGACTGTTTCCTTAAATGGGATGGATCTACGTCATAAAAGATAGGAACGACAATCTGTCCATGGGTTTGATGGCATTCAATGACCTTTGCAAGCTCATCAAGGCACCAAGTGGAAGATGCATAGTTTTTGGAGAAAACAATAACAGCAACTATGGAATCTTGGATTGCTTGGGGAAGTGACAGAGCAATTTCTTCTCCTTTTTTGAGTTCCTTGTCGTCAAAGAAGGTTATGACATCCTTTCGGCACAAAGCCGCATAGAGATGACTGGTGAAATTGCGACGGGTGTCTTCACCCCTGAAGTTCAAGAAGACTTCGTACTTCAAGGGGTGAGAAGCCAAAGAAGAAGAAGAAGAGGAAAAAGCCATTATTGTTGAAGGAAGATGGTGGAAGCTGTCTAATAATGGAAAGTGGGCATTCATAAGCTTAAATTCATTATTGAAGACAATGAAGTCGTCTTAATAAAGCATTCTTTTGTTGACTGTAATGCTTCCATGAACTCTCTCTTAGCTTTGTTTGGATGGAGGGAAACCAAGAGAAGAGAAAGGAAAAGAAATTGTATTTCTCTTCCTTTCCATTGTTTGGACAAGAATAAGAGAGAGAATTGAGAGGAAGAATGGAAGGGAAATTTGGGTCATTTTTGTTCTTATCTTGCAATTTCCCTTCCTTTCCCACCAATTTGGTGAGAAAGGGAGGGAAATGCAAGATTTTCTTTCCTCTCCTTTCCCTTGTGTAACTAAGCATCCAAATAAAGGCTAAGCAGAAGATTGGTTTTTTACCTTTGTGAAGATGGGAGAATCTTTGGTTATATTAATTATTGGTGTACTAATATGCCCAGCATGTTACCTCTTCATTAATTAAACACAGATGAGGGATATGCATGTTATTAAAGTATGATTAGCAAACGTAATCAATCACTTTACGTTATGCAACATATTTATTGTTTCCTTATACTATATGCAAGTTGATGCAGTGCATAATGTTCAACCCCTTTTTAGGGTTAATTTAATCAAATTATAAAGAGTCTGCATGTGCTCTTCAAAATGAATGTGAGATCAGTAAACGTTTGGAGAAGTCAATCGTTTAATAAAACAATACAACAAGCAAGGGTGTCCTTCGGTTCACAATGATGAGTTTTTAAAGCAAGCAGCTGGTTCACTATCGAGCAACAGGACCACTTAAAAGTGGTGCCACCCAATTTTCAAAATCTTCATTACTTCAGTCCTAAGCTTCACCATTGACTATTTTCAGAATTCCAAAGAGGCCTGGGTCTGGCAACATTTAATTATTACAAGCCATTTTCTTTCCTTCTCTGGCTTGTCTTCCCTCTTTGTCTTACTGTATCTAACGTTCAGCTTTTATATTACTTTTTACAGCTGTATTTTTATGATGTTTCGATGATGAAATATATGTTTGATTATTTTTGTGACTGTTGTACATGGGATGCTTTAGTGATTATTCTGAAGGTTCACAACCAAATTCTTCTTAGTGATCTGACATTTTTCGTAACCTTTTCGTTCCTAACTAAAAAAGGGCATGCTTCTTAGATGAAGATGAAACATGAGGCTTTGATTTAGGCCATGCTCTAGTCGACTTATACTCCAAAATTCAATATCCGTAGGACTTGAGAGGATTCTGCTCTCAGGTGGCCTGGTGCACCTCTGTGATGACTAAAAGTTTCATACCTTGTAATGACAAGAATCGACCCAAACTGTACAAACATTTTGAACGTTGCGAAGTTTCAATTGGCTTATTAATGCCCTCAAATAGTCGAGGAAATTAGCAACAGTTCAGAATAATCTAATCTTTCATGTTTCACTCTACCTCTAATTGGTTTATCTTTTCTCATTGACATGATGACATCCCATGATTTGACAATGTAATCATCAATGGTTTTATAAACAGCTCGTAATTTCAATGATAAGCTGCAAGAAGGTAAAATGTTAACCGCAAAGATATAAGCTTCTGATTATATAGTTAGAACTAGTGAAATAGATAAACCTATTGCAATCTTGTCCTCTTACATCAGTCTATTACAGTTGCAACTGCACGTCAGGCTTTACTGAGCCATCACTTCGCATGACTAGTAGAGTCAAAAGTCAAAATTGCCAATCATACAAACCTATAAAGAACCATTGAAGACGAAACAATTATAAGAACAAAGCAATACAACCTACTTTCTTTTACCCTTATTTCGTCTAGACGAAACAACCATCCATCCCTCATCAAATTGAGCTTCCGTAGCCTTGGGCTTGTCAACTGGCAAATTAACTAGAGTTGTTCTTGACTGTTGCTCAGGTGCATGTTCAGGTGCATCCACCATCATGTTTGATCCATCATCTCTAGCACTGACATTTTCTTTGTCATCAAGTTCCTCCTCCTCATCATCATCTCCTCCAATCTAATACAGAATATAAAACACACTTTCATTAGACAAATATACTTCTAAATTCTCCCATACTACATTGCAAAGTACACAATGACGGTGCTTCTTAATATCCCAAATTTTCAAATCTTTCATGGAAGAAACTAGTAATTCAAGCATCAACCTTGAGAGCTTTCCTTAACATGAAGTGTCAAGACATAAGCACAGAAAAATACTTCAATCAATGTCAACAACAAAATTCGTAAAAGGATTCTTACAAGAGTATGCACTAAATATTGCATAATGATATTTTCCATTCTACACTGTTGTTCATTGATCATAAAAACTGTATGCTTACCCATCCATTACTAAAGTTCAGAAACATTTTCAGAATATAATATTATTACTGCTTCAGCAAGTCCTTGTACTATAGAATTTCATCCCCTCAACATTGAATGCAAGCAGTACGTATAAATGAGATCCAACATCTCTACATCCTATCTTTATTTTTTTCTTAAAAAAACAGCCATGCGAGATTGGATGCTAAATAATCTGTAAGACTTCACGCTGAATGCTGAAAGTAAAGAAAGACAAGGGAGAGCCCAACTTTTGGTGTGTAGATTCTAACAAGCCCCCCATACACAACAAGGTTAACAGAGCATAATTATTCAAGTTCAAGGATTTATCATGGATATGACTAATCTGTCAATTCATTGCAGGAGGGTAAATTTTTAACAGCCACTCATAAACAAAAATTAGCAACAAAAATTATAGTAAAAATTTTACCACGCACAGGACTATACTATTCATCAAATGTAGAGGGTCAAGTAAGCTTGAAATAAAATATTTTCGATAGCATGAAAATGTCAGACAGTAAAAAGAAAACCACCATTCTTATGTGTTGGTGAACTTCAGTTCCAGTTCGTGTCTGTCTCAACTCCTCAATACCGCTATAATTACCTTCTAAACACTCTTCATGCAGAATCATCAACTTTTCTGCTACCTGAAGTATCATTGAGACACAGAACCATATTTACATAAGTGGAAGTAGCAAAAACTGCCTGCACCAGAGTGGAACATCACATTTTAACTATTGTTAAGAAAAAGTCATACCTCCTCAATGCTGCCATCCTCTATCATGACATTAAGAGATAGCATGCCTTCATCAAGGATGTTTTCTAAATCATCAATATAAAGTGGTTCTGTTTGAAGAAATCGAACAAAAAAAATAGTTTATTTGAAGAAGATACATGGGATCAGATTTCAAAGACGCAAAGTCAATCGACAACAACTAATACACCAACAATCTCCGGTGGCACAAAGGGGAAAAGAAAACCCTAATTTAAAGGCACAAATCAAATAGCTTAGTCATCCAAATTCAGAAGTTTTTGACCCCAAATAACCATACGAATCAAAATCATAAAACAAGAAAAACACAGTCAAATAGCGAAAAGAAAAGATTTTTACATTAAAACCCAGATTAAAAAGATAAATAAAAAGACTGAGAATGTGAAAAAACCTTTAGAGCAAGTGAACCATGAGAAGATGTCAGAAACAAGCTGATCGGCAAGGCGGTTAGACGAAGGGCCAGCCCACTCATTCTGGATTGCAAGCTGCAAAGCAGACCATCGCGAGAGTACAAGAAAAATGGCTTCCCTCAATTGACCTTCTGATTCCGCCGTCAGCTTCTTACTTAGGCTGCTTCCACCACCGATAGCTTCCATCTCTCTCTGTCTGCTCGTTGCGTCTATATGGTATGATGAAGTTTCTCCGAAAACGCCTAACTCATCAGCAGGTGCCAGGTATAGGCGTACAGTACAGTACACTATCTACTTATAAAAGTTTGATTTTTTTTTCTATAGTTAAAAAAAAGCAGTATTTATTTTTAAAATTTATAAGAAAATCCTTTTAATTTTTATTTTTTAAAAATCTTAAATATTAGTTAAAAATATCGATGAAATACTCGAACATTACACAATAATTAATTAAATATCATTAATATAATAATTTAACAAAAACTTCACCATAATTAATTAAATTCAACTTAAGTGGATAACCACAAGTATACATAATTAGATCTCTAGAAAATAGAATCATGGGAAGAAGATGGTACCCTAAATTACCTGTGTATCAGTTTTGTTGTTCCAATCATCTAAATAAATGTGTGGATGTGATGAATTAGAACGGAATAAGAACTCACATAAATATGTGGATAAAATTGATTAAAACAAAGTTGGATTAGCAAAACTAATACAGATGATCTGTTTAGTCCCAAAAATAAAGAGCCGCCTTCAGTATCTGACACTCGTAGCCATGATTTCTCACTTCTATGTAACTCGTAAATATTAAGAGCTTGTTTAAATCAGCTGGTTTGGTTGAATCAGCCAACTCAACTAGCTCTCTAATGACTTTTTTATAAAGTCAACAAGTTAAAATGAGTCGATCAGCTAAAAAAGAATTTACCAACTCTTCACCAAACAAGCCCTAAATCTTCAAGTTATATTTCTATTTCCTATCCTATCAAATTTTGTCAATCAGCTTCAGGTGGTTTATTTCTTGCTTTAACATTGTATGCCACTACATCAATTCTCGCAGAAAATGAAATCTAACATGGATGTGCTTTGCCCTCCCATGAAAAACAGGGTTTTTTGAAAGTTTAGTGGCTAAACTATTATCACAATGCATCACCGTTGACTCTTTCAGCTTCATCTTCAAATTTTCAAGTATCCTCCCCATCCAAACAGCTTGACAAGCACCTGATGTTGCTGCCACATACTCTGCTTCAGTGGAAGAAAGAGTAACTATTGGATGTTTTTTGGAACTCCAGGCAATTGCACCAGAACCCAACTTGAAAATATAACCTGTTGTGCTCCTTCCATCATCAAGATCATCAGCAAAATCACTATCCACAAATCCTGTTAGCTTGATTTTATCACCGTTTCAGTAGAACAAACCGTAATGTGTAGTCCCTTTCAAATATCTCAGGATCTGTTTTGCTGCAAATAGATGTTGCTCTATTGGTTTTTCCATGTGTCTGCTAACTATGCTTACACTGTGCACAATATCTGGTCTTGGGGCAGTGAGGTACATCAAACTCCCAACTATTTGCTTAAACATGGTGCAATTGACCTATTCACCACCAGGATTCTTCACAAGCTTTGTGCCCTTGTCCATTGGAGTTGAAACGGAATTGCAATTGACCATCTTAAATCTGTCAAGAGCATCTAGAACGTACTTTTTCTGGCAAACAAAGATTCCCTCTTCCATTTGTGATACCTCAAGACCAAGGAATGATGTAATTTTCCAAGATCTAATATATCAAACTCACTCTTCATAGACTCCTTAAAACTTTTTAATGAATCAACATCATTGCAGGTGCATAAAAGATCATCAACATATGGACATACCAAAATCATCTTCCCATCAACATGCTTAACATATTAAGTATATTCATATGGACACCTAACAAAGCCTTCCTTAGCAAAATATGCATCAATATGACTGTACCAAACTCTAAGAGCTTGTTTTAGTCCATAAAGAACTTTCTTTATTTGTATACTTCATGTTTTTGACCAGCTTTAATAAAAACAAGAGGTTGGTCAATAAATACTTACTCTTTAAGCTCACCATATAAAAAGGCTGACTTGATATCCAATTGATAAATAGGCCAAACATTTTGAGCAGCCAATGCAATCACCATTCTGAATGTATCCAACCTCGCCACTGGTACAAACACCTCTGTACAGTCAACAGCATACTCTTGCTTAAATCCTTTTACAACCAGTCGAGCTTTAAACTTGTCAACATCTCCATTCGACTTTCTTTTCATTTTGTAATTTAACTCCACTGGCCTTTTTTGCTCAACTCCCAAGTTTCGTTTTTTTTCTCAATAGTTTTTATCGCTTTCTACCATTTCTATTCTTTTACCGCTTGTTCAAATGAAACAGGATCATAGTCTGCAACACAAAGCTAACTGTGAAATATGCTCAGAATCAACAAAGCCACCCCCGTCTCACTTATTTTCAACGTGGGACAAAGTCCCTTACAACAAAAACTAACACTTGGAGACACAGCCCACCTCCCAACCAAAATGCTTTTTCTACATCCTTCGTACTACCGCCACCAAGTCCATATGGAGCTATATGCATGCCAAAGAATATATAACAACTCGTCACTTAACTTTTACGAATCTGTACTATTGGCAATAGATCTTCCGTTTCTTTTGGTAGTTCATTTTTGTTTTCTTTTCCTACTGAATGTAGTCCTGTCTCCTTTTTCGGAATACAAAAAGATAGTCCACAAGCAGTATTATGCTGAATTAGTATTCTCGAGCTGATGTACTTGACTCTTTTGGCCGGAGAATTTTTGGAACAGTATACGGTCACCTCTGACATCAGTTTGTACATTTACAGTCAATTCTGACATATGTAAAACTTAAAAACAATTGGCACATTTGTCTGCTCCTAAACAGATTTATGATAAATTCTACTTGTTTGTCCCTAAATCAAACCAAGCTTACTTTCATAGCACATACTATGAGTCTATTATAGTTATAATCAGGCCATCGATTCTTGCATGTTGTCCAGCATGAATGTTTCTTTTAGTGTCTTATTGTATAACAATTCGTGTCAGGCAACTTCAAAAAAATCAGATGGCAAGATGAATACAAATGGGTGCTTCTGAAGTAAGGAGACGCCATCTCTAGTTAAAAAATCTTTCATTATAGTTATGTTCAGAGAAATAGCAAGAAAAACTGTTACATATTTACTCAACAAAGAGTCATAATCCCAAATCCTGCACAATCTCGGAAGTTTATGATAAGAAATTTTGCATCTGTTGCCGGTTCAAAACTGGAGTTTCCCAACTGATTACACATTATCTGACTCGTCTTTTTTAGATTCTTCCAAACTCTTGGAAGCAGCCAATCTCTCTTCTAATGCTCTAGCACCTCTTTCTCTGCAAGGGAGACATCAAATGAGAATGATTTATTCTCGCCACCAATGCCAGTCATTTTTACAACACTATAAGGTAGTTGTCATGCATGTTCAAGGGCATGCAGCTGTTCTCAATTTACAGATGACTAAAAACATATCATTCATGTGATTAGTAAGCCATGGGTCATACATTTGTACATTATTTCCAATCATCTTCAAGCAAGCCTACTTTTCTTAGCTGAAACATGACGGTCTATTATTACTTATTTTTATTACTTACTTCAATACACGATTTAATGTGCATCAGAGCCAACAAATATATTCATTAGGAGTATTACCTCCTCCTAGATGCCTCAATAGGGTCAGAACCAGGCAATGGAGCACCTCCCAATGTGTGACCTTGGCCTTCAAGAGCAGTCTCGCGTCTTCCACAAAACATCCGGTGGAATATTGATGCAATAGGATCAATGACACGTCTGCAATAACAAAATGCAAGAAATGGAAGGACTTAGCGGATATAAGAACTCACAAGCTGTGGGACTGATGCATTTAACAACATATTTGAAGTACCTAAGGAAGTCGGGGAAGAAAGTAGAGAATGCAAAGTCATCGCTTGGATCACCCCTGAGCTTTGTTTCTGGTTTCCCTTGTAGATATCTCAAGTAAAGCCAACTCAAATAGGTGCCAAATATTATAGTTGGAAGATATGTCACTGGTTCTGCTGTAAAGAAGCTTAGAGCAATAGCTATCAAGAGCATGATTGACGGAAACCACTGCATAGAATATACAACACCATAATTTCTTTAAATTTCAATCAGATGTTAATTATTCAGTACTTAAAGAAGAGTATGTACCTTTGTCTTTATTCTCAATAAAGAAAGCTCTTGGTCAGGTATAATTTGCTTCATACCAACCAAGAAACCAGACAGGACTCCTTGAAAGCCAGAAATAGGCATATAACTAACACAATAGGAGAAGGAAAAAGAAGTAATCAAAAACTGCAAAAGTTACATCAGGGAAAAACACAAACCCAAACAAAATATACGAGGATGCAAAAAGAACGAACCAAGGAAAGGAGAGAAGAAATTTATGGATGTATAAATTGATCAAAAGACACTGATCTGGATCAAACTTCCACAAAACCTAATTAACAGCCATAGGTAAATAAGTCAAATAACAAAGTTTCTAGTCTCTACCCAATAAATTTATTAAGCTCAACTTATCATTTTCTTCGATTGAACTTGTTTCCCTTAAAAAGGACAACATCATGCAAGATGCAGAAAAGGCGAATTTTGAAGAACTACTAAGCAGAAACAAATAGAAAATACGCACAAAAAGTTGAAAATCCATACTTACAGATAAGTTTCCTGTCTTGTTATATAGTAAAATGAGATGGCAGTTATGAAAACACACATTGAGGTAAGAAGGTTGACCACAATGATGAACTTCAAGAACTCCTTAGATCCCCATATAGGTTCAAGGAGCCTCCCCATAACCAGGAGACATAAAATACTGATGACCACCTAAAAGTATACGCAAACTCATCAGATAAAATCAAGTGCCAAAATTCCCATGAATGTAAAAGCAAACAAGGGCCAAAATTTTGATAGTGGTTTTTGAGTACCCCATAAAGAGTTTGTTCAATATAACCAGCAGTTAACAGGTTCCATCCAAAAGGAATTGTCCTGCAGAACAGAAAACACTGATAATTTCTCCCATTCATTCACTTCTTTTCTCCAACCAAAAGCTTAGGAAAATCACAACATACCTAGCAGGAATAAGAGCGAGATAATCAAGTGCAGAAGGGAAAATCTGAATTAAAGCGTGACCGGCGAAGAGAACCACCGCCAGGCCCTTGCATAGACGGGTGAATTCAGAGAACGATCCCAGTCCCTGTCATTAATAAGAACAAAAACAACAACAACAATCAAAAAAACAACTTAAAGATTGAATTTTTCCGAAGGATCCCATTGCTTTAACATCCGCACATTGCAGATCTTCAAAGAGAAAAAGAACCCATTATCACAGAAAGAAGCAGTTAAAGATCGAACATATTTTGCAAAATTCATTCCTTTCACATCCTTCCAAAGAGAAAACGATTCCACAACTAATCATAGAAAGAAAGCACATAAAGATTGGATCTTTCTTTTAAAGATCGCATTGTTTTAACATTCACGCATTGGATCGTAAAGAAAACACAAAGGAGAAGGGATCATTACTCCAGGGACGGTCGAAGAGCTCATAATTGGTGATGGGTTGCGTTAATTAGGGTTTTTCGATGACAGAATTGGGGTTTCGAGGCCAAATGCAGCAAGTACTGATCCACCGGAGGGAGACTTTGCTTGATGACAAGAGAAGGAAGAGCATTGGCATTGTTTTGTTGGGGACATTTTATAGAATACGACATGTCGTACGCGCTCCCTGTATTGATGGTAATCACTCAATTGATGATAACTATTTATTCAATATGATTTTTAATTAAATATTTAACTATACCTTTAGTTTTAAATCAATTTTATATTTTTAATTGGATGCTTAGAGACAACAAATATTAAGATACCATTTTTGTTTGATATCATTTTTTTTAAGGTTTTACACTATTTAATTAAATTAAACAAACTTATAGTCATAAAAATTATGGGTGATAATTGGACCCGGATTAGTGTTTGTAATTGAACTTGGGTCTAGATTGCTTGAACTTGATCTGTCAGGCTCAAACTTGTCCAAGATTCAACCCTTCTAAACAAAGCAATCTCGTCTGGACTTGGGCTGAGTTGTATCTCGGATCGATTTAGATTTAAATAGCCCAGACTCGAACCTAATTAAAAAAGACGTTATTTTATAATTTTATTTTAAAAAATTAACCAGGGTGGCCTACTGTCATCCCTAATAAAAATGTGTTATTGATAAATTATTAATTACAAATCCATAATTTAAGTTAATGTTGAATATATTTTTTATAAAAATTTATAAGATAAGTTATAAAAATTAAAAAATATATATTAAACAATTTAGCTTAATAAATAAATTGTTATCTTTAATTAAATTTAAGAAACCAGTTTTTTTAAAGAGTTTATTCTTTCAGAACAACCAAATTCTTTTTATTCACTAATACCAAACCAAAATTTATGAGAGCTAGACATTGATACAATTCATTTTAGATATTGATACGATCCATTTGTTGTTTAATACAATTGTCATAAGAACATCCAAACGTGGAAAGCATTTCAAAGAGCCAAAATCAATCAAACTTTCTTTTAATTATACACAAATATTCAAATTAATTAAATTTAAAATTTCATTTAAATGTTTTGTACGTTTTTTAAATGACATTCTTTTAATTTATAAATTTTAAAATTTTAAAATTAAACAACATTGTTGTAGAGTAATGCAAATTTAGTATATTATTATTTTTAATTCCAATTACAATCGATTATGATTTATTTAAAAACTTTGTGATTTGTTGAGAAAATATAAAATGTACAAAATTATTTTTTAAAATAAATAATTTATAAATTAACATACATATTCAACAATCTATTTAATGCATATTAAAAAATATCAACTATAAGATATGAAATCATTACTAGGAAAAAATACATTTAATCCTCCTTGTATTTTATCTCTTGATACATTATGTCCTTCTCTATTTTAAAATTAGACATATCGCCTCCTTTAAATTTAAAAAGACTTTTTTATCCATTACTTTTTAATGTTTTCTCCACTTTACACTCTTGGCTTAAAAATGCTATGACTTGCCTAAATTACCCTAGGTTTTTTACTCTCTTAATTTGATCCTAGCCTTTTCTTTTTATGTTCTTCAATATTCTCTTTCTCTCTGGCTCTGTTTTTCTGTCTACTTAATTTCCCTATTTCGCCCAACTTCGTTTCTTATGAAAAGGATTGAAGTATTATGAGGTATTTCTATTTTCTGCAATTTATTTTCCATTTTTAAAAACTTTTTTAGTTCTTTTGCTTTTGTTGGGAGCTTAAAATTTTTTGGATGATGCATTGCTCTTGATTTTTTTTCCTTTACGGTGCATGAGTGCTCTATTTTTGCTTTATCCTTCAATAGTTTGTTTTCTACTGTGTTTTGGGTTTGTGGTATGTGATTTAGTGGGTATATAAGCTATTAAAATATAAAAGCTTTATTGTATTCTTAGTCAATTGCCATGACACAAAATTTTAGTTATTTTTTGTGTTCAATGAATTGTAAAGTTAAGTTTTTTTATATATAAAAGAGTCGTGAGTTGGTGTTTTATAAGTCTATACGCAGAACTCAATGTCTTTTTTGTCTTTACTGTTACTTTTTCCCTTTTGTCTTTTATGTTTTTACTATTTGTTTTTGTCTTTATATGTTCTTACACTTTTGGGTATATATTCTACGATGGCATTGACTTGTATGATTGGAGCTCCAAGTACTAGGTTAAAGCTCATCTTTCATGGAGTTTACATCAAGTTATACATTTCCAAATGATTTAGTGAGTGTTTAGGTTGATTGTTTTTCCTTTTTCTACTACTGGGGCCCTAATTATTTACAAATTATTTTTTTCTTAATTATATTTGATTACTCAAAACTTTTGAATGTGAAAAACATAGCTTGAAATTTTGAAAACCTTATATTTTCTCTTGACTAATCTTTTTTATGTTCTTTCCAAGGAGACTCGTCTATATTAAACATAACATAACTTTATTTATACTTCACCTATATTTGACCTTAATAAGTAAAATTTATCAGGTTGACAATTAACTCCTCAAACTCTCACTCAATTCATAAAAACAACACAATAACATATTTCACATTCTACATTGTGTTTTCAGAAACATATAAAATTAAAGATGGTTATCTTAATTAATAACATGAGCTTAATTACTTAATTTTTTTCCACGTTTATTTGTGCATTTTGAAACCCTATTTTTGTGTTCTATGTATTTTTACTAACTTTTTTCTCGTCTTTATTAGTTTATCAATTAGCAAAAGATTGGTTGAAGAATGTTCACTACAGAGTTGCATTATTGTGGTATGTTTAAGAAAAATCCAGATTGGCATTATATGGGAGGTGAAGTTTCATATTTACTTAGAATTGATCCTGATTATATGTTAATCATTGAGCTACAACATGTTGTAAAGGAAATGAATCTCACAATTAATATGCCAATGCATTTTATGATGTCAAATTCAGGACTTAGGAATCTAGATAATGATGACATTATGCTTGAGATGTTTGGTATTTATAGGGATGAACCTCATATTAGGATTTATCTTGGAGACTTAATTAATAAGCTAGACAAATAACCTAATTGGCGCGATATTAATGATGAGACTCTAAGAGAAAATATATCTAATAACCAAAGTACTTTAGATGATTAAGTGAATATGCACCAGACTTTAGAACATGTCCATTATGGAGAAAACATACCTGGAACTAACGGTTTAGAAAGTGAGAAGCCAAAAATTGAGGGTTTGATTGATTCTCTATCTAATGAATTAGACAACACCTATATGGTACAATCTGATGAGTCCATTGATGATAGATCTTATCTTGAATATTTTCTAGATGAGAATAGTTTATGTGACACTCATGATCCCATAAATTATGACAAAAGTAAGGGAGAACCACCTAACATTGAGTTAGGAGATTGTGCTGAATATGCAAGTCTTATAGATGATGATTATGCTAGTTTTACAATTAAAAAGGGAGATGGTCACTTCATGGAGTTTGATCACATAAGTGATAATGAAAGGTTAGAAGAAGCAATTGTGCTATTTTTTTCATAAGATTAATGAGAAGGACATTGATAATCCTGAGATTTTTACAGGGTTAATTTTCTCAAATGTAATGCAACAATTTACAGGAAGGCACTTAGAATGTACTCAATCAGGAAGGGTTTTGAGTTGAAATTCAAAAAGAATGAAAAAGAAAAGATCAACGTAATCTGTAAAAAGATGTGTGGATGAATGATATATGCAAGCCACTATTAGAAAACTGCAGCCATGTGAGTTAAATCTATAAAAGGTAATCCTCACAGGTGTAAATGATCTTATAGAAACAAAAATACAAATTTCAAATGGCTGGCAACCCAGTTCATCATAGAGTTAGCTGATGACTCAAAGAGGAATGTTACTGGATTTCGAAAGGCTGTGAAACGAAAATTTAGGATTCATGTTTTCCATGGCAAGCTCAGTAAGTAAAGAGACAAGCATTTAAATTGATCCAAGGTGAGCACAAAGATCAATATGTTAGGTTAAGAGATTATTGCGCTATAATAGTAGAGAGGAATCCTGGATCACTTACTGTTGTACAATCTGAAGTCCTTTTAATGAATAGAAATCCAATTTAAAAGACTATTTGTTATGTTTTCTATATAAAAACATGGATTTCTAGAGGGTGTTGTAGACCTGTGATAGGTTTAGTGTAACACCCAAATACCCCCTGGGAGGATACATGGATGCCACCCAAGACTGAACAAACAAAATCAAACATTACACATATGCATTGTTTTAAAATCTAAGTTTAACACACATATAATACATCTCAGAC
>JANIHY010000003.1:59902152-59915123 GCA_027479065.1 Erythroxylum brevipes
TGAATTAAGGCCATTTCAATCAAATTTTGAATTGAGTTTTGGTCGACCCTTCAAGTTTAATTTCAATCTTAAAATTGACAAACTTAAACTTAATTTATTAATTTTGAACTAAAATTTAGACTATATTTGATTAGACATAAAATTTTTA
Organism: Erythroxylum brevipes; assembly: GCA_027479065.1. Classification (NCBI taxonomy): domain Eukaryota; kingdom Viridiplantae; phylum Streptophyta; class Magnoliopsida; order Malpighiales; family Erythroxylaceae; genus Erythroxylum; species Erythroxylum brevipes. The sequence goes on from JANIHY010000003.1 coordinate 59,902,301, forward strand.
ATGAAATGAAATATAAATAGATATAATATTAAAAATTATTGTTTGAAAAAATGAAAAGGTTCGTAATATAATATTGTTCGAATGAAGGGTTATGATTTAATATTGTAAAATATTGCTTGGATGAAGGGTTTATAATTTAATATAATGTAAAGTTGTTTATCATTTTACATTTTTTTTAAACTTCAAAATCAAAGGTTTTTCATTTGTATTATTGATGATAGAATGAGATGTAATATGAAATCTTCCTTTTTTATCACATCTTATTATAAACCTCTCTCTTAAACGATAAAATAGTGTTTCATTTTATTAATAAACCTTAACCAAACATAACCTTAGGATGGGTGGAATTCATATTGAAATTATACACATACCGTTATTTTAGGATTATCTAAAACAAAGTTGTTACTTTGACAAAATATAGACAAAAACAGTTACGAAGATACATCTATATATAGAAACAACATCAATTCATAAAACTATACAATCAACAATTGTTTTTCCTGTCATTTTCTTACGATTTCAAACAAACCTAAAGATGGTGAGATTGGTGAAGAAACAGGCAACTTGTGTGGCGATTATGTTATTAATAACTCTAATTACGACAACAGGCTTGGTGATGGAAAGTGATGACCAAATCGAAAAAGGTGAACAACCAAAAGTGGAAGTCAGAATGTCTCTTTATAGAACACAGTCCGACGAAGTAAAAGACAACAATGAGAGTTTGATTCTGTATTTTTCACAAAATCGGAAGATGGTTCAAAAGTCACTTGTCGATCGAGTTGTTCGAAAAATAACGATTGCAAGATTTTCGAATACAATTTCATTATATTATAAACATTCCTATTAAACGATGGAAGAATATTTATCATCAGTAATGCCATTAGTCACTAATGATAATGTTTTAACGCTCAGAATTACATAAACAACATTCGGTAAAAACTAAAAAGTTGTATTTGAAAATCTTGCAATCGTTATTTTTCGAACGACTCGATCGATCAGTGACTTTTGAAGCACATTTCAACAACTCATAGCCATCACTGGTCAAGTGGCAAGGGCTCCCTGAACCATCTTCCCATCTTGTGAAAAATACAGAGGAAGGTTCTCTTTGGTGTCTTCCACCTCGCCGGACTGTGTTCTATAAAGAGACATTCTGACTTTCACTTCTGTTCCTTCATCTTTTTTGGTCTGGCTACTGCTTTCCGTCGCTAAGTCTGTCGTCGTAATTAGAGTTATCAATAACATAACCGCCACGCAAGTTGCCTATTTCTTCACCAATCTCGCCATCTTTAGATTTGCTTGAAATTGCAAGAAAATGATAGAAAAAGCAATTGTTGAATGTATAGTTCTGCGAATTGATGTTGTTTCTATATATAGATGCATTTTCGGAACTGTTTTTGTCTATATTTTGTCGAAGTAACAACTTTGTGTTTGGATAATCCTAAAATAACGGCATGTGTCTAATTTCAATATGAATTCAACCCATGCCTCAGGTTATGTCTAGTTGACATTTATTAATAGAATGAAATATTCTTAGAGTTTATAATATAACATCAAAATTTCCCCTTAAATCTAGCAAAACACGACAGTACCTTGCGCTAATAGAATTCCAAAATCGCATCTAAATTTATATTATCTATCACCACAGTTTCAATCCCTTTTTGAGCTGTTTCTTGTTCTACAGATGTATCCTTGTCAGAGAACAATATCACTTTTGAAGTTACTTCGTTGGAAGGAATTGAAACTGGAACTAGAGGAAAAGAATTTTTAGCTATTATGATCCTGATGGCCTGATTGGCACTAGGTTCTTGAGATGTAGGAAGTGCAAGGTTACCAGTTAATGAGGACGAAACTATAACTGCATCATATTCCTGTAACAATTGTAAGTAGCATCCACCATTCACTGTGACAGCTTCCCCAAGTTGATTCAATAACTGGCCATTCATTGAAATGGACTACCTGCAAATTAAAGGCAGGCCAGAGTTAGAAATAGTCAACAAAACATAAGATCTTAAAGGAGTACATAAATCACGGCTTGCTATGTATTATCCCAACAATACAACGAAGGTTTTGACTGAATTTAATTTTTGACCCTCAAATAATTATCATGGATAATTACCTAAGAGTAAGGAAAGGCTTGCATGTCAGCATCAGATAAATAAAGGCCTTGTTGAGCTTTCTGCACATTTCTTCTTCCACATCAACAACAACATCAATTCCTGCATCTCTAAGTCTATCTAATCCTTTTTAAGCAACAAGTGGGTTGGGATCAACCATTCCAACGACCACTTTCTTTACTTTAGCTTTGATCACAGCTTCGGTGCAAGGTGGAGTTCTTCCATAATGATTACAGGGTTCTAAGCTCATGTAAGCCGTTGCATTCTCTGCCAAATCCCCAGCATCACTGAGAGCAAAAACCTTAAGGTAGTTTCCAATAACTGTTTGTCATACACAACACTTTCTCTCTCCCACACACGGGCTTAAATGATCAAACTATACCAAACTCATCAATTCAATCAAAATTAGCAGCTATATAGTTAAGATTTCAGCATTTTTACCTTCATCCAAAAGCATGTTCAACATTGGCTTTAACATAAACAGTACAGAAACCTTGGCCAACAATTTTGCATCCTTGACAATAACACAGCCCACCATGGGATTAGGACTGGTAAACCCAATCGCCTTCCTTGCAAGTCCCACGCATCTTTTTATGTAAAAGCTATCATCTTTATCATTACCATCTTCAACACTGACTCCACAATTGACCATGACTAGTCTCCTGCATTTCCTGAAATTAGTTGGCACACCGGTCTTCTTCTCCATCGAACCAGAAAACGAGTCATCTTTAAGCACCATCTTGGATGAGTAATCCCGCAGTGAAAAAAGGTTGGAAATAGAAGGAAAATGCGAAAACTTGAGTGAGTTGGGAGTGAAAGTTGACAGCTACAAGTGGTCTAAAATTTGCATATTCGCAGATCCTGCAATAACATCAAAGAAAAGTGAGGAGACCCGAGAATTGAACAAAAGCTAGTGTCTTTCTTCCTGAAACTGTTAGGACACGTAGATTAAGGGAAAATTTTTCTAGAAGTATAATGTGATTTCGGAAATGAAGATCTTGAGATCGTTTCGGGATTTTAGGGATGATCAAAAGAGAGGAGACAAAGATATGAGTTTAGTTGAAACGATGTTGTTTTACTTTCATCAAGAAACGATGTTTCGCTAATCAGTCAAAGTTTCGGTTTTATAACTATTTGAGATCCTCGTTACCCTTTAACCAACAGTTTATCATCACCGTCTCCAGGAGAAAGGAATTCAAATTTGAACGCAGATGAACAAGATAATGTCCAAAACAATTCTAAATCACACAATCCAATTAAAGAAATTATCTTGATTGTTCCATCGTAACTCGAGATTCAACAGATAGAGACCAACACCCTATGAAAACTTTCCCTTTACTAGCACTCTTCAGAAACAACCCAGAGAGGAAAACGAGAAAAGAAAGTGATTCAACTTACAAAAGAAGATGACAGGTTTTGCAAATTGTAAAGAAACGAAATTTACCCGGATCTTAGCCAGAACCCCCTTTCTTCTATAGGATTCGAGTGACGAGGGTCTTGAGGTCCATCATTTTTCTGGTGTAATCGTCCATTTTTGATTGTGACAGTGAGTTCTGTGCTCGCTCGCTCTGTTCTCTACATGTACAGGCGCATGTATATACTGAAGAGAAATTGTTGTTTGAAAAGTAATCATCTTTGGATATCAGAGATAGCAAACAGAGAGATGCTTGAATTAGACACATGCCGTCATTTTAGGATTATCCAAAACAAATTTGTTACTTTGACAAAATATAGACAAAAACAGTTACGAAGATGCATCTATATATAGAAACAACGTCAATTCGCAGAACTATACAATCAACAGCTGTTTTTTTTTCTTCTGTCATTTTCCTGCGATTTCAAGCAAACCTAAAGATGGCGAGATTGGTGAAGAAACAGACAGTTTGCGTGGCGGTTACGTTATTGATAACTCTAATTATGACGACAGGCTTGGCAACGGAAAGCGGCGGCCGGACCGAACAAGGTGAACGACCAGAAGTGGAAGTCGGAATGCCTCTTTATAGAACACAGTCCGGCGAGGTGAAAGACACCAAGGAGAGCCTGCCTCTGTATTTTTCACAAGATGGGAAGATGGTTCAAGGTGAGCCCCTGCCGCTTGACCGGCGGTGATGGCTATGAGTTGTTGAAATGTGCTTCAAAAGTCACTCATCGGTCGAGCCGTTCGATTTTTAGTTTTTACCGATTGCTGTTTATGTAATTCTGAGACGAAATGATTAATTTCATTAAAACATTATCGTTACTGATGTGATTTTAATTTTCTCTATTTGATAACGATAATAACTAATGCCGACTAAACTTGAATATGAATTACATAATTTGAATATAAATCATAATAGACAAAAAGTGTAATTTTAATTTTAGTTTTTTATTAAAACATAAAATAAATTTTAATATTTTGAAACATTTAAAATAAACATGATATTTTCAAACTATTCAATTTAAATTATAAATATAAAAATATTAATAGATTTATATCTTCATTTATGATATATTACGATATTATTAACGATGACAACAGGTCGGGCCGAGCCTATGCTATGAACTTATTAGCTCGTGGTTCGACCTAATCATGGACTATCTAGCCCAATTATTAAATTTTTAAAGAAAATTTAAAAATTATTTATTCATTTTTTAAATAAAATATTGAAGAAAATTTAATAGTCGAATCATGAACTATTTAACTCAATTTATTTATTTTTTAAAAATTAAAAAATATCATTTTTAACAAAATAACATCGTTTTGTCCTTTTTGATCGAGCTTGAATAATCCTAGGCTAAGCTCAACCTTTGACTTGAAGTTGGGTAGAGCTTGAACTATATTGTCGTCCCCAGATATTATTAACACAATGCACATATTTTTGTAAGTTTATGGTGCCGTATGACATACACGTAATATAATGTCACTCAGATATTTTAACTAAATTTAATTCAATTATTCTTAATTATGATTTTAAATAATAAATTTTAATTAAAATTAATAATTTTAATTTTATTAAAAATACAACTTTCCCTTAATTAATCTAATCTTAACTCTGTCAAAATAATATAACTTCACATTTTTTTGTCGGAGCAAGAAAATAAATGAAAGAAAGACACTTTTTTTTAATCTCTCAAGAGGTCTTCACTGGGTCAAAGCCGGTGACTAATCCCCCTTCATTACGTGATACGTCCCATATTTGGAGGCAACAGATAGCCTAAGAGTTCGTTGTGTTCCCAAAAGCAAGGACACTAGTTATGACTTTGACATACAAAGATTAGATCTTTGCACATCATTTACTAAAAGTGTATTTTAAATCAGAATGCTAATAATATAATACATAATAGACTGTAACATTTTGAAGCATTTAAACTAAATTTTAATGTTAAAAATTTCAAAACATAACATTGTTAATTATATGTAAGTTAAATATCATTTTACTATTAACGTGATATTATTATTTTTATATATTTTAATAAAAATTAGGTCATTTTTTATTGAAGTTAACTTTTTTTTAATATCATGTTAGTATTGACTCTTCGATTAATTTTTTATCTACTAAAGGTTTATTTGAATTTTTAAAAAATAACCTGAACACTTCAAAATATTAACACTCTAAGTTCTAAGTTGTATTATATTTTAAATATTAAAATTTAAAATGCATTTTTTCCCCAAGACTGTTGGAAACGTTATGACAAACATGCTATCACAAACCTGTCATCCAAGATTTTCGGAAAATGAAGACCGGCCCATCTAGCTTCCGTCCAGCCCATTACCACAATTAGACGTTTCCAAGAATGTTGGATACGTTAGACAGACACCTCATGCTCCAAGAGGACCAAGACTATAGGAAACTGAAAAAATGAACACAAAAGACAAAACACCTGTCTTTTTCTATAAGTTCCTTTCTTTTTATTCACTCAAACGAACTAAACCAATCCTCGGACAGCATCAGATCCTCAGCGTCCTCTTGGAGTGAAGATTTTTTTTATAAATATTATTGTATTTTATTATATCTAATAAATCTCAACTATTCATTTATATTAGTCTCACATAAATTTAATATAAATCCTATAAAATAAATAATTAAGATTTTATAAAACAGAATAAAATAAAATAACCAACAAACATGACTGTAGGAAACTGAAAATATGAACACAAAAGACAAAACACCTGTCTTTTTCTATAAGTTCCTTTCTTTTTATTCACTCAAACGAACTAAACCAACCTCGGACAGCATCAGATCCTGAGCGTCATAACTCCACTACCTTCACATTCCTTAAATGGGCGACCAAGCCCCATCAACTCCCTCACTCCCTCCCTCACTCACTCACACACTCACAATGTCACCAATCGATCCTCACTCGTTCACCGAGTCAGCTCACCCATTCACCACCCACGTCTCCCTATCCCTCTACTTCGGCATCCCTTCCTCCACCATCCACGCCGCCGCTCTCCTCTCGCTCTCCCGCCAACACTCCGGCGATCTCTCTCTCGACACCCGTTCTCTCTCCATCCACAAAGTGCTCGACCCACTAACCTTAACTCCAATTCCTTTCTCTCTCTCACAACAGGACCCTGTCAAAGGTCAAAACCTCAATGTCACTCTGAGTCACCAAGACTCTCTTCTTGTTCTCTACTCCACTTCACCGTCCTCCTCCGCTCTTCAATGGCTCTCTCCGCCTCAGACGTTCAAAAAAACTCATCCTTTTGTTTACACTCAATGTCAGGCCATTCACGCACGCTCCGTTTTCCCATGTCACGACACTCCAGCGGCGAGGATCCGCTACTCTGCCCGTTTGAACATACCCCGGCAGCTCTCTGCCGTGATGTCCGCCAAGCACTGTGATCGCCGAGACCCGGTTGCTGGCGACGTGAGTGAGGGTTTTACCGATGATGTGGGGTTCAACCTTCAAGCTTTATGGTCTGCAAAAGGGAGGGTTGTGGAGGAATTTGTGATGGAGCAGCCAATTCCTCCGTATTTGTTTGCTTTTGCTGTTGGGGAGTTGGGTTTCAGAGAGGTGGGTCCAAGGACTAGAGTTTACTCAGAAGCTGTGAACGGAGTATTGGATGCGGCGGCGAAGGAGTTCGCGGGGACGGATGAGATGATAAGGCAAGGAGAGAAGTTGTTTGGAGAATATGTGTGGGAAAGATTTGATTTGTTGGTGTTGCCTCCGAGCTTTCCTTATGGTGGAATGGAGAATCCGAGGATGGTGTTCTTGACTCCTACTGTGATCAGAGGTGACTCGAGCGGAGCAAAAGTGGTGGCTCACGAGTTGGCTCATAGTTGGACTGGGAATTTGATCACTAATAAGACCAATGAGCATTTCTGGTTAAACGAGGTAGGTCAATGATTGGCTTTTGTTCACTATTTGGATTTGGAGATCTGTGCAAATTCTATAGCTTTCAGCTAGAAATACACGTACCTTGCAACCATGGAGTATACTTCTTTCTTGGTTTTATGGTACAGGATGTGTCTCTATCATCAGTTTTTACAAGTTTTTTATGGTTTTAGACGACGTGTCTGTTTCTTCAGTTCTTACAATTTTTATGGTTTTAGGGATTTACAACATATGCAGAGAGGAGAATTGTTGAGGTTGTGCAAGGAGAAGACAGGGCTGCACTTAATATTGGAATTGGTTGGAGGAGTTTAAATGAGGACGTGGAGAGGTTTACGGACAATTTAGAATTCACCAAGCTCAGAACCAATCAGGAAGGGGTGGATCCGGATGCTGTTTACTCACGAATTCCATACGAGAAAGGTTTTCAATTTCTGTTTCGGATTGAGCGTCAGGTATGTTGATGAATTCTTATCTGATCATGGAGATAAATTCACAACAGCGTAGTTTTTTGATGTTTGTGTTTTATCTGTGGGAATGAAATACTTAGATTGGAAGGGCTGCCTTTGATGAGTTCATTAAGAACTACATTTCCACCTTCAAGTTCAAGTCAATTGATACAGAGACATTTCTTGATTTCCTGAAAGCAAATGTCCCTGGAATAGAGAAAGATATAGACCTAAAGTTGTGGACTGAGGGTACTGGCATACCTCACGATGCATACGAACCGGTTTCTGAACTTTATGGAAGGATCCGTTCGCTTGCAAATGAATTTAAGGGAGGAAGGATACCGAGGGAGGATGAAGTGGCTGATTGGAAGGGGCAGGGATGGGAGCTCTACCTGGAGAACCTACCCAAATCTGTTGAAGCTTCTCAGGTACTGACAGATACCTTTGACTCGCATGCCATACTTAACAACTTGTTTCATCTTGTTTTCTTGAATATAATTATATGACATTCCATGTCCAGATGTGCTGCATCCCCCTTTTTTAGGCAGGTTTCAACACGTTAATGCTGAGTCTCAAAATTCTTGTGATACAGTAATTTCTGATGAGTAGAAATGCTTTTCTTTAGCTGGCAGGATCATTAGGATCATCCTTGCCTTCATTCAATGAAAACAGATGAAGATATGATGTAATCTAATGTAATCTAACTACGTTTAATTAAATTAGAAAACAACTAGATAACTACAAACGATCCTTGGTATCAATAAGATTCGGGATGGAAGAGAAGAGACTACACAGAGCTCATCATCTCTGTGCCACTTGAATATCTGTGTGTGAAGCAAATTGTTTCAGGTGACACATTCATATGAATCTGTATTCATATACAAGTTTACAACCAAAAACTCTCCAGTTTCACTGGTCTCTGAGCTGATTGATGAACTTATGACATTGATCCAAAACTAGTTAAGTTCTGGCTCAATGTGTGTGCTCTTAACAGGCATTAACATTTGTTCAAATCATGCAGGTCTTAGCATTGGATGCAGTGTACAAGCTTTCAGAGTCGAAAGATTATGAGATCAAAGTAGCATTTTTGGAGCTGGCCATTTCTGCTAGATGTCGACATTACTATGGTGAAGTTGAGAAAACTCTGAAGGAAGTTGGTACGAGGAGGTACCTTCGTAAACTCTACAAAGCTCTTGTTCAAGGTACTGAAAATGAAGAAGAGAAAGTTTTGGCTAAAAGGGTTTTTGCAGAGGCTCGTAAGTGTTATCACCCCATAGCTCAGGGTCTTGTGGAGTCTGTCTTTGCCAAATACCTTTAGGATAGTCGATGATAATACGTTATCTGAGACTTTGATCCAAGGTTTAAGTATGGCTGATATGGTTGATATGATGTATAATTATGTGTGTGTGTGTGTGTAAATTGCAGCAGAGTTTTGTTGCAATGGCGGCTTATCCAACCATCAATAAGAAAATAATGTTAATCTACTTAGTGCATTATCGGATCATCATAAATAACAGCCCCCATTTGCCAAAACTAAAATTGAAAATGCCAAACCCCAACATTGTTCTTATATTCCTTTTATGTTACCTTCAGGCATCTCTCTGTTTCCTATTTCTCATGTTCAAAGATCATTAGTAATTACTTTTCAAGCAACAATTTCTCTTCAGTATATATGTTGAAATATAAAATGGACGTTTGTCCGCAACGTTGGAAAAAGAGAGGATATCTTTTCAACTAAACTGATATCTTTGTCTCCTCTCTGTTGATCATCCCTAAAGTCCCTAAACGATCTCAAGATCTTCATTTCCGAAATCACATTATACTTCTAGAAAAAGTTTTCACTTAATTTACATGTCCTAACAGTTTCAGGAAGAAAGACACTAGCTTTTGTTCAATTCTCGAGTCTCCTCTCACTTTTCTTAGATGTTATCGCGGGATCTCCGAAGAAGCAAATTTTAGAGCCCTTCACGCTGTCAACTTTTAATATCAACTCACTCAAATTTTCACATTTCCCTTCTATTTCCAACCTTTTTCCACCGCGGGATTACTAATCCAAGACGGTGCTTAAAGATGACTCGTTTTCTGGGTTTTTTAATTTGATGGAGAAGAAGATCGGTGTGCCAACTTGTTACGTAACAATTTGCGCGTAAGGGAGAACTATATGGGGAAGCAATTGGACACAGAATGAGAGGGAGAGAGAGAGAGAGAGAGGATTCACAGAGACGAGAATCAACGGATCAGCAGAGAATAATCCTTAACAATCAACATAACATACAATGCTCGTAATGTAAGAATATTTATATTATGTCCCGACATTCTTGGCACTATGATTCCCTGTACCGGCCTACAGTGTATGCCCCCTACTCTATCGCTCTTTGCTACTCACGTCTCGTATTCCATCGCCATCTTGCTCTTAACTTCCTCCGTCTGAATTAACGCTAACAATCTCCTTCCCTTTAACATCCTTGTCAATAAAGTTAACCTTCAGGAATCGTTTCTGAAGTTCATAAACAAATTCCCAAGTCGCATTCGTCTTCTCACCGTCCGACCACTGAATCAACCATTGAGTGACAGCTCGATTATTTCGTTTAGTAATGCGCCTATCCAATATGGCCACCGGAACACGCTCTGCCGGTGTTAGGAACTCCGGAAGTGTGGATGTAGTGCGGGCTTGATTCTCATAAGCCTTCTTGAGTTGTGAGACATGAAATACCGGGTGAATTGTCGCCTGGGCTGGCAGGTCCAACCGATAAGCGACCTTTCCCACTCTCTGCACCATGCGGTAAGGACCATAATACAATGGTGATAGCTTCTGGTTACACCGACGCCTCAACGAGAATTGTTTATACGGTTGAAGTTTTAACAGGACAGCATCCCCCACCTGAAACTCGCGATCAGACCGCTTCCCATTAGCGTATTGTTTCATCCGGTTCTGAGCTCTCTGTAGATGGAACCAGGTGAGGTTAATCATCGCTTCCCGACTCTGCAAAACCTTGTCAACCTCCATGACTGTCGAGTCCCCTTCAACATACGGAATGTACACCGGAGGTGGATACCCATACAGAATCTCAAATGGTGTAGAATTAATGGCCGTTTTATGGGTGGTATTATACCACCACTCTGTCAGCGCCAACCACTCCCCCCATTTCTGTGGTGTCTAGCTGCAGAAACAACTCAAATATGTTTCCAAGATCTTGTTCACCTCCTCCGTTTGCCCGTCTGTTTGAGGGTGGTACGCTGTGGAGACTTTGAGTTTAACGTCCTGCAACCTTAAGAGTTCCTGCCAAAATTTGCTAAGGAAAACGGGATCCCGATCGCTAATTATAGCTTTCGACATACCATGCAGCTTAAAAACATGATTAAGAAACAATTTCGCGACATCCTAGTCAGAATATGGAAGCTTGAGGGAAATAAAATGCGCGTACTTCGTAAACCTATCTACTACCACCAAAATCACCGATCTCCCTTTCGACTGCGACAGCCCCTCCACAAAATCCATGCTTATTTCCTTCTAGCTTCCTTCGGGTATACTGAGAGGTTGCAGGAGCCCTGGGTAAGCTGCATTATCAAACTTGTTACGCTGGCAAACCGTACAGTTCTGAACGTAGTTGCATACATCCCGGCTCAGACCCTTCCAGAAGAATAAAGACTGTAGTCGCTTTGTGGTGGCCACTGCCTCAGCATGACCTCCCATGGCATCATCATGGCTGATGTTGATGATCTGTTGTCGGGGTTGGGCATTGGCTTCGACCACCAATTGTTGGACCCTGAATTTTTTTTAATGATGTCATTAAGCATGAACTGTGTTAATTATGTGTTTATGCCTTAATTTGATTGAATTGGGAGTCTTAGTACATAATTGAGGTTTATTTGAGTTTAATGTGGTTTAAATGGAAATTATAGGGTAAATATGTTTGGGGGCAAATTAGGAAGACCACTTAGGTGGGAGAGTTTGAGGCTTTGTAAGGAGGGGTGTTTTGGTATTTCCCTTCCCTTTAGACTTAAGAAAGACTTAGAAGAAATTAGGAAGAAAGAAAAGATGAGGAAAGGAGAAAAGAAGAAGAAGAGTTGCCGTAGGTGGAGGAAGAGGAGAAGAAAAGAGGGTTTGCGATCTTTGAGAATTTCCGACAGTTTGAAGCAATTTTCGGGTAAGTTTCTCTTCGTTTAATCTTGTTTTGGTTAGATTAAACCTAAAAATAGGTTGAATGTGTGAGAATCGATGGTTTAGGAATTTTAGGGCAAAAATGGATAGATTTCTTTGGGTTGATGATTTTGTGCAGGTTTTTAAGTTGTTAATGGGTTAGAAATGTAGTATAGGACTTGAATCAAAGTTTAGATGTGTTATATGTGCTTAAGGGAATGATTGAAGTTGGAAAATGCTGAAAAATTGGGTTCGGGAGTCATTCTCCAGGCCCGCACGTCGCGACGTGCACGTTTGTTGCGACGTGTGAAATTACATTCATCGCGACGTACGAGGAAGGCAACGTCGCGACGTGCGAGAGGGAGCACGCCGCGACGTGTGACGAAATTGTGTTCACCGCGACGAGCACAGGCCTTCGTTGCGACGAGCGGGCCGTTCGCTGCAACGAGCGGGCCGTTCGCTGCAACGAGCGGGGCTTCGCCGCGGCGAGCCTCCTGTGTTTCCGAGAGAGATTTTTGGGCATATATTTTGATGTAGATGTCCAATTGAGGTGATTTCAGATTCGTTGTGAAGTCAAGTGGAGACTTTTAGTGCTTTTATTTGGATTTTCACGCTTTTTTAATATTTCCTTTTGAATGTTAATTGAATGGAAACTTGGTTTGTTTAGGAAACCAAGCTGACCTGATCCAATCGCAAGAGGAAGGACAACAGTGAGTCAGATACTCAAGCGATTTTAGGTGGGTAATATATTTATGGTTGTTGTGTGTATGGGCAATATGTGTATGCTTGCTTGCATGTGTGTG
>JANIHY010000003.1:59938995-59952010 GCA_027479065.1 Erythroxylum brevipes
AAAAAATTTCACTCATTAATTATTTACTTTAATAAAATATGATAATTTTATTATTAATATTTATTAATTATATATTATATAAGATTAAAATAAAATAAATTACTCATTATTTTACAAAATCAATTTATCTCTAATTTTTATTTTTATGTTATTATTATTAATAATAAAATAATAGTGTAATTACATTAATTCTAACAACTAATTTTTAACTAGACAAATTGTAATAACCTTATTTTTATATGGATCGATATCTTTTCAAATCAAGTGAATTTTACTTTAGCTCATTTATTTTTTAATAAAATAAAGAGAAGATTTCTACTCATGACCATAGAACCATTTCATCTTAAAATATTTTTTTTCACATATTTAAGGAAGTGGTCTACTTGTTTCAAGCTACATAGATATCAAAAACTTAATTTTACTAACATATATCCTACTTTATTTCCTTGTCTCCTAAAGAATATAATAATTACAAAACTTGCCTTTTATAACATATTGGCCGAATGGGTGATTTATATGTTAAAAGTTTAATTAAACTTTATCATTATCTATGGTATCACTTTCATTATAAGGTTACTAAATCCACTCATTACACCTTGAATAGTATGCAAAAGTGATATCATAAACAACAATAAGGGCTTACTTGGATCATTTGTGAAAGAATGAAGTAAATCACAAATTTAACCAATCTCTAAAAAATTTGTTTTCAAAATTATATCAATATCTCTAAATTAACTAGTTGTGATGTCATATAGGCTAAGTTGGTAGCTCAATTATTAGGAACTTTTATAAACCTAATTCTTCTAGGGACTAGGATTCTACAAACATTTTTTGAAAAATATTAAAGTGCAATGTGATATTATAGGTAACGGCCAGGGCATATTTAGACCTTTTAAAAACATTAAGGTATAATTCAATCTTAGACTAACATGCTTGATGTATCATCTTTCAAACAAAATATGATCTTTATATTTATTTTGGATAAAGAAGATTATATTTTCTTAATAAAAAACCCAAGTTTACAGATGTATTTCAACTAATGATATCTATGATTCTTTATGTGTTGTTAAACATTTTATTTTCAAAAGACATCTAATAAAGGGAAACCCATCCATGTTGTGGAACAAAAGATCAAGCCACATCTTTATAGAAAGAATTCAAAAGTAAAGAAAAACATGTTCATAACTATTGATTTTAGTGACCTAGAGATATATGTCGATTGTTGCAAAGGCACGTTGATCAGAATAAAGAAGCAGTCAACTTATAATTGTGATCTTTTTTTTTATATCATTTATATGTGGACTATATCCACCATTTATAATTCTAGTTATTTTATGACTCTTATTGATAATTATTCTCGATATAGATATACTTTTTTAATTAAAGAAAACTTTAAAGTTCTTAACTTATTTAATATTTTTAAGTTGAGAATCATCTAGGAAAATCAATCAAGGCTTTAACTTGATAGTAAAGAAAAGTATTGTAGAAAAAATGAGGTTCATGAAAAAAAAGTTTATTTTCCAAATAGTTGTACTCTTATGGAATAATAACTTAGTTTACCATATTAGCATAATCACACCCTAAAGCACAAAATAAGGAGTATACATAACAAGACTAACCTCACAAATAACCTTTGGGTGAGGCTATTAAAATTGATTTGTACATTCGAAATAGGCTTTTAAAAAAATTATTGTCTGCACCTTTTAAGTTATGAAAAAACTAGAAAACTAATCTCAATTACCTCTAAGATTGGGGTTTCCTAAAAAGTTACATTTGTATAATTCTAATGAAAATAATTACATTCTCATTCTACTCAGTTATTATTTTATAGGTTATCTAAACCATTATAAAGGTTATAGGTACTAGTATCGAGGAGGATCTTTTGGAGTTACAAATAGCTAGGTTTATATAATATTATGTGTTTAACAAGGTATCTTATTCTCAAATGTCAAAAGATAATATGGTAGATAGGACTATAGTTCCTTCACCTATTTAGTTAAGGTTTACAGATTTTATACTTCTCATTTCAATACAAAATTAAAAATCTATACAGGTATATAGAGAGGCTCCTATGGAGCATAATAATGTTAAACGTGTTTAATTAAGGAGATCCAAGAGGCTTAGTGCATTATTTGATTTTGTGGTTTATCTTAATAAGAATGAATATGACAATAAACATGTTATTAGTTTAATTATTTTTTTGTATATTGTTTCTAGTCCTTATGTAAATTTATGGTAAGACAAAATAAAAGATGAAATACAATCTATAAAACACATTCATGTATGGGAACTTATGGATTTACTTTAAAACTATGAACATATTACTTGAAAAATAAGTTTATAAGATTAGGAAAGAACTCCTAAAGTATGGTTTAGAGGTTTAAAGCCAAGTTAGTTAATATGATTTCACTAAAAGAAAAATATTTTAATGTCAATTTGTCTCCTATATTATATAAAGATGCCTTCAAAATGATGATGCTAACAATATTTCATTATGATATTGAGCTATATGAGATTGATTTTTTTTTGAAAATTTAAGATATTATAAATAATCAAAGAAACATCGAGAACAATGTACAAAGAATGGCAAACCTAGAAAAGACAAAAGGGCCATCCAGATCCCATTCACAAATGCGTTAGCAGCACAGGACAATGAAGAGGAGAAGAAAAACATAACACATATTACAGCCTCAAACTACAATTAAATGTTCTAACGCCTTCTCATTGCCAAACAGAGCTGATCTTGCTTCCCATGCCCAAGGATGACCTCCCCAATCAAGTTAATAATGTAGTCTGCTAACTGATATTTATGCTATTCCAGTTGTTGATAAAGACGTCTGTTTCTCTCCCGCCAGATGTGATAGAGAACCATCTGAAAAGAGGTTCTAAGCATAACACAATTGTGCCTTCTGTCTGCATGAATAACTTCCTCTAGAACCGCAGTCTAGTAATAGGTAAAGGTTAGGAAACCTATCATATATAAGATTCGATTCCACATTGCTTTGGTATAAACGCATTCAAAAAATAGGTGATTTCGACTTTCATTGACTAACTTGCACAATACACATATGGGGTCATAGGTTCCGAACCACCTATCCTTTGTTCGCAATCTGTTTTTAATTGTGAGCCACAAGAATATATGAGATAGATTTTTAAACTACTTTATTGAACAAAGACCTTTATATAAATCTATATGGTACTCCACTTCTGTTTAATGCAAGGAAGCTAAAGAAGATAGGAATCACCTATATTTCAGTTGTAGATACTCAAAAGTAGTATGGAGTAGAATCTTGCACCTACTAGTGGAAGTTAATTACTCATACGAATGGAATGAATCTTTGAGTTGGATCATCAATCTCACCAAATAAGGAAAGCAAAATGGGTTGTTAATCAAAACAACTTTCATAACTACCATCTATGCTATTTGGAAGTAAAGAATTAACAAGTTGTACAAGGGAGTTAAAACAAAAAAAAATATCAGTTAGCAGACAAAATTCTCAACTGGGTCCAAGTAATACTGATGAAAAAAATGCAAAACTTACTCACCCTGGGAATGAAGAATATATGGAATCTATAATGCTTGTTTATCAATCTTTAAGACCAATCTTGCATTTTTAATTATATTGTAAGCGGAATTTTAGATAGTCTATTGTACTTCATTGAAATGTTGAACTAACTTTTGATAAAGTTAATACAATTTCAATCATTTTCTAAAAAAATGTTTCTAGTCAGTGTTATTTGAAGTGTGATGAGGTAATAACCTAATCTAATGTTATAGAAAATAAAGTTGAGAGATGTTTTTTTTTTCTTTTGTATTGTAATAATGACACAAATGAATGACTACTTAAGGATAAGGAATTAATATAATGACTCTACAAAGTTAGGGGGAGCAAGGTCATTTTTCGTAAATAATGTCTTACTTGAATCAAATAACTTAGGCATGTTAGATGAGGAAAAATAAAATTTTTTCCAAGTATTTTGATATGAAAAATCGTAGTGAAGGCTTTTTTGTCCTAGGTATTCAAGTGTATGGGGACATATCTCAAACGTGGTCGATCTCTCTCAACGAGCATATATTAAGTGTGTTTCTTAAATATTCAATATGAAAATTATAAATCTTATGCAACATTGGTCTTTTATAGAAATATTTTCTTTTGGCACAACGTCTAAATAATAAATTTAAAAGAGAGGTTACGACGAATATTCCTTATTCTAGTACATTTACTAGCAAAATGATAGACTATGAAGTTGATATTTATCTAACCTAGGTATAAGCCTTCAAAATGTACTTATATAAGTGTGTAGATACCTTTAAAGTGGTCAAAGATTATGTATTAATATATAAGAAAGTTGAGAACTAAAATATGATTGGACATATAGATTGTAATTTTTCTATGTCTAGATGATAGAAAATGCATATCATATTACAGATTTATGTTAAAAGATAGGCTTATTTTATGAAAAATTGTTAAGTAGCCACTTGTGACCATTCTTACTATACACATTGACAAAGATATGAGGTTGTTTCGTGAGTAGTCTAGCTGAGAAATTTGACTCCTGAATTATTTGTAATTAATTCTGTTGCTTAGATCTATCTAGTTGTACTTTGATAATCTTTTTATAATGTTTTTTTGGCAATAAGAGTAAGAATACCTTTAGATCTTAATAGTTAAAGGTAAAATGTTTGACCATAAAGGAGCTTATATAACAAGGTGACATCTTAGTGAAGCATGCTTTGAGTGAGTCTTGATCGCTATAATATATATTCATTTAAGTCTATTTATTTTTGCTTAACTAATATCATGTGTGTGTTTATTTTTATAATATTTTCCTTATAATTTGGTACTCATTTAGTTTATACTATTTACTTTTTAAAAACTTAGATGCATGGAAGATTTATAAATAAAAGGGTAAAATTATCCATAAGAGCTTGAAGTTAAAGAATGCATAAAAAGAAGCCAAAATAGTAATTCTAACTCTTAAACCTTCTTCACGCATTCTATTAACCCTATTAGAGATATAAATAAAAGGTTAAGTTGGTTGGAATGAGGGGGCAACATTAGAAGATAAATGAGCTAAATTAGGATAGCTATTTATTGAAAGTTAGGGACAGTATTGCAGATATCATACTAGAGTTGGTGCTTATTTTGGTATTGATATGAGACAGTTCTGATACCAATCAATTATAGATATTGTTTTAAATAATTTTTTAAAATTAAAATACTTTCTTAATTTTATAAAAATGCAAAATAATCTCTTAATATGTCTTTATAAATAAAATATAAACAAAATACTAAAAAAATGCGAAAACTTGTGTAAGTCATTGTATACAATAAGAAAAAATGGCTCTACTATAATAGCACAGTCCCAATGACCAAATCATAGTAAAGAAACCAAGCATGATAATGTTTATCTTTTGTCAATAAAAAACTTTCATGCATCATCAATCTTTTACAATTAAATGACCATAATATGTTAGGCGATGAAGAAGCAAACTTATTAACATTAATCTTTTTCAATCTATATAATAGTTTGAAATAAAGAATTTTTAATCATTTAATTTTATTCAATCTTTAATATATTTTATGTAAAAATGTCATTAGCCCGAGCTCGGATAGGTCGACTTGTGACCTGACTTGATCACGGGTTGACTGGGCCAATCCTACCCACTTTATATCTTTAAAAAATAAAAATATAATGTCATTTTAAAGTAATAATTTGACACAAATTTTATGACAATTTAATATTGTTTTAATTTTTAATCCGATTTTTAAAAGATTAATAAGACTTTTAATCGGGTGATTGAGATTCTTAAAAATAATTAAATATTTATCGTTTTATTTCGCAAGTAAGCTAAGGTCCAGTCACTGTCTTTGGGCTCTACAGAGAAAACACGGTACGGACCTTAACGGGGCTCTCGACCCATTATTCATTCGTCAGTGAAGATATTTTGTTGCTGACATGGCAGTCTCTTAGCGGCTTCCCTGATAATATCACCACCTATTGAGGCTAACTTCGTCATTTCGAGTCTCCTTTTCTTGGTACATGTCATTTCGATTCTCCTAAAAGCAGAGAGCAGGGGCATCTTTAGCTCGTCCCACAACACGCCACGTTCACTCAATTGCTCCATGCGAGATTCCAGGACACGTACCCGGTCCCATGTGGGCTTCACGTGAGGCTCCATATTCCTGCCACGTCATCATCGCACTGACCGAGCAAAATCCAAGAAAGATCCGACGAGAGCTATCAAGAGCCCGGCTTTTGATCTCCTTCCAGCTAATCAAATTCCGTCCCACGTGGAATGGTTTGTGACCTCCACTTGATCCACGTCAGCATCGCGAAGTCGTTCATAGAATCTATCCAACTTCGTTGGTTTTAAATTGATTCGTTCCTCGACCGATCAGTATTTTCATTCTCTTTCAACCTAAACCTAAATTCCACTGAAATTGATTCAGTTCTTCGATGTTTTGGTGATGCCTTGAAGGTAATTCTTAACTTTTCTATTTACTCGTTGTGAATTACTTCTTGATTTGAGTGATTCAGTTGGAGTATACGCTGAATATATTGTTTCTAAAACTTGTTTTTAGTTGAAGCTATGCTTCTTTTTCTCTGATCAGCTTTACTGTCTTGTTTTATGTGATTTCTTGAGGTGTTATGATCGTAGAGGTGTTAGCTTGAAGGGAAAAGGATGTGCAGTAGCTCTTGTGGAATAAGGAAGGTTTTGTTAGCTATTGAATCCATTGTGTTCCTCATTGTTGCCCTTTTTGAATCTGGTTGATGTGGATAATTCAAACTAGTGATAATAATGCTCCCTTGACCAATGGTTTTGCGGAACTGAATTGTGATATGCAAGAGGATGGAAAGGAAGTAAGGGATGGGGTCACCGGCGAGGGCCAGTGGCTCTCTGAGGAAGATGAATCACGGATTAATGAGGATGTTGAAGGTGTAAATGATGGGTGTATGAAAGTGGTTCAAGTCCAGGCTGTGGTTCAGAGGCCACAGCATCAAGCTCAAGAACCCTTGGTTCAGTGGGAGAGATTTCTGCCTTATCGGTCGATAAATATTTTACTGGCAGAAAATGATGATTCAACTCGACATGTCGTTACTGCATTACTTAGAAATTGTGGGTATGAAGGTATGTTTTGGTATGCCATCAAGTTACTCTGCTTGCCTGTGAGCTTACTTGATCCAAGATTTTAGGTAGATACACCTTTTCAGTTTGACCATCAAAGAAAAACTTAAGAGCCTTTATTTGATGATTTTGAACTTTTTCTATGCTCATTAATTTTATCTGTGCTCGTTTCTAATGTGAGAAGCTTTATGACTAGACAATTTTACTAGTCTATTTAGAAGTCGTTTGTGTGCAACTTTCTCCTCTTGTACTTTTGAAATAAAACTTCCTGCCACTTATAATTATTATTGCTGTTATTTTCAATATGATGTGCTCATTTATTGAGAATTCCTCCACCTGGCAGTGACTGCGGTAGCAGATGGTCTCCAAGCTTGGAAACTCTTGGAAGATCTGACTAATCATATTGATCTGGTTTTAACAGAGGTAATCCTGCCCTGTTTACCAGGCATTGGCCTTCTATGTAAGATTATGAACCACAAAACTCGCAAGAATACCCCTGTTGTTAGTGAGTACATTTCCACAACTCCTTTTCTTCTTATATTTGTTACAATTACTGTTTTACAACTTTCTTCTTAACAAATTGATACTTGTAACTGCTACACCTGGTGAGCTTTGTGCGCAGTGATGTCACCTCATGATTCCATGACTATAGTCTTTAAGTGTTTGTCAAAGGGTGCTGTTGACTATTTAGTGAAGCCTATTCGAAAGAATGAACTTAAAAACCTTTGGCAGCATGTTTGGAGGAAGTGCCATAGCGTGAGTTGTTATAATTATTCCATTTGTGCATCAATCTATATCATGGACCAATGTTGTACTCCAACTCCAGGTCTGTGCTCCATATATTCAAATTTCTCTCCTTTTGCATTCATTTTTCATCCTTTCATCAGTCTAGTGGTAGTGGGAGTGAAAGTGGTGTACGGACTCATAAATCCACAAAGTCAAAAAGTGAAGAGTCAGATAATGACTGCAATGATGAAGAAGAAATTGGGACTATTGGTTTGGATGTAGGGGACGGAAGTGATCATGGCAGTGGCACTCAGGTATCATACATTTTTACTGGAAAATAACTGAGTTATGAGGTCGTTCAGTGTAAGTCTTTCTGGTGATATGAATTGCCATTCTGGTGAACCCCATTTATTTACTGCTTGTTTATTGTGTTGCTTAAAAAAGTGAATCGTGGATTTTTATAGTACATTAGGGTGCACACTTGTTCTACCTTTGCATAAGCTTCTAAAAGACTTTTCTGTGGAAAGTTGATAACAAACTACTATCCTATAAGGTAAGAAAATGAACAATAAAATCTCATGTATTAACCTTTTGAGTTTTGAATTCCTAATGAAAATAGTAACTGAGGTTTAGAGCAGTCGATGGATAATTATTCAGTCACCTTCTATATTGTTCCTCAATTGTTTGTATAGCAGGAATGTGTCACAATGTTGCTAACTCTGCAGTATACTGTGATTGCATCCTAAGCTGGAAGCACACTCCGTTATGGAGACCAGTGTAAGCCTAGCATTAGGTAATTTAACATTTGTTTGTTTTCTACCTTCTCCTAGATCACAGAAGCAACTCATGGTATCGTCATATTATGTTAGGTACTCTTTATGTTTTTATCCTTTCAAATGTTCAAACATCTTGTCTGTTCCATCCTATGTGGTCTAGATCTCATCCATTTTCAATTTGGCAGTTTTCTATAAGAACCATGCCTGCTGCCTCATTATTGAAAAGAATATATATACTAGTGCAAAGAACATAACTAATCATGTGTTAAAGTCAAAGTTAAATGCATGGAGGTTAGTTGTTACTTAGAACAGAATTCTAAGTGCGGGACGTGGATGAAAGTGGGAATGCTTTAGATTTTGATGTTACTCATGTACATGCAATGAAAATTAGCTCTCCAATCATTATAAGAGCTCATACCTTAACATTCCAAATCTTTCCAAATCTTTAAAGAAAGTTATTCATGTTCATGTGTTTGTTTAGACTTTAGAATGTCACTTGGGTAAACATAGAGAGCTGCTCTTTGGAAAGGATAGATCTGCATGGTAAGCATTTTCTTGAATACAGACAGAACAAGTTCAGAAAACAGAAATTTGCGTAGGTGAGACTATTTACAGGACTTGTTACTAAACTGACAAGGAAGTGGCTAACAAGTACATGGATCAAGATGGGGAGGATATATGTGGCACCAGTATTTTATGAATCATTCTGCCATGGATTCTGTGTGGGTATATTTTTGTGTATGTTGTCCGCAGATAAATGTTTGAGATGTGTGTGTGCAGAAGAAACTATTTATCATTGATGATTTAAAGGACAGTTCTTACTCCAGAACTGAATGATATGAAATTGCCACTTTAGTTTCCGAATCTCACTTTTTTTCCTTTAGGGAACTTGGACAAAGAGAGCATTGGAAGTTAACCCCAAACCAACTTCACCATGGGAACAGTTAGCTGATCCTGCTGATAGCAGTTGTGCTGATATAATTCATTCAAAGCTTGAAGAACTAGGCAACAACTGTGTGGCCAAGGGCACATCTAAGGAGTGCGAAGGGCAGGGTAATGAATTTGGTACACGTGGCTTTGTTTGCAGCAATTATTATTTGACTTCAAATCTCTTTTTACGTAACTTTGTTTTATTTTTGGCTCAAAATTATGTTTACTAAAGGTTTAGGCAATGGTGTCATGGGTAAGGACTTGGAGATAAGGGTACCTACAATTCCAAATTTGCAGCTTGAAGATCGATGTGAAAGGGTACTGGTCAAAACAGATGGCAATACAAGAGATAAATTTCCTGAAATTAGTTCAAAGAATGATGAGGAAAAAGATAGACGGCTGGAGCTTAACAGTAAGGATGGAGAATTCAGAAATCAAGTTGCTGATTTAATGGGAGTCACAAATTGCACAGATCCTAAAATAGAAATTTCGGTCGCTGACACACAAAATAGCCTTTCCAAAGAAACTAAGGACATCCTTTCCCTTGAACTTAGTTTGAAAAGACTTAGTGATGTTCAAGATATAGGGACTTGTGGGCATGATCGAAAAATTCTCAGACGTTCAGACCTTTCTGCATTCTCAAGGTACCAGGATCTATTTGACGCTGTATATTTTCTCTCAAACCACCTATGCAGATAATGAATTCATTTATGAACCTTTACAAAGACAAATTGACAGTTGAAGATTATTGGTTACCCCTCAGGTACACTTCTACTGCTAATCAGGCGCAGACAGGAAATGTAGGTAGCTGCTCGTCACCAGCTAACAGTTCAGAGGCAATAAAACGAGAGTCGACGAAAAATGTACGATCTAACTCAAATAACACACCGGCCAATCTGCACTCGAATGGAAGTAGTAATAATAATGATATGGGCTCTACCACTAGTAATGCTTTCGCCAAACCAGCAATATTCGGTGACAAGCCAGTCCTTAAATCTACAGTTAGGAGTCAGCATCCCTTTCCTGCTTTTCATTCTGAGCAACATGGCCGTTCACCCGGTGCCCATTCTATGGGGCATGGTAAAGCCAATATTGCGATTAATACTATTCTTTCATCTACAACAAGAGAAGTGAATCAGCAGGTCCAAGTTCAGCATCACCACCACCATTATCATCATCACCACCACCATGTCCACAATGTGCTCCAGCAGCAGCAGCAGCAGCAGCAGAAGCTGGCTAACGATGATCATTTGTCCTCGAAGACTATGGCTGCAGCAGCACTGCAATGTGGGTCATCTAATGCTTTAATCACGGATGTCAAGGGAACAGCTGGATATCAAATTTTAAACGACAACGACACGGGAAGTGACCGTGGGAGCAATGAACAGAATGGGGGTACTGCTGCTTTAAATACCAGAGGAATAAACACGGACAGTGGTGATGGATTAGCTAGGAAAGGTGGAACAAGTGGTGGAATTTGTTATGGAAGTAGGAATGGAGTTGATCAAAACCAATTCTCACAAAGAGAGGCTGCTTTAAACAAATTTCGCCAGAAGAGGAAAGATAGATGCTTTGAGAAGAAGGTAATTGGGTCTGCATTTACCAATCAACAAAATGATAGAGATAATCCTACGCTAGTAATGCCAGTTATTTATGAGACAAGAACTTGTAGCTGTTTCTGTCACTACATTCCCCATATGCATCATAATATCCTTCATGTTAGTCAATTGATCGGAGGTAACTAATGGCATCTTTTCCAGGTTCGATATCAGAGCAGGAAGAAACTAGCAGAACAGAGACCACGTATTCGAGGACAGTTTGTACGACAAGCAGGGAGTGAATACAAGGACACAAATGATTGCAGCTGACACTAGCGTTATTTCCACAATTAGCAGGAAGAATTATTTTCAGCATCAAGGTTGGCTAGCTGTATTTATTCCAGGCACCGTACAGATTCCGCCGGTGCAAACTTTAGTTGCTTGCTGTGAAGAAATTAAGAGAACTATTGTATATTGTTTGAGCAAGGGACTCAGTAAATCCGTATAATGTTTTTATGATTGTATGCTGGGTGTGAATGCTTTACTACTAATAAGGCGGCGACCGGACGAGGGGTAACTGATAATAGACTCCTTCTACGGGCAAAGCTATGCCAGGAGCATGAAGCAAGGAAAGCAGCAGTAGCTGTGAGTATAGCCTGTGACAGTCATTACTGTGTTTTCGATTATTTGCATAATTAGAGAGTCCAGTATTAGTCAAGTTCTAATTCGATTAGGAGTCTGTAAGTTTCAGCCTTTGTGTCAAACTCGAAGTACTACAACAAGGCTATTGTCATTCATTGATAAAAATCATCGAGATTACAAAGCTAATCAAGAGATTGATAGCTTTCATAATTGCTTTTCTTAGATCTTTTATTTCAGTTATGATATTTTTATCATATTTTATTAAATTTTATCTACAAAATTGGAACAAAATAATTGGAATAAAAGATTTGATGTATGCATTAATATATCACAAATTGGTATTTATTGGTATTAACTACTTGCCTTTGGATTGTTTTAATATCTTAGTAGAGAATATAGCTTATGAAATTAAAAAAAAGGACTCATTTCCATTTGGTGTGCAATCATTTTCATGAATTGTAGGCTTTTTCCTTTCCGTGTGGTCCTGTAGTTCTCTCCTTTTCTGTTATTGGTCATTTGCTATGCTTAGTACAAGTGTATAACCAGATACAGGAAAAAAGTTCTTCAAGATGGAATCATAATTCAGAAGAAATGACGGCTGAGAATTCGTATGGGGCGTAAACACAGCAGGACACATATACGCTCGCCAGTGATGACACACGGACACATGTCATCCACATAGAAATACAGGGAAGTTCTAACTTAACCATTTTGGTCATCTTATCATTCCCCCCTGGTACTAGCATTGAGACTAGGCTCTAAAAGATAGCCTTTTCAAGTACACAGAGAGTTAAAGACACATCTATTTTTTATAGGACAAGGGATGTTAGATAGGACAAAGGACACTACTTAACTGTTTACTTCTAGCTTCCTCTATCGTTCGAAAGAGTTCAAATCTTTTGTTTAATTTTATAGTATCTTATTATATTCAATAAATCTCAGTCATTTATTTATATAAGACCTACATAAATAAATGGTTGAGATTCATTGAACATAATAAAATACTATAAAATTTAAACACGAGTCCTACATAATTAAATGGCTAAGATTTTATGGGACATAATAAAATACCATAAAATTAGACAGAAGATTTTATCCCTATTTGAAAAGACCCAAGGTAACACTTCCATACACATATAAGCTCGCCAATGATGACACATGGACGCATCATCCATGTAGAAATACAGGGAAGTTTTTTTTAGTTCCTCACCAGATATTTTAGGACCGTCTTAATTATTAAAAAAAATCTTTAAATCATCCACTTCCAGATT
>JANIHY010000003.1:60096317-60126741 GCA_027479065.1 Erythroxylum brevipes
ATACACTTAAAATTAAAACTGCCTTTTATTTTTATATTATTAAACAATTTACTGTATGAAACTCATTTTAAAAAGATATTTTTTAAATGACAGTTAAACAGTCAATTGATTTTTTTAAATTTATTTTAAAAAAAGATGTATACAAAAAATTTTACTAATAAAATATCTATTGATATAAGCCAAACAAATAGAAGTTTAGCCACTCAAATTGTTTAGGTTGTTTTCATTTTTAATTTAAAATTAAAAATTTAGGTCATTCTTGATAGAGTCGAGCTTTGGGCCATTTAGGCTCGATTAGACTCGAGCTTGGGCTCCGCTACATGGGGCTCAATCACGTATCCAACCGAAACCCAAGTTTAAGTAAAAGCTGTTGGGTCGGTCTCAGGCCTGGGTGGGCCGGCCAGGTTTACTGCCACCGCTAACTACAACTCTAGCATTGGGCTTTGAGCTTAGCCTTATTTCGTTAGTCATCAATGAAAGGTTGAACTTGCTTTATAGCCCATCAAGTTTAAAAATTGCCCTTATGGAAACTAGTAATATGACCCCAATCTAGATGCCTGGATCCTAAAATCATTAGAGTAAGACTGGTAGGTTAATTACATAAAGGCAAAAACGAAAGGAAAAGACCGGTAGGTATAGGTCATTTGATGTTTGAAAGCGAATCTCTAAACGACGTCGCACCGAGTTCTGCCTCTTAACCACCGAACTCCAAGAGATGAGTGGAGAACTTCCGACCATTTCTTCCTCTTCAACCCGCGTAAACGACATCGCATGCTCTTTTTTTTTTTAATTCACGAGATATTTTAGAAAAATCGAATGGACCTTTATTTTAGAAAGATTGATACATATTCTAGAGAAGTTACTTATAAAAACATAAAGCTCTAATTTTAAATTTTAAATAGTTACACACGTTAAAAAAAAAAATCAAACTCGTGACTTGACTTAAAACAAGTAGAATTTCTTACCAATTCACAAGTAATAAGGCTCCAGCCTTTTTTTTTTTCTTTAACCGAAAGGATAATATTTGATTTTCATGATACCAAAGAGAGCAGAAGTCTGTTTCTTTCTAAGTCACATCTGCTGATTGTTTCGCGAAGCAATTTTTTCCCAAGAAAGTGAGAATTTTCCCGAGAAAGAGTAAGAAAATGTCGTGGTTGAGATCCGCAGTTAACAAGGCAGTGCAGGTGGGGAACAAGAACAACCTCACTCGCGCTGTCAGGAACTACGCTGACTCCGTCGTCCAGCACGCCGGCCAAGCTGTCGCTGAAGGCGCCAAAATCCTGCAAGATCGCATTGTAATCATTTTTCAAAAGTCGACCTGTCCTTTTCTTTTTTCCTTCAAATTTTACTTCCTGGAAACTCTTGTAATCGGTTAACTGTTGCATTTAGGGGTTTTTATTGAGAGGTTTTGTGATTTTGACTTTCCTTTTCTTTCTTGTTTTGATTCGGCGATGCGTTTCAGGGGAATCGGAGCTTTAGAAGCGTTAAGCAAACAGTGAAGAGACTAGAGGAGGCTGCGGTCTCTTGTAGAGGCTCCGAGAGAGTTATGTTGTTGAAAAGATGGTTGGTTGTGCTCAAAGAGGTTGAGAAATTTGTGGCTAGTTCTGCTGAAGATAAAAGGAAGAGTCTTGAGGAACACTTCGTCAACGATGACGGTAAAGATAGTCCAAAACGATCAGCTGTGGTAAGTCAATGCATCATTAGGTAACATACCAAAATTTTGTCCATTGTGAAATTTGTTTTAGAACGATTTTGACGGAAATTGTTTTTGTGTTTGCTGCTGAATCAAGTAGGTGTTATATTTCGATTCGGATGTTGGAGGTGAGCCAATGAACTTTCGAGATGTTTTTCTTCAAAGTCAGGCTCTGGAGGGCATAACATTATCCATGGTATGGTAAACTAAGTTCAGCATTTCAGTTTCTAATTCAAGTTAAGCCTGTGATATAATAAACCTTGAAAACACTCGTTGCCAACATAGACTTCATCTTCGTGTAATGACGTGCACATATTGGTTTGAAATTTGGAGTGTTTGCTTAATCGAAGTTGTAGACGCATAGCCCTTTAGTTCTTCTTCATCAAACACAAAAGCAGCTGTAATGTGGATGTCCTAAATCCTTATGTTTAACTACTTGTTCATATAATTCCTGGGCATGAAGGTTAACTCCAGGCTAACTGTTTTCTATGATTCAGATTCTTGAGCCGCCAACCGAAGAAGAAATTTCTTTGCTTCAGGTGATGTTCAGGTGATTCTGCTTGCTACTTGATTATTAATTCAGCGGTCAAATCATGGTTTGAGATGATATTACTTTATTTGGCTATTCGTGGGGCCATTAGAAACGTATCATTTTTGATGAGGCAAAAACATTATAATTTCCAAGGCTTCATGGGGACCTTAATTTATTAGTTCTAGTTTTACAAGCAAGTACTTAGTTTAATTTGGCCATTCACATGGATCCGCTTGGATATGTAGTGTAGCTTGGTATACATATAGAGCCAGAATCTTAGTTTAATTTCGCAATTCACTTGGATCTGCTTGGATATGTAATGTAGCATGGTATTCATATAGAGCCAGAATCTAGCTCTTAATATGAGCCTGAAAAGAATCATACTTTTCATTTACTTTCTTCAAATATAATTACATGCAGGCATTGTTTAACTGGAGGGAAAGAAGTTCATAATGCTATTGTGAGTAGTATACAGGATCTTGCCACAGCTTTTGCAAGATATCAAGATGAAGTGCTGGTAAGAAATGAAGATGAACTAAAATCATTTTGTAAGAATTCTTCTTGGATTCATTAACAACATGCTGATGTTTGTTCTCCTGGTATAGAATATATGTTCTAAACTTGAATTGGTTAATGCTTTGAGCTGAGAATCATTGTTTGAAAAAATGACTAACAGAAGTGAGTATGAGATCCACTTAGGAATACAATGCTGCTCTTTACAATTCTGAAATAAGATGATTACATAATCCTGCTTCTCCATCAATTTGGTGAGTGGTTACGTCAAGTTGGAATAACAGGATGATTTGCTAGAGCATTTTTGGAGGACTTCTCAATGACTGCTTACTTTTCTTTTTATTCTTTTGTAATGAAAATGAAGATGGATTATTTGACCTTTCTTTCTATTTTCCTGACTTTAGGTGAAGCGGGAGGAACTGCTCCAATTTGTGCAAGGAGCAATAACTGGATTAAAAATTAGTGCTGAATTTAGCAGGTAATTGTTGAGATTTTGGTTATCTCATCTTTGCTGCGGCCCATTTCTTGTTCTTGCTCTGTGAAATTGATTTTGAAGTTTAATTTGACTCTATGAAACTGTGCAGTTTATGTTTTCACTGCAGTATGTATTTGAATTATGATGGATGATGATGGAGTGGAGGAAAGTTATTTTTCCTTGTTAATTACTCAGGAAACCAAAATAATGTGAAAGTATAGTTACTCATTTGTTTTACTATCTGTGCAAGTTAAGGAAACATGCTATGGGTCATATTCCCACCTCCGAAATCCTTAGCACATAGTATATTGAATATATGAAGGAAAAATGTTAGTTGATGTTTCTTAATATGTTATTTGATGCATATTTGGTCACAGAATAGATGCTGAAGCCTCAAATCTGAGGAATAAACTTGATGAAATTAGTGGCTCACAGAAACCATTGGATGAAGGTCAAGAAAAAACTTCTGATGAAACTAGTGAAGATGCTATTCAGGTGAGCTGAATAAATTGTTCTCTTTTTCCCTCCCTTGTATTTGGAGTGACCATAATAATGGCTTTCATGCTAGCATGCTGATTTTTAGTGTATTTTATTTTTTCTTGGACAATGGTGACAATTTATTTCTCCTCTGTCATGTCAAAATTATGCGTTCTGAGTTAAGATTATTCATGGCAGGTGTTTATACTATTTTCCAAATGGCCCTTATCAAGTCCAATAAGAATAACTGGAAAAGATACACAAGGCTACCATGATACTATCAAAAAATCATTGAAGTTATATAAAAAAGTTGGCCCAGAAACACAATGCGTTGCAACTTGCATACAAATAACTTCCTGATTTCTGATTTCATTCTTGAAATGGCCTTAAGCATGAGAATACCTGTAGAATCTTGTCTATTTTTATGTGTCAATAGAGGCATGTCGGTGTTGGAAAACTATGAATAAACGTGTATAATGTAGGTCCTGAGAAAAGCTCTCGCACAAATCCGAATTTGTTCCAAGTTAGAAGGACTTCTACTGAGAAAGAAAAACTTGAACTCTGGAGACTCTCCTGAGATTCATTCTCAAAAGGTAGGCTATGCTTGCACTGTTGGATTGTCTTTTATAGTTACATGCTTGTCTTAAAGGTTTTGATATGCTTTCTGTCGTTGTGTCATCAACTGGATACAGGTTGACAGTTGCTGTTCTCGCATTTTTCTTTTCGTGGAACTTTAATATATATCATAATATGGGTGCTTGCTTGGATGTCTCTTCATCTCTTTACTTTTCCTTAAAATTGATACTCTTGAATGTGGTTTTGTCTTGCATGAAGGGTTATTTTTTATAATATTCTTTCTAATATCAACCAGAGATGATATTTATCCCAGACTACAAAGCTGTGTCCATTGTCACTCACCTGTTTTTCTTTTATGAGCAGATTGACAAGTTGAAGGTGTTGTCAGAATCTCTCGCTAACTCCATGAAAAAATCTGAAAAGCGTATACTAGATAGCAGGTATAGAACCTAATTGAAGCACGAATCATTTTCTCTAGTCTCTTGACTTCCACCTCGTAATTGGGTGTGTAATAATAGTTGTTTATTCAGGCTTTGTCTGCCCTTTTTTAGTTCTATTACTGGAAATATTATATCACTGCATTAAGATGTTCCATGAATTCTATGCGTTTGAAGGAAGATCGAGTTAAAATTATGTTTAGAGAACATGGATTTTTGGTTGGTGACTTGAGATCTAACTCATGATTCGGTCCTAGTTTTAACAAGAATGATGATCTTAGTTACTTGGAGGAATCGGTGAATCATGTTTTGTCTCATTTTAAGGAAAATGATGCATGTCCCATTCATCATGCATATAAATAATGGTGAACAAATGAAATGAGTAAACTAGAGTGAGACTCATGTTGTTTTCTCTTTCTTTTATCCTCCTGTATTTGGCAGATTGCAAAAGGAAGAGGCACTTAAAGTTCGTGTTACCAAAGCTGACGAAGCTAATGGAAAAGAGAAGGTAGTGTGCTTTTGCATCAATATTTTGGATTCTCATTTGTTGTTAGATTGCTCTATGATTCAAACCTAGTCGTAAAGCCCTTGGAGGTTAAATCAAAATAATCCAAGGATTGCACTATAAGGTGCAACCCCGGGTCATTTACTTAATCAGAACCTAAAATGAATGGACCTAAGTTAACCTATATGCCATGCTATGCAAGCTAATTGGGAAAAAGAGGGGTTTTGATTTTTGAAATCATTAATTGAACTAAATTGAATTATAAAATATATTTTTTTGGATTTTAGAAAACAGAAAGATTAAAAACAGGAGATTAAACAATGATAGAATCCTCTTGAAAATGAGCTCTGGCTATCATAGTCGAAATTGATTTTAGTGGGAATAGGAATCACTAAGCTTCAAAATGGTAAACCGTAAAGTACTCTTTAAGTCCAAGATCTTAATCAATGGAACTCCATTTCTTAAGATCTTGTTAAGGGCTCTTAGTGTGTGTAGTAGGATCAGCCAATGCAATAGGTCAAACGAAATCTAGAATCAACTCAATATCAAACATAACCAAGCAAGATAAGACAAAATCAAGAAGATTACAAATAGACATATATGAAACTTCATATATTTAAGCTCAAAGTTCTACATAAACTAATCCAAACTATACATAATGAATATCCAACGTTTGATTAAAACTATAATTAAGTAGCTCAGCTACAAATTACAAATCCTAGACCTAGGAATTTATAAATTCATAGCTGAACCATGGATTAAACTACTTCCCTTTAAGCTCATTGAATTCCAGCCATTGCTACACCTTCAAGAGGAAAAGAAACGCCTAGCCACGCATTGCACTCGGAAGCTTTACAACTGGGAATCAATTTGAGTCACCCATGGTGGAGGTTTGACAGTGGAAAAATGGAGGAAATTAGGGTTAAACGAGAGAAAGATGAGAGAGGACTAAGATGGTTGCTCTTCCCTCTTGAGTTCATATGTCACTTATCTCGAAATAGGGTTTCTAAATCGGTATTCGTGTCAGTTTGCACGAATGGGTAAGTGTTCGGGTCTGGGTTGCTGATTCGAAGGTTTCGCTGCGACAGAGTCAATCAGCAACCCAGACACTTCGCCACGATGAACTTTTTCCAAGAGGTCTTCTTGCTTGATCTTGTGACTTGCAATTTCTTGGTCTTCACTCTTGACTCTACTTCTGGAGTGTCCTGTAATGAAAAGCAATAGTTTGCAATATCAATTGTCCTAGAAACCAAGTGAGTGCAATTACTAACTAATTATAACAATTTTACCCTCAAACTACATTAATTCAAAACAAGCACACTTAAGTTAAATTAAGCACAATATCCAACAAAAAGAGCCAAAAAAGAAACTGCATTTTTAACTCAGGCTTTACTGCAAATTTTCGGAAGTCTTTTGTTTAAAAGCGATATATCTTCCCGTGAGAAGTTGTGCAGTGGGAGCTATACTATTGAAATTTTGTGCCCTCTTGCGCAAGCTTTTGACACGATTTTGCTATGTGAGTGATATTTTACTTTTACCTATTTAACGCATGGGACTTGGCTTTAAGTAACATTGATATATACATACATACATACATATATATATATATAGGCATTCTGATATATTTAATCAAGTTCTTTTGCTATTCTAAGCGTTGCTGTCTGTTTGGTTTGATTGGCATATATGGAAAGGTCTTTTCAGTTAGCTGCATAATGTTCCTCAGATAAGCCATTGCACATTAGAAGTTAGAAATTCTTTTTATAACGCTTTACTTGAAAACTTTATTTCTTCCCAGGCATAGCTTTCTTCATGGTTTATGATCTTTCTAAGCTTTGTGCTAGGCCCACATAGGAAGAGAAATAGATGCTACTGCTAAGCATGCTAGAAGTTTTGTTCCCCTTATTGTAATGGAAATTTTATTTTTCTTTCCGTTCTTTCTAGGAAATATCAGCTGAGATTGCAGGGCTTGAAAAAGAAAGAGATGAACTTGAAGCTCAACTGAAAAAGGTTTTTCCTCTTTCCCAATTCTCCTGTTCAAGTCACCCCTTCTCCTTCAACTGACTGCTGGTTTGGTACCACTGTAACTGGGATTTGTTTTATCATATTATACTTCGGAATATACTTATTTTAATGTTAACGCTGCTACATAACTTATTTTACTGCATAAACTTCTGGTTATCAAATACTTTTCGCAAAGCTGATGTAAAATTGATTGATGTTGAAATTGGAGAATTAGAGATCTGATGTTTAAGTGGCATCAAAACAGGCTTAAAACAACTTCAATTTTATAGTGGCATATCCTGATTCCATTTCTGATGGACTTCTGAACTAGTTGCACCCCATGTAGTCTCTGATTTGTAGGCATTCTTGTACCCTTTTGAAACTAAAACATATGAATCATTCAATGGATTGGTCAATGAATTATTTGAACTGATATGCTTGCTTTAGAATTAGCTATTTATACTTTAGTGATGACAAGTACATAATGACTGTTCATTCTTTTAGGTTAATATCTCTTTGGCTGCTGCAAATGCACGCCTTAGGAATGCCAGGGAAGAAAGAGATCAATTTGACGAAGCTAACAATCAGATTCTGGAGCATTTAACAACAAAGGTTTTGAATTTTCTTCTTGGGCGTTCTTTCTAAATTTATGAGTTTGCAATTATTTAGTGCGAGGTCTTTGGTCTTCTCATTATTTGCATGTTTGTTGTTTTTTCTTAATCTGTTTGTAGGAAGATGAACTGTCAAAGTCAATTTCTGCATGCAAAATAGAAGCAGATGTTCTCAGCACATGGATTAATTTTCTGGAAGATTCTTGGACTCTTCAACGCTATGCTACAGAAAATAAGGAGAAGCAGGTCAAGTAAGTAATATTATGTTATTGAGTTGGTGACATTCCCCATTTCTATACTGTAGTTGATTTGTTTTGCCTGTGGAGGTTTATGAGGGGGAGCAAATTTATCTTTGTTGTGTCTCATTCCTCATTACTGAAATTGCCTTCCAATCTTGTGGATGATTGTTTACTCTTTCAAGTGATGAGCTGGGGAGACACGAGGAGTATTTTACAAATTTGGCTATCCAACTTCTCTCCGATTACAAGGTTTGGTTTAGTTGTGAATAAAATTTAACCAAATTAGGAATTCTTGTCTATCACCTCTCTCTCTCTCTCGCTGTGTATGTATGCATTGTTCCTCATACTCCACACCCATCTATCATGCAGAAAGAGCTGGAACCTTCAGTCACCCGAATTGGAAAATATGTAGAGAACCTAAAGCAACTAAGTGAAGGGTAATGCAGTAGGCTGACATGATGAGTTATGTCTTGAACCCCTATTAAATTTTTAGTCCACTTGATGATACAGGTCGGGGATGGCATCTAGTGCAGAGAATGAAGATTCTAAAGTACTAAACCCAAGGAAAAATCTTGAGGAAGAATATCTGGGCTATGAAGCTAAGGTAGGCTAGGTTTCGTTTCCTGCTTGCTGAGTCAGTGCTCCTATATATGAACAAAAGATTTATGCATTCTGCATTTACTGCAAAATGCTTTTTTTTTTTCTCTCTTCCTGCACAGGATGCTTGAATGATGGATATTGCGTATGTACCCTTAGTTTACATGGAAACATATCTTAATTTGGTTGCCTACATTTGGATAAAGAACATGAAGGGATTGCATTTCTGATTTTTTTTACATTATGCATATCGTGTTGAGGTCAGGAGTCTTATGATTATTGATGCTTTTGCTATTTAATACTGTAATCAACTTATCAGATTGTTATTAGACACCCCTCTTCTTTCCCAATTTTCTCCCTTCTCTTCGGGAAATGGAACAAGACCATAACTTCAGCAGCTTCTGGGAACACCTGTGATTTCTGCCTTATTTGTTCTGTTATCCATGGCTTCTTCTACAAAATAATTCTATGTTTGTTACTTTTGAAATTGAAGTTTCCTCATTGATATCCACGTGCCCAAATTAATGTTTACTGGATCTTTGAGAAATTTGATTAGATGCACTATTGCAGTGTAAGATTTCCAACATGGCCTAATATCCCATTATATTAAGGGCACAACTCCTGGGGGATAGATCACAAATCTTAAAATTTATCCTGCCTTATTTCAGATTATTGCCATCTTCAGCGTAGTGGACAACATGAAAGAGCAATTTTATGCTTCCCAGGAGGCAAGTTCTAGGTGGTATTCTATCTCAGTCCAATATTCCTTTGTTTTATTCGTCCTTCTTTTGGACATTATTCATTATTTACATTATTTAGCTGCATATTGTATGGAAATATTAAAATTTCGATCTTTCTGATTCAGGAAAGATGACATGTGCATTAAAGAGCTATTTGAGGATATTGGAAAGTTAAGGGTGGAATTTGACTCCATTGAAAGACCGGATCTGGATGTGGAGATGCCATCTCCAAAAGCAGAAATTGCATCAGAGAAGTCGGTTGGAAGTTCATCCAACCAGCCAATGGAAGATCCTGCTACTATGGGAAAATCTGAGTCAGATGATGATCCCAAGGCATCCGCTGTTGAGGTACAGTCGGTTCTTGACCATGCAGCAGAACTAGCAAAGCTGGAGTCAGAGATTGGAAAGGTTGGTCGAGACTACTCAGGAGAAGAGATTGGTGACTGGGAATTTGATGAGCTTGAACGAGAGCTGAGATCTGGTGATGCAGCTGCAAGCAAGTAATAGAAAGCTCTTCTCGTATAGGTTATTGCTGTAATTATATGTGAGGTAGTGATGATCTTAATCAATGAGACGTGATGTTCGTCTTTTCCCTGACCTTCCCGGAAGCTATAACCAAATTAAAAGCTTTTGGTGTAACATACTTATAACAGTACTGAAGTTTATACTTGTTGATTCTTCTGTAAATTGTCAAAGTTGTAACGCGGATTTGATGAACTGTATCAATGAAAGTTTATTTGAATGTATATGGATAATCTTAATGATTACTGGGACATTCTGGGACATTGCTTGCTCATATCGTGCAGCAGAAATATAAGCTGGTCACCAAGAGTCAAATTCAGAAAGGTATATGGCCAAAGGTGGCAGTGGGGACGACTCATTGGTTGCGGAGATGACCCTCAAGTAGAATGGGATTTAGAACACCTCAGTTTATACAAATTTATGGAAAATCAGAAAGGTAGGCACATATGGTGATAACAAGTTTCCTGATCTGGAAATTGTGATTCTGTCTTTTGGTGAACATAATGATTATGCAGGGCCATGGATGCCTTCAAGGCAAGAGTACAGGAGATGGTGGATTGGTAGCCCCCCACTGGCATTGGAGTTTTGTTAAAGAATGTCATTGAAACGACTGCCACTTTTGTGGCTATTGTAGTTTTATTACATCTGCTGCTGGTTGGATATCTAGCAAATGGAACCCATTAGCTCAGAACAAAGACTGCTTGAACTTGGAGGTTGGTAGAAAACGACCTTGGCAACCATATGTTCTGGGTGGTGGGTCTACAGGATAGACACATCTGTGGCCATTCTTTACTTCTGCTTCGGTTATGTCCCAGCAGAATCCTAGTTTCATATCTGAGACAGAGACAACAGTTTGTGAAGGTATCATTCAGCAGAGCTAGATGTGGTAAACTAGTTCTGAGAAAAAAAAAGAACCGATGGAATGTGTCGGAATACAATACGATGCTCGGATATAGACAGAGGTGGAAGGGACCATTTATGTCCAATACTTCAGGCATGATAGTTGCCTGCCAATGATGCCAATTTTATGCAAGTGATGGAAGTTTTTGAGTATGAATTATCTTCAGATGGACTGAGTTATCATATTCCCATTTCCTATTCAAACCAGTGGGTAAGGTCAAGCTTATGAATGGATCTGCTGAGGCTAACAGCTTCCTTTTGACAATCCACTTGGTGGTTCCTAAAAAGGACTTGCAAGTTCCAAGAGAAAGTAGTTGCACAATGTGGTATAGACCCTTTTCAAATGAATATAAAACAAAAAGGAAAAGATCAGAAAATTTTTGAACTCCGATGGTATGTTCCTTCCATTGACATTTGTCTGAAGTCATGAGTTTCATACTGTTATATAAAGTAATACTAATAATACAAGAAGACAAAAAGATAGGGTGAGTTCTTAAATACAGGAGGAGTGTGTGACAAAAGGAAAGACCAACAAAAGTCTCGTGCTTTGTTGGGGCATAACCATCCACAATTCCTTTTTATCTCCACCATAAAATGTCGGCCTATGTGTTGTTTTCTTAGTGAAGCTAACACTTCATTCTCTGTAGTCAATTCATTTCATAGTAACTACAATCTCCATTAAGGATTGGCCTATCAAACTTAGGTTTGGATTTTTGATTCATTTTTATGGAGAGGGTTTTAATTGTTATGAAAAGAATAAAAAAAGGACTTAAAACAACTTTTTGTGAACCAAAAAGAGGATATGATTGTTAACAAGATGATGCAAAAGGCAGACACTTATATCAAGTGAAACAAAACAATCCCAGGAATCCAGTAAAAGTAGTGACACTTAGTAAAGTGTTAAAAGTAACCTTTAGTTATAAATTTATTAGCTTTTTCAAGCTTGCTCACTTAATTAAAGGGAAGAGAAGAAAAAAATGATTTGTTATATAGTAATAATGTATATAAAGACATGGGCTCGTTTGAAATTCCAGCCACTTGACCTTAAGAAGATGTTGCAT
The DNA here is from genome assembly GCA_027479065.1 of Erythroxylum brevipes. Classification (NCBI taxonomy): domain Eukaryota; kingdom Viridiplantae; phylum Streptophyta; class Magnoliopsida; order Malpighiales; family Erythroxylaceae; genus Erythroxylum; species Erythroxylum brevipes. The sequence goes on from JANIHY010000003.1 coordinate 60,108,197, forward strand.
AAGACAAAAGAAATGTTAAATAGTTTTCAAGGACATGGCCTTGTCTTATCAGCATTTCAGGCTCCAAATACTGTATTGGAGCTTGTTTTTGTCTTGTTTTTGTTTGAATTTGTTAATTATAATGGGATTAGACTTTTGATCATCAAAAGGTATGTTGTTTAGAAATTTTCTTTGTGAATAATCCTTAAATCACATAATTCGAATAAGTTATCGATTGATATTAATAAATCCAATGTGTTTTTGTTTCTGACTAGTCATAATCTTGAATGAATAAAGTTGTCTTAATTTTTGGATTTACTCGTAGGAAAGTATAATTTCAGGGAATCCTGCAAAACAAAACAGAATATGATCAATTCCTGAGCTAACAAGAGGTGCATGAGTCTCTTCCTAAACAAACTTTATTAAAGAAAACTTTGTGTGTGTGTGTGTGTGTGTGTGATGTGTGATATGTGAGATGACTTCCTTACCCACGTTTATAGTGTAACAGGCAGTGACAAATCAGCTATCAGTTTATAAGAAAAAGAAAGAACAAAAATGGGTCAATGTTGGACCATTAGAGCAATTCCCATTTTCATAATGTTAGAACATATCTGGAAGCAATAAAAAGACTAAAAAAGATTCTGAACACTGTCTACAGTTTCTTAGCTTTGTCAGGCTTTTAAATATTGGAACTTTCCCTTAATTTTCTCATTGCTCTACCATTTCTAAGCACACAATTACTCACTCTAGGCACAAAAAGTGAGCATACCTAACAGAGAGAGATCAATCATAGTTTCTGTACTTGATCTGCTAAAGATGGCTTTGAACCTCCAGTTGTATGATCATGCAGAGGAAGAGTATATTGACATGGAAGTTAGCTCATACTCCAACTTCATGTGCCGCTCTATAAGCTCTCCTCCACATCAAAGAGAGTTTGAGTTCCAGATGTCTTCCAATTCACTAGAAAAGCAGTACAGTACAACTTCACCAGCTGATGAACTTTTCTACAAAGGAAAGCTCCTTCCTCTTCACCTCCCACCACGTTTACAAATGGTTGAAAAGCTCTTGGAAAGCTCCAACTTTGGCTATAATGAGAGAAAAGATGCTTATGAAGAATTCTATGGCACACCATCGATGACAACTGCAGCTACACCAACAACTAGAAGTACCCCATTTGAGTCCTGCAATGTTTCTCCTGCTGAGTCTTGCTATGTTAGTAGAGAACTGAATCCTGAAGAGTACTTCTTCGAGTATAATTCAACTGAATCCAGTGATTTCACTGGAGAGAATACAAAGAAACCATGGTCCCGAAAGCTCAATATAATCAAACAGTCTTCATCAATTGGTTCAAAGTTGAAAGCTTCTAGGGCTTATCTCAAGTCTTTGTTTGGCAGGTCAGGTTGTTCAGCAGATTCCTGTGCTGCTGCTACAAAAGTTGCAGACGAAGGGACAGTTTCAAGAGCCAAAGAATCAATGAACAGACATGTAAAGGCTGGAAAGAAAAATCCTTTCGGGCAAATACAGAGAGAAAAGTACCAGTTATCAACAAACGCAAGCCAGAAGTTGAGCAAAGAAACTGAGGATGGAAGTGGTCGGCTTCACAGAAGATCTTTCTCAATGTCAATCAAACGGCATTCCATAACCAAGCTTTCATTGTCTTCTTCATCATCAAGCTCAACCAATTCAAACAGGTCTAGTGAGCTGCCTTTTCTCAAGAGAAGCAGCAGTACAAATTCAGAGATTGAGAATCCAATTCAAGGGGCAATAGCTCATTGCAAGCAATCACAACAGTTGTCCCACGCAAGGAAGACTGCAAGTGAATTGGGGTTTTATTCATTTTCAACTTCCAAAATTGAAAATCAAGAAAGATCTGTTCTTTGCAGGGGATGAGCTTCAACAGAAAAAGGAAAAGCATAGAATCTAGGCTGCTTTCTGATGTTCTTTTTTCATGCCTTTCATTATCCTGATTTCATGCTTACTTCTGTTGAGCAGGAGTTGTTATTAGTACCAAGTCCTTAAATGTTGAGCAGATCATATCCCAATGGAAGTTTATGCAACTGAAAAATAATTGGCCATTCATTCCTAAAATCCAAGACATGAGTTTAGAATCAGCACCTATTCAACAAAAGATATATCCTATGCCTACTCCTGATAGTTCACTTGGTCTTAAGTTAAAGTGCTTTTCAAAGTCTATTAAGTAAAATTCCAATGTTTCCATATTAATCAGACTTCCATAAACCGAACATTTAGAGCGCTTGTCTTTCCTGAGTTGGGAGTAATAGAATGGTTTTCATTATCTGTAATGAAGAACATTCCTAAAGATGACCGGAGGAGCTCTTGAACTCCCCTTTTCCGTAGAAAGAACCCTTATTCGGATTCAAACAGTTTAAGCTGATTTCTTAGGGCACCACCTTGCCCTTCAACCTTCTGATACAAGATTAAAAACAGACCTAGTGGTTATCATTCATGGCTTTTACAAGGTCCTTTAATTAAATCTGAATGTTCCTCATTATTTTCAATGATCAAAGAAAAACAAGATTGATCTTCCAATCATCAACTTGTTTCACTATCAACTTGACATTGCTTCCAAGAACTCTCTTCCACCAAGTTTCTAACTCCTTTAAGAGTAAGGGTTGAAAAAAATATATTTGACATTGCTTAGCTTTAAAGGGTATATATGAAGCTTTACTTGTCATTAATCTTACATGCTAGAAAGGGCTAACCATAAGACAAGTTAATGTAAATTAAGCACCAATAAGAAAAAACTAAACATTAGAGAAGGTAAATATCATTAGCTTCTAGTCAATGATAGGATAAGGGATTTGATAATAACAACAAAAATAAGCAGAGCCTACCTGTAAGATCAAATGACTAAGACCCACCTGAATTAAACAAATGAACAAGGAAAATTTTATCCTGGATCAAAGTCTAAACATGACACTTTCCAACTAACTAGTAAACTATTATCAACATGTGTAAAAAATTGTTGGTACTTAGTAGAAGATGCCCACTACTTATGTTTAGACTAGTATTCAAAATTGCATGAAGTCTGACAAAAGGACAGCAACTAACTTTGTAATAATATGAAATTTCAGTTCAAACTAGTAAGGTTGGCAGATCATTTGGTTTAGGATCCAGAGGAAGAGAATATCTTCAAGGTTAGATCTGCATCATTCCAGGGCTTCCTTTTAAGTTTTAGATTTATTAAGTAAGTCTGCTAAACCTTAATATAAGTGAATGTGTCACCCAAAACTTTGACAAGAATAGAACAAAAGAAAGCAAGAAAAAGGCTAATTGATGATGTTGAACACTAAGGACTACTGATAAGTATATAACAAGAAAAGCTTTTCCCTACTCTACTTTTGGAGATGACAATGGCCGGTCCCGTCAAATTTTTTAAAATAACTTTTTTAAAATTAAAAATATAGAATAATTTATTTTTTTAATTAACCTAGACCCAAGCTTGCCCGAGACCCAACTCTTCTAAGTAAAATTTTGTTTAGAATAATTAGCCATCGAATTATCTAAGCTTGGGTCTGACCTATTGAAAACAACTAAATTTAACCCATAAGCCAAAAATTGCCATTCATACTACTTTTTCCCTAACTTCTACACACAAAAAACCAACAAAAGTCGGACCTTACATAATCTTCCGCAATAAAGAATTGAACTTTGCTTCTCAAGTTGATATTTATTCCATAGAACAAAATGCAAGCTTTGTTATTCCTAAATAGCTTCCTCTAGACTGCAGCAGGTAAGTTTCATGGATTCATTTGTGCAACTACTTCTTTTAGCAGTATGCAAGCACGAAAAGAGCACGTAAACAATAAAATATCGGTGACCTGAAACTTGAAACTTGATGATCTGTTGGGCATGATTATATTCAGAACTTCATAAGATGTACACTAGCAATTTTGTAATATTGATTTTATTTTCCGAGGAAGGAATCGTAGAACATCCTGCAGGTAATCCAAAATTGTGTTGATCTGTGGCAACAATACCGCAATCACAATATTGTGGATGCAATTGCAAATTTGAAAAGTGACGCCAACATATCTCAAGTGACAAGCGAAGTACCTGCTAGAATTCTATTCTAAGCAACCAAGAACAACAACAGCATAGGTACACAAAAAATGGATCAGAGGATCTGACGCCCAGTTTAAGTCTCTATCCAGGAAACCAATCTATATTTATAGAAAAACCTGTTACTTTCTGCACAATTAAATGAATGCTAAAGCCAGACTGTTGAATCTTTCAAACAAAAGTAATGAAAGATAATTTCCTTTTCCTCTACAGACATAACACAGAGCTCGGAAGCTTAAGACTTGACCTCACAGAGCGGTCTGACTAGAAGAACAGCTGCATTTTCAGACCAGGAAAAGCAAGCCAACAGAAAAAGACGAGAACTTCAAAAAACAGAGCAGAAGTTAAAGATGAAGGAAGGACAAGGAAGAGCAGAAAAAAAAAAAAAACAGAGAGACAACGAAGAGGGACCATTTGGATGGTCATGAGGCTGAAGTAAGAGAGGTTCAAACTCAACAACCAAGTGGTTGATTTTAAACTGGATTAGATTGGAAATTTGAAGAACATCTTTTGCAATGTCTTCATTCTGAGAAGAGCTATCGCATTCATAAAGAAACTAGTTCAGGCTCCCATTGCTTGCTTACTCTATCACTGTTTCATTTGGGTTCAGACCATTTTCTTTTTATCTGTTTCAGCTTCTCAAGTCCAGAATTCTGTATCAAGACTGTACCTTTACCTTCCTCTGGATAAACCTAAACGAACAGCTTCCAACTTCCAACGCTCTCTTGTGACGCACGGCTGCAGGAAAATTGTAGACTCTGAATGGAGCCATCTTTAGTTTATGGTTTTCATTATGATTTTCTTTTCCAGTTTTATGTTAGAATTCAGACGGTGTCATGCCTGCTTGGACCCTGATCAAATGGGAACGCAAGGACCTTCATTCATATGTTGTCCAAGTGAAGCGCATGAGACGTGATGCTGACACCATTGAAACGATCGACATCTCATGGATGTCATTTTCTTGCAAAAAAGTTGAGATCATTCCAAGTTCAGAGTACTAAAGTTTCCATTTTCCTTTCTAGGCATATCCAAATTTGGCTAAACTAGGCAAAAAAATGTAAATAGTAGCATACCAGTCCATGGAAGTAAAAGATTTATTTAGATGAATATTGTTACTGTCTAGTTCAACATTCACTTTGCCAGATACAATCTTCAGGTTTTCAGCAGCAGTGTCAAATTAAAGTGCATAAATTTGATCCACTTCTGAATCGGAGAAATCAGAGTGATGCCATGAGTTCGATCCACTTCTCTTTCAACATTCACTTTGCTAGATACAATCTTCAGGTTCTCAGCAGCAGTTGCAGTGTCGAATTAAAGGGCATAAATTCGATCCACTTCTGAATTGGAGAATTCAGAGTGATGCCATGAGTTCGATCCACTTCTCCTTGTATGCTTATCCTTCCTCCTCATTGAGCGGATTCTCTTGGATTTCACTACATAGTAAGTCATTGTCCCAAGAACAGCAGCCATTATCACTCCACCAACTATTGTCACCAAAATCGCTGCCCATTTATGGTGCCGGCCAACCACAATATAAGAAGAGGCAATGAAAGCTACTGAAGTGCACACAGAAGCTAGCCACATTAGTTTGTTAATCACCACAACTACACGTTTCTCAGCTTTTGTCTCACCTCTCACCAATGTAATTTGAACCACAACAACAGCTAAGGATGTAAACAGGGCAATAGCATTGAAGATGAAGAAAATTTTGAAAGAAGCATGGGTTACTACCACTGCCATTCCGTCATTATTGTCCCCACCAGGCACCGTAAAAATGGCTGCAAAGGCAACTGTTGCAAATAGAACTGCCACAACCGTCACCGAGTTGGTGGCATTATTGATGCCTTCACGGTGGAGCTTCCTGAGCTCCTTAGAAATATTATGAACATTCTTGTTGGTCCTTCTGGTCTGCTCAAGTTGGGTGTGAACATCTTTTTTAATTTGAGTCACAGTTTTCCTGAGCTCATCCCTCGGTTGGTTCAGTTCATTAGCTCTAACAGCATCATACCGAGCAAGGCACTCTTTTATATCAGAGGATTCTTCAGAGAGGGGAAGCCCTTCAGCTATGTCGAGAGCTGTCTTATGGTCTCTTGTCAGTGCATTTACATTTGTATCTGGAAGTAACAACAGTTCCTTCACTATCTGCAAATACACAGAAAATTCAAGGTTGGATCTTAATAAATTGTTGAAAGCTACATGATTACATTGAGAAATCATGCAACATGCATAATAGAAGTTTGAAAACTAAAATTCGGCAACTATAGTGGGACACAAGGATTTGTCTTCAAAATATAATTCAAGGAAAAAGTACAGAGTTCAAAACCAATATCAATTATATGATTAAGGCCTTGAATGACATAACAAAAGAACCAAAAAATAATCACCAGAGGTATGAATGATGCAACAGACATACCTCTGACCGCTTTTTCCGGGTTGCCACATGTAATGCTGTATTACCAAACTTGTCCGGGAGCATCACAATAGCAGCATCTGCGTCAAGAAGCAATTTCACCACCTCACAGCTCTGCCCTTTCACAGCCATATGTAATGCTGTCTGTCCTTTCTTGTCAGTCCTTCGTGCCAACTGAGGATCTTTGCTTAGCAATGCTTTGACAACATCTACATACCCCTGCCGTACAGCTAAATGCAAAGCATTTTTCCCATTGGACTTAGATATCTCCAACAAGCTGCTGTCCTTTGTCAACAACTCATTCACAACAGCAGTATGACCTCTTACAGCTGCAGATACAAGAGGAGTGGCATTGGATGGGCCAAAAGTTCGAGTCAAGCTTGGGTCGTGATCCAGCAGTACTTGAACGATTTCTGAAAGAAGGGAATCATTTTAAGCAGAAGAAAACGTTGACTATGAGGACATCAATTTTTCAACAAATTGCAACTGTCAAAAGTCAAGCAACCACTCTCTTGAGCTCATTACTTGGTAGACCACAGCATCAATTGACAAACTACTGAGAGAGAAAAAGACAAGGTATGAAACTAAAATATATATGGGCTTCATGATCATATTGTTTTTCACTGTGTCATACATTTTTCTACTACAGGGGCTTGATTATGTTTTCTACAAGATTACTACTTACCATATGATACTTAACAGTCCAATATGTCAAGTATGCGACTATAATCACATTGATTTGTTCAGTTCGATAAATTATAAACTGAACTTAAAGATAGCCTGAACGATTAAAACCAAAGAAGGAAAAAAAATTTCAAATACATTACCGCAATGCCCGTGTAAAGCAGCGATATGCAATGGATCAAACCCTGACTTATTTTTTCTTGAAAGGCACTCCTTACTAGAGTACTTCAACAGCTCCTTCACCACCTCAAGGTGACCTCTATCAGCAGCAGTAAACAACACCGTCTCTTCTAATTCATTTACCTCATTCACTACCGATGCCCTTATCTCTGCTACCTCCTTATCCAAATCCACCCCACTCAAAGTCCCAACCATCTGTGAATCAATATCATCAAGAATCTGCTTGACAGCAGCCAAATCTCCACGCTGAGCTGCCAAGTGCAACTCGGTATCATTGTGGCGCCCAGTCACTTGCTTTACATATTTCTTTCTTCCTGCTTGGTCAATTCGTTTTCCAGAGTTGGACAAAACTAGAGCTGGAGCTGTTGATGTTGAGGACGGAGATGGTGCAGGTGAAAGCTCTCCAAGTGGGTTGTGGTTGAGCTGGGGTTGTGTTAATCCCTTCTCCAAATCTCTCTCGCCTACTACATAACCATCAATCACAAAAATTATACAAGTAAGAAAAAAACTTTCTTCCTCTCCTATATTTTTCCCTATGGATGTAATTTTTCTTTTATCTTTTCAAGATTTCCATAATCTGCACATCTAGAAATGGTAAAAAGCCTGCTAAATTTAAAACGGCTGTATCATATTCTTCACGAGTCAATAAAGATCAGGATTTATAGGAACTTAGCAAGAGCAAAGAAGAGTGAAATTATCATATGGCAAAAACATAAATTCTTAAAGATGGAAACTTTACAAGTTGCGAAACTAGAACTTAGCAAAGATTCTTTAAAAAATTGATCCAAGCTTTGCTAGATTCACAGAGAAAACACCCTAAAACAAGATTGACCAACTACTATCTATAGATAAAACTACACGTGAAATGAAATTTCAAGAGAAACCCAGAAATCAACAACTAAATAAATTTCAACGGACGCAAGCAAATACGTAGATCCCATGAACAGATACAGAAACATTTACCTTCTAAGCCTGGTGAGGCCATGATCTCACTGAATTGTAAGCGAACTAAAGTGTAAAAGCTAAGAGCTCATGAAAGGGAGAAAGGAGAAGTTGAGGAAAACATTAGAAAGAGAAGGAGGCGTGGCGCGTGCGTCGTAAAAGATCGAATCTTTCAGACAATAAAGCGATTGAAAGACGACAAAAGGAGCCACCGAAGGAAAGTTCAAAGAAGGGTCCAAGTGAGAAAATGAGTTTGCAGACTTCAACAAATAATTGATACTATTGCCTTCTGAGTCTACTCTTACCCACTTCTACTTCCACGTGGGCCAATAATTTGACTCTTTCGTAGCTCCAACGCGACACTGAACAGTCACCTGTAAGAAAAAATACATGCGGAAAACTTTTTTTTTTGGGTTAGTAGAGGAAGTTCGTACTTGAACAGCCTAAAACCACTTTCAAAGTGGTGGATTCGCAAGTTAAAAATCGTCCAATAATGTGCAAAGCATGATCATGAGTACATTTGGTAGTGTATCGTGCAAGTAGAATAGGAGGACTGGAAGAACCTCAAACTTGAAGAAGAAAACAAGAAAAAAAAAAGCAACAAAAAAGAACGGATAAAGAACAATATTGGGCCTCCCACATTCTGTCACTGTTTAGTGTTAACATGTGAGCCATGGCCCCGTATGTGTTTTCAATGAAGATTCCTGAAATGAAGTTTAACGGGCCTGTTCTGATATACTATCTCCTTGATCCCACATATTCGGCCACTGTACATTTCTCCCTTATACAAGGACCAGAACGTTTATGGTAGTTGGATCACAAATCTAACGTACATGGATCGAGCAAGACCAGGTGATAACGATTATATTGTCTGGACGTGAATTCCTCAACTGTTGTTCTTCTCCTAAATTGTCTGAAGGTATTATTGTTTCAGTAACACAGATAAAAGTTCATAGTCCTTAATTAGTTTGAATAATCCTGCATAGTTAAGCACGAAGAAGCATCAGTACTCGAAAAGGGTTGGCTGAAGGATCATGGGATCTTCTTGTGTTCTTCTGATCTTTACAAGAATCACAATTTTTACCAGCTTTAACTGCACATGCATGCAAGACTGTATTTTGCAGAGAAATTTCTCTGGACAGAAATAAAAGTTACCCCACGTATGAGTTAAGTTGTTCAGAGCATTCATTCAACTCGCAGAAGATCAAAACTTTCAGAGTTATCGTATTGAATCTTTGATGAGATGAATAATTATTTGATACAAGTTGTAATGATTGCTTATCCATATATCTCTGTAGAAAACATGGCATACCCCAAGTGCTAGCTTGCATTGTATGTATAAGAACTTCATATCTGAACAGAAGATCAGGTTGCTACCTCCATAGCAATCTATAAGCTGAAAACTCCCAAGCACGAGAAACAGTAGCTGTGACAGTTTCAGATTTCTAATCCAACATGTCAGTAGAAAGACCTCTTTAAGATATCAGATCTATCATCTCAATTACTAAACCTCTTTCATCATGTCAGAACTCAGAATAGCGTGCATGAGCTCCACTACGTAGCACGTTTGGTGGAAGAAACTACAATGTTAAGGCCAGGCAGTGGCAGAACAACAATAAATCTGCAGAAAGTTGGATCTAAACTGGTACCATTAAATCTGCAGATTATAGCTAATTAGGGCTTGTTATAGTTAAAAATGGCGGATCAGATCGTTAATGGTTTGATATAAAGAGCACAGGATTGAATGACATGTGAGTATATGCACAAGTTACATCGCTGAAACTTGTACAAACAAACGTAAATTTCTCAGAGTTGAAAATTCAACTCAGAAATCATTAATACATTAGGAAGACACAAGAACGATGGTAGTGACATGGTGCAACAGTAAAGATGTCGGGCAATAAGGACATTAATTCCGTAGGAAGACATAAGAACGATGGTAGTGACAGGTAGCAACAGCAAAGATGTCGGTCAATAAGGATGATTCCAAGTTACTCATGAGCTTCTCAGAGATCTAAAAGTAAATTAAAATAATGTGAAATTGACATAACTTGTAGTCCATGTACCAATTACATGAACTCCATTGCAGAACTAACTTGAACTCAAAGAAAGCTTGGAAAATCCAGGGAATCTAGAGCAAGGCTTTTAGTCCAGCAAAGCTCAAGTATTCGTCATTGATCCAACTATACTTCTCCATGAAAGAGTTGGCTAGAACTTTTGGAGGGTAACAATCTATGGAGTCTTCCCATACATTACAATCTTTCAGGTCTCTCATCACTTTCCACACGCAGTTGTTGCACTTAAAACCTGCTCCCAAGCTGATCATCAATATCCTGTCGCTCTTCTTGAGTCTCTTCTTTGCCTCCATGTAGCCCAAAACATACCAGAGACCTCCTGCGGAAGTGTTGCCAAATCGATGAAGTGCCATTCGAGCTGGCTCAAGGTCATAGTCACTGAGACCTAGACTCTTACCTATTCCATCTATAACAGCTCTCCCACCTGGGTGTATGCAGAAGTGATCAACACCAGTTTTGAGATTGAAACCAACTCCTGACCCTTCAGGACTTGGACTCTTGCTTTTGTTTCGTCGATAAGATACAAAAACATAGCGAATTAGTTCCCTTAGTGGCAGCACATTAGGGATGAGCAACCGGAGATTCATTGTTAAAGCTTTAGAAGCACACTTTGACAGGCTTTTGGTAAGTAGGAAACCTGCATAGCCAAGCTCGTCTTCTACTTTTATACAGCAACCATATGCTTCATCAGTCGAGCCAATATGGGTTCGTAGGATATAATCTAATTTCAAGATAGCTCGATACTTCAATGCTACATTGTTAGTCAGTAGCATTGAACACCCTCCTGAACGAAACAGGCAATTAGAAAGGATCATGGACTTTTCCTTTCCACAGTACCAGTTTGGACCGATAGATTCTGTACTGACAACAACAGCAAGTGCGTTACTGTAGGTCTTGAACAAGTTCTGAACCAAATCAATGGACACAACACTTGCGCTACATCCCATTCCAGAGAGGTTAAAAGCTTTAATGTCCTCCCTCATCTTGTAACGGTTGATCACTCGAGCCGTCAGAGATGGTGCAGGAGAGAACAAAGAAACATTGATGACAAGTATGTCGATTTCTGAAGGAGAAACTCCTGACCTATCGAAGAGCTTGTCAAGTGTGCTGAAGATGATATCATCCAGTTCGCACAAAGAATCCTTAAACGTAGGAGATTCTTCTTGGCCTGCAATGATGTTTTCAGGACCATAAGTTTCTTCACCAATTCCTGAGTTGACTATGGTCTTCAACAGAAACCTGTACTCCTCCAACCCCAAGTTTTTATTTCGCATAACGATTTTTGCACAGGTTTCAGAGTCAAGTTTCCTGACCTCAGAGCCCTTGTAGCATTCATAAGCCAGCATGTAACAACACCGATTTCTTCTCAGGAAAACCACCTTATAGAAGTAGAGAACTGAACAGAAGAGAAGAACAAGGCAATTTACGAATAGGGGGTCCATTGGAAGTTTATTGTCTGTCGGGCAAGCAGTTTTTTTTCTGCAGATATGAAACTTCTCCTCTCATTGCACCATTATATAGATTTTCCACGCAAGAACCTCCAACAAGGACAGTTACAGTCAGTAGTTCACCAATTACTCCCACCTGTCGTAGTGATTATATTTCCACGTTCAATTACTCCAAAATCGGCCTTAATTTTTGTGGTACAAAGTCGAGGTGAGGCAGTAATAGGTTGTCAGGTTGTCCTGACAGAAGAGGCCACCAAATTCCTACCTAGACCACACACATAATTGAAAAAAAAAACTACTTTACTGCAACTTTTTGACAAGTTGAAACCGCTGCGGAACACAGAATCGAGAAGGAATCTGTGAAAGGTAAAGAAACTTTTTATAATGTCATAAATAGTATTCATTAATGGATAATTAAGCACATCCACCATTAATATCTAACATAATGGAGCTCTAGAGCCTCGAGTCGGAACAGATGTAAGCTGATAATTTATTGAACTGTTCACATAAATGGTGTGAAGAACCTGGAAAGTTATTTAAGTTATTAAAAACCTGTGGTGATATTCGGCAACATATCGTTGGATATGGTCCCTCACGTGGAGGGACATCATTTTTCAATAAATATTGTACCAATTTCGGTGCTGCATTAATTAAAAAAGAAACGAAGACAGCTGCACGCAATGGAGTGACTATATAAGTCACTCTCTATTTCATACAAACATACAATAAAAACATAGAAGAAAACCAAAGCAAAGCAATGCTTTGATGCTAGGAAATATCTTCTTAAATGGTTGGTAAATGACAAAATAATAAGATTGATATTTTTATATCAAAAAATATATTGTGAGTCACTATTTTGGTTTTATTTCTTTATACCTATTATTTGTAAAAAGAGAAGAATTATTCTGATTATTGTCCGTGAACGTAGTCCAAAGTTAAGGTTGAACCATGTTAAATATTTTGTATTCATTTTATTTTTTATTTTCAAAAAATACGCCTACTACGCCCAACAAATGGTGTCAGAAGTGTGTTTTTATTGAAGATATTTTTTGAAAAGAAATACGTCACGGGAAAGACTTTACGATAAAATTTTTAACGTGATCCATTCGAAAAATTGACACAAAACGACAAAGTTGATAACTAGTACTCTCAAGTTTTTTAATTTGAAATTTGCAAGGTTCAGTGGAGTCTGACGAAACTATTCCGATAAGTACTATTCACAGGTTAATATTTATCGAATTTCATGATGAAAATTTAGAAGATATCTTTTCTATCAAATTTTAACGTCCTGATTTTATCTTTGAGGTCAGTTTTCTCAAATTTGGCTTAATTTGATAAATGGAGGTGAAGATAAGCAAAATGATCAATCTAAACAATATTAACTACCGTATATGGCGAATCAAGATGAAAGATCTATTGATGATTACAAAGATGCATTTACCGGTATTTTTGACAACTAAATCGGAGAAGATGTCTAACAAAAATTGGGAGTTTGAGCATGAACGAATGTGTGGTTATATTCGACAGTTTTTCAATGATAATGTATATAATCACATTTGTAATGAGATTCATGTAAGAATACTGTGGAATAAGACGGAGCAGTTGTATACTTCAAATATCGACAATAATAAATTATTTTATCTAACAAAATTGATGCAGGTAAAATACTAGGAGGAATCTTTTGTAACTGATCATTTAAACAATATGGAAGAAATGGTTAATCAGTTATCAAATATGGGCATAAAGTTTGACGACGAGGTGATTGCTCTGATGGTAATAGCTTTATTACCAGAGTCTTAGGAGACTTTGAAGGTGTTTTTGATAAATATTGTACCAAATGACATATTAAATATGGAGTCTGTTAAAAACAGTATACTAAATGAAGATATGAGACGTAAATCACAGTATGCAGTCTCTTCATCACATTCAGATATTCTGCTTGCAAAAAATAGAAAAGGAATCAATTTAGAGGTCCAAAATCTAGAGACAAGAGCAAAGGAAAACCAAACAGATATGCAAATGTGAAATTTTATTACTGCAAGAAGAAAGGTCACATCAAGAAATTTTGCCGAAAGTTGAGGAAGAAAAAAGGAAAAGATGTGAAGAAAAAAAAGCAGTGATGATGGACAAAGTAACATTGTTAATGTATCCAACCTTATTATTGACACAGAGATAGTCAGCTTGGAGCCGCAAGAAACAAGTTGGATAATTGACAGCGAAGTTACTGTTCATATTGCATCTCACAAACAATTCTTCTCATCTTATACGCGTGGGAATTATGGCATTGTTAAGATGACAAATAGAAATCTGTCAAATGTTGTTAGCAAAGGAGATGTTTCTTTAGAGACAGCGAATGGTTCAAGATTGTTGCTGAAAGATGTTAAGTACGTTCCTGATATGCCTTTGAACTTGATTTCTGTAAATAAGCGAGATGATGAAGGTTTTTGAAATACTTCTGAAAACGAAAAATGGAAGTTTATTAAGGGCTCTTTAGTAGTGATCGGAGGTCAGAAGCACTCAAGAATGTATATGATGCAGGCAAAGCTCTCCAGTAATATTATCAATATAGTAGAGAATGATAATACAATTAATTTGTGACATAAAAGACTAAGCCATGTTAATGAGAAAGGGATGACTCAACTTGTAAAAAGGAATATGCTATCTGGTCTAGACCAGATACATCAAAAAAAATGTGCAGATTGTCTAACAGAGAAACAAAACAGTTCCAAAGTTCTCATTCATCCAGAATGAAGAATGTTCTTGACCTGATTCACTCAGATTTGTCAAACCATTGCAAAAGTCACTTAGTAATGCACAGTACTTTATGATTTTTATTGATGATCATTCTAGAAAAACGTGGGCCTATATTCTGAAAACTAAAGATCAAGTGCTAGATGTGTTCAAACAATTTCGCGCCTCAGTTGAGAGAAAAACTGGAAAGAAGCTGAAGTGCATTCAGACAGACAATGGCAAAGAGTACATCAGATTATTTGATGCTTATTGTAAAGAGCATGATATTCAACATAAAATGACACCACTAAAAACACACCACAATTGAATGGCATAGTTGAAAAGATGAACATTACTTTAATGGAAAGAGTCAGACGCCTACTTTCATATTTAAAGTTGCCTAAGGCATTTTGGGTATATATTAAATTGTTCACCGTGTGTTCATCTCCAGTATGAAGTTCCAAAAAAAGTGTAGTTAGGAAAAGATGTTTCCTATGATCATTTGCGGGTCTTCTGTTGCAAGGCCTTTGTTCATATTCCTAAAGATGAAAGGAAAAAACTTGATGTCAAGACACGATAGTGTGTATTCATTAGTTATGGTCAAGATCAATTTGGCTATAGGTTTTATGACCAGGTGCAGAAAAGGTTTATCAAAAGTCGTGATGCTATGTTTGTTGAAGATCAAATTATTGAAGATATCAACAAAGCGAAAAAGGAAGTTCCAAGCTTTGATAATGACTCAATAAGCTTTCGATTGAATCCTCAAACATTGGTGTCTAGACAAGTTGAAGATGAAGCACAGAATGATTAACTAGAAGCTGATAATACAGATGCCCCCAATAAGGTTGAACCAAAGGATGATGATAGTATTCATATTCAACCACCAGTACCTGAAGATTTTTCAGTCTCATTATGAAGATCTAATAGAAGTAGATAACCATCTACTAGATATCTAGTTATGTTGATTGAAGAGGAAGAACCAGAAAGCTTTGATGAAGCCATGAATGATGAACACAAGAAGAAATTGAAAGAAGTCATGCAAGACGAGATGAAATCCTTGCATGAGAATAAAACATTCAAGTTGGTGAATTTGCCAAAAGGCAAAAGAGCGTTAAAGAATAAATGGGTGTTCAAAATCAACCATAAAGAAAACAACAACTATCCTCGATTCAAAGCAAGATTAGTGGTCAAATGATTCAATAAAAAAAAGGGTATTGATTTTGACAAGATATTTTCACCGATGGTGAAAATGACATCTATACATACAATGCAAGGGCTAATCGCAAGTTTTAATCTGGAGGTTGAACAAATGAATGTCAAAACTGCCTTTTAATATAGGGATTTGGAAAAAGAGATATACATGGAGTAGCCAGAGAATTTCATAAAAAAAAGGAAAAGAAGATT
This sequence comes from Erythroxylum brevipes, assembly GCA_027479065.1. Taxonomy (NCBI): domain Eukaryota; kingdom Viridiplantae; phylum Streptophyta; class Magnoliopsida; order Malpighiales; family Erythroxylaceae; genus Erythroxylum; species Erythroxylum brevipes. The sequence goes on from JANIHY010000003.1 coordinate 60,124,132, forward strand.
ATGTTTGTAGACTAAAGAAGAGTCTATATCATCTAAAATAGGCACCAAGACAGTGATATAAGAAGTTTAAGTCTATTATGGGAGAGCAAGGCTACAAAAAGACTACTTCAGATCACTATGTATTTGTGAAAAAATTCTCTGATGATAATTTCATTATTTTATTGCTCTATGTGGATGATATGTTGATTATTGGTAAGAATGTTTTTAGAATTAATAATCTGATGAAACAGCTGGATAAGTCTTTTGCCATTAAAGGCTTGAGATCAACAAAACAAACTCTTAGCATGCAGATTATCAGAGACAAAAGCGCCAAGAAACTATGGTTGTCACAAGAGAAGTACATTGATAAAATACTTCGAAGATTTAAACTAAACAAAGCTAAAGAGGTTAATTGTCCTCTTGCTAATTATTTTAAATTGAGTTCCAGAGAGTGTCCTTCTATAGATAAAGACAAAGAAGAAATATCCTGAATTTCAGATGCTTCAGCAGTTGGAAGCTTGATGTATGACATGGTTTGTACACGGTCAGATATTGCTTACACAATTAAAGTTGTGAGTCGTTTCCTTTCAAATCTTGGAACGAAACATTGGGCTGTAGTCAAGTGGATTCTCAAGTATCTTCTAGGGTCATCCAAAATATGCTTATGTTTTGAAAGAGTAAAACCTGTGTTAGCTAGTTATACAAATGTAGATATAGCTAGAGATGTTGACTCGAGAAAGTCTACATAAGGTTACTTGATAACTTTTGCAGGGGGAGCTCTGGTATGATAATCAAAGTTACAGAAGTGTTGCACTTTCAACAAATGAAACGAAGTTTATTGTAGGAACGAAAGCCTGTAAGGAGTTGCTATGGATGAAAAAGTTTTTTAATGAACTTGGTATCAAACAAGAATAGTATTAGTTGTTTTGTGACAGTTAGAACGCTATTCAACTTAGTAAGAATGTCTCTTTTAACTCAATATCAAAACACATTGATGTAAGATATTACTGGATCAGAGATGTGATAGAAACGAAACAATTTCAGTTAGAAAAGATTCATACTGATTAAAATGGATCAGATATGTTAACCAGATTCTACCAAAAGGTAAGTTCGAGTATTATCAATCAGTAACAGGTATGATAGAGTCCTCCATGTAATCTAAAGGGGAGATTTATTATATATGAGTCTCTCATATGAAGGAACACCATTTTTTCAACAAATCAGTGCCGCAATAGTTGAAAAGGGAAAGAAGACGATGGAGTGCCTATATAAGGCACTCCCTGCTTCATACAAACATACAACAAAAACATAAAAGAAAATCAGAGCAAAGCAACGTTTTGATGTTAGGAAATAATTTCTTAAGGGGTTGATGAGTGACAAAATAGTGAAATTAGTATTTTTAGATTGGGAAACACCTTGTGAGTTACTATTTTAGTTTTATCTCTGTATACCTATTATTTATAATAGTAGAAGAATTATTGTGATTATTGTCTGTAGACGTAACCCAAAGTTAAAGATGAATCACGTTAAATATTTTGTGTCTATTTTTATATTTTATTTTTCATTTTTAAAAAATACACTCACTGTGTCTAACACATATATCTGTCATTAGAAACAAAGATTTAGAGAAACAGGTTGATATTATGGATTGAAATGCACTTATTAGGAGGAAATTAGAAAGAATACAAAAGCAAATATAGTGTTATTTTACCTGGAAAAAAGGTGACCGAAAAGAAGAGAAAAAACAGGTCAAACGGATAATAAATACGCTGGATGTTCTAAAGATATACTGCAGATGATCCTGTCCTGGAAGTAAATGATCCACTTGTTAGATCTTGGATTTTGAACCTCACAAACTTACCTCTCTCTTAAAACTCTGAGCTGGTACAATTTAATGGAGGATCTGCTTCACCAACTTTTCAAGTCGTCACCATGGACGGCAGGGCACTAACACTTCATTCCTGCCCCCCATGTTCCTCTTTACTTACTCTTTAAGTCTCACCTTTCACTTGTACTCTGGATTATTTATATGATAAAAATAAATTCCGAAAAATGCTATCCTTTTTTTTTTTACATAATGTTGAAATTTTGACGGGGATCGAATGCATAATTTCTATATTTTTATTGAAATAATAACAAAAAATAAAAGGTTTAAAAGTAATTTTAAAATCTATAACCTTTTTCTTTTTTCTAGGAATGACAAAATTGAGCTGGCCTGGCTCGACTTTGATCCTGGTTGATCGGGCCACAAATTGAAACTGCTCAGCTTGTGACCGACAAGAAGATACAAAATGATGTCATTTAAAACATGGCTCGACTTCGATCCTGGTTGATCGGGCCACAAATTGAAACTGCTCGGTCCGTGACTGACAAAAAGGTACAAAATGATGTTGTTTTGTTTAAAACAACGTATTTTTTATTTTTTTAAACATTAAGGTTGGATCAGATCAGCCAGCTCATATGTTAGGCAATATTACGAGTATCATATTGGACTTGGCATTAGATTGAGTTATGATACAGTACTGTACAGGGACGGAGTCAGACTCGACTCTAAGGGGAGGCCGGGGGCCAACATCTAAATGCAAATTTTTTTTTAAAGGGGACCACTTATATTTATAATTTTAAAAATAT
>JANIHY010000003.1:60367668-60380257 GCA_027479065.1 Erythroxylum brevipes
TCACATTTGAAGAAGCATGCAATGTCAAGAAAGACATCCTTTTCCATCTTATTTAAGCCATTGTAACTAATTTGTAACACACTTTGAATACTCTTATTCAAAACTTTTGATAATTGATCCAATACACTTTCCCACTCTTTTTTCTTTTTCCCAATTAGTGAGGAGCCTAAAACCTTTAAAGTTAAAGGATTGCCTTGTGCATATTTAATCATTGAATTTGACAAGGACGCATAATCATCTCTCCAATATTTTTGCTTGAATGCACTCTTCATGAAAAGTTGAAAGGCTTCATCATCATTTAATAGTTCAACTTTATATATAAAATCAACCCTTCCTTTAAACCAAGAGAATAACCACACCAAAACTTTCATGCAGTATTTAACATAAAAATCCATTGACTCGAAGACTTGTCTTGATTTGATAAGAGTTGTTATCTTGAGTTTAATTATAAGGCAAAGACTTGGTCTTGATTTGATAAGGGTCGTTATGTTGAGTTTAGCAGGTGAAGATTTTTTAGACTAGGCCTTAACTAACAATGGCCAACTTAGATAAAGAGTCCACGCTTCAGAGTTCAGACAATAGTAAACTGAAGCACACAAAAGCAAGCGCCGCACAAAAGCAGCAAAGTCAACTGTACCCTTATCCAGCCGGCCTACCACTTATCGGAAGAGAGCATCACTCTTATTCGGAAGCACAGGAAAAAATAATAACATACTAAATTCTGTAGTTGAAACCTGTTTTTCATTTCATCATGTATGACATCATACATGTTGTTTTCTCGTTGGAAGGACAACCATGCAACCAAGACTCTTTAGTTTATCTGGCTAATACATAAGGCGGTTCTTGACTTCTATCTCGCTAATTGATTTTTGTGGGATTCCTCTATCAATCAATTAAATTCTTTTTCTTTATCCACAAACAGAGGATCTATTCGGATTCGAAAGTGGGACCGTCAAGAAAATCATGATGAATTATGTTAAATATTCGACTTTCCTACCCCAATGTCTACGTAGAAGAAAGAAGTAGCTGAATGAAATGATAGGTCATCGCTTGAAATTGAAGGAGACTTCGTAGATGCCGTGACATGTACGTCCTATGCTTTTTCTTTCTAAGATTCTTTTCCTGTCATTATTTCCAACTTCTGTCTATTTCTTCATTTATTTATTGAGCTTCAGAAATCTAACTAAATGGCAGTCTTAAACGAGCATATCAACTTCAAACAGTCATAAATTTTAATTTGAATGCATGCCAACTGTGTAAGTAAGGTTGCACCGTTTCGGAATAAGATTGTTTTATTTTTATTATAAATATTTATAATTTAAAAGGTATTTTATATTTACTTTTCGGCTTTGACAAATCCTTAAAGCAAAATTAAGAGCTTGCCTTATTTCACGTTTATTTGACACCATCTAGTATTGTCTATGTTTCCATATTTGTAAATGATTCTTGAATTTGGGCGAGTGATTTCGATGGCACTCGTATCAGATTAGCTCACATATGCATCTTTGTTCTACCAAAATCTGTCGACATTTTTATTTTTCTATATCAAGTTACGTTCTTGTAATCTTTTTCTGAAGTATAGCTATGCATACCGATAGCTTAATTTTGGTTGTACCACAGCTTGTTCTTTGGAGGATCAAAATCTGCCCTGCTTTCTGCATCTGCTTAATCTGTGCTAAAGCAAGGGAACTAATTTATCCAAGTTTTGGGTTGAATTAACTTGATTTAAAAAATAAAAATGACAAAATTGGAAATAAATGAAAATATTCATATCTGAAAATTTAATAATGAACTTTAGTTTCAGGTCACCTATGTTATCAAACTACTATGGATCATCGATATAAAATTAAGTCTATTAACAAACACTCATTGGGTGATGTTTTCTCTTAAGATTAAATAAACAGAAACATGTATTCTAAGTACTCTTATTAGTCAACAACTTATATATGATTTTAAGTTTGATTGCATAATAGCTTTAAGAATTAAGAAATCCAATGAGTAAGACAACACACGTATAACATGTATTTAGTTAAGATAAGTATCTTCTTAGAATTTCCAATCTCTAACGTAAAGATGGTAACTTTACTTGTCACTTTGGATTAGCAAAACTGAACTCGAATCCTACTAATCTGGTTGTAAATTAAATCAATTAATTCCTAGTTATACATCCTAGAGATCAACCAATTTAATAATGAAAAGCAATTCGGAAGATATATAATATTCATCATTGAAATAAACTTTATTAAAAAAATCTCACACATACTAGATGATAACGTGGTTCCCTTCAACCAAAAAGAAGAATTTAGCTATTCATAACAAAGGTAAAACCCAACAGAAGAATAGCAAAACATATTGTCTCTATATCTAGACTTTTTTTAAAAAAATACGAAAATCCTAGCCAAAACTTAAAAAAAAAACAGCAAAAAACATAAAGAAGATGTAACTTAATGTGTCCTCTCTTCCCTTTTATCATTATCATTATCATATACACTCCCAACATAATCAGGCAACAGATCTCCACCTATAAGATAACAACCGAGTCTATTGGTCTGGTCCATTGCTTGATGCTACTAGTGCAGCCATAATTTATGATAATATGCTACAATGCACATCATCCTCTTGCTGATGCTAAAGGTTTTTAAGAATATATATGGTCTTCTTTATGGGGATTTTGAGGTAGATTTGAGAAGAAATAAAGCTTCTACTTTAAGTATTTTGGTCCTTATAGGTGTTGTTGATCGTTTCGAATTTACCACCAGTAACCTCTGAACAACCTCTGAGGATATGGAATCAGTTTTCTGAAATCGGAAGGTTGCATTTAACTTTCCTGTTTGTTCTGCAACTCACAAAGCCTTAGGCACTGTTTGGGGTCATATTCAGAATAATTAATGTCTTGTAATGTGATGAAACATAGAAAATAAAACTTAAAAAACGTTGATAGTAAGAAGCACTCAATTAATAAGAAATTTCATTCTAATTTTCTATTGGCCTTATTCAATACTTCTAAGAATTAATCCATGATTGCTATTTCTATGATTATTCTCACCTAACATTCCTTTTAGGAATCCAACTAACTGAAACTAGAGCACCATATAATAATATAACTGCTGGGTTTTTACTGTTTCTCTATTATCTTTTCAATAAAAGAACTTGACAGACTTTGTTAAATTGCAGGAATGTAAATTTGGAAAGTAAAAGAAGACACAATTTACTTGGTTCGTTAGTGTAAAAACTATCTACATCTAAGGTTCCCACTTGACAATGGTGGAGAGATTTCACTAATGCAAAAGAAGAAGAAAAATATACAGAGATTGAGTGTTTCTATAAATACTTGCAAAAAAGAGTCTCCAAACTCCTTAACACCTAAAGTCAGTACTCTAGCACTCTCTGACTATTTTTCTATCTGATTTTCTCACTCTCACAACTGAATACAATGAATAATCGAAGATTGAATTTTCTGTGTGATGTGTTTTGTGACTGAAACTTCTGTCTCTTTTATAGTTGCTGCAGAAGATGACTTTCAGATGTTTATTGCTTGAATTAGACAACCTCCATGTGCCTTCCACGTAAGCCTTTTAATAAATCCCCTTTGCTGTGCATATTGTGTTATGGTTACTGTGTTTTGTTGTCTGCTGATCATGTTAAACATAACAGTATAAAAGAATCATAAGCTGCAAACAACTGTGGTTTGAGCTAAGGTGAAGACATGTACAAAACGACTTAGTATTGAGTTCTAACACTTTAGACATGTAAGTAGACTTTGTCCCCACGTGTTTTAGACTTTATCTTCTTCTTTTTTAATTTTTCAGTTCACTGATGCTTCGAGAAGCATTTTTCACCTTCTCTCTTTGACATCTCCTTTAGACACACACACACACACACTTCACTTCTGCTTGTCTTCGATTCTTCTTGTCTTTCCTGCATGTGTAGGTTCTGTGTGTAGATTATTGGAGAATGACACGATTTTCATCACATGTTTCCCTCCTTCTTTGATAATCTATACTCAGAGCCCTAATATGTCAGTGATTTTTAAAAAACCTAAAAACCCTAGATTTCCCAATTTTATGAGATCTGATGAAATCAACTTCGATTTCATGTGGCTTCCCTCCTACTTCACCAATCGTAGCTCAAATTGAAAAAATCCTAGAGAAATCCCCAAAAACCCGAAACCCTAATCTTCACCCCTTTATGAGATCTGTTGGATTTGACTTCGGTATCAAGGGGCTTCCATGATTTGTAACTATTCCCTGGAACAATTAAACTTCTTTTGTGTTAGAATTTTTGTATTGAAATCAGATGGATTTTTCTCACCTTGTATTTTTTCCAGATTGAAGGTTCCTTTAGAGATTTGATCTCTGATGAAATGCAGTCGCACATCAATGTGCTTGGATCGTTCATGGAGGACTGGATCACAACTCAGGTACCACGCACTCTGACTATCTGTATATAGTACTGGTATTGTGATTTATGTGTTTATTTCCTTCAAAATTCCTGATAGCCATGCTAATTCTTTTACACCTTCTGTTATTGCATAATATTCTGCCTTTGTGGTAGATGAACTTACCACTGATTGTTGTTGTGATTTCTAACATATTGTGTTAGCTGATAGTGTAAATATGTATGCTGAGATTGACTTTCTTGAGTCCTTGTCTGTTTCATAATCAACATCCACATAGCCATGAAGAGACAGATAATTGCATTTGATTAGCTCCCTTTTAGTGAAGCATAATCCATAGTTCATTGTTCCAGATACATATCTGAGAACATTTTTTAGCCTTTTTCAGTGTTCTAAACCTAGATTGGCCATGAACTTGCTTAGGATACTTATAGCATAGGCTAGATCAGGCTTAGCATAAGGTACATTAAGCTTCCAACACCTACATCATAAGGATAGTGAGTCATGGCCTTCTATTCTTCTTCAGTCTTTGGACACTTGTTAGAAACCATCTGCAAGTGTGATCCTAAAGGTACTAAAGTAGGTTTAGCCTGCTTCATATTAAATTGAGTTAGTATCTTTCGGATATAGTTCCTTTGAAGTTTCTGTGCTTCCCCTAGGTCTTTCATTTCAAAATGAGAGCGCAATTCAGCCTTAACCTCTTGAATTTTATTCAAATCCTTCCCAGTGATGATGAGATCATCTACATAGACTAACATAAACACTGCTTTAGTCAATCCTAGATCTTTGTAATATAGGCAGTAATCATATGGGCTTCTAATGAAGTTTATATTACCAGCAACCTCATGGAACTTCTTGTTCCATTGTCTAGGAGGTTGCTTGAGCCCATATAGGGATTTTTGCAATAGGTAGATATAGTCCAGCTTGTTTTTGTCCTCAATTCTGATTGGTTGCTTCATATATATGGTCTCTTCTAGCTTTTTATATAGAAAAGTTGTCTTAACATTCATTTGATGGATTTCTCAATCATATAAAGTTGCTAGGACTAGAATATGCCTAATTGTCTTGAATTTGACTACTGGAGAGAATATCTCCTTGTAGTCTATTCCTTCTTTTTGCTTAAATTCCTTAGCTACAAGCCTAGCTTTGTAAATTCTAGGTTCTGCTTCAGTTACTCCTTTCAATTTAAACATCCATTTATTTTCAATTAATTTGGCTTTGTAAGGTCTAGAGACTAAAGTCCAAATTTTATTCTTCATTAATGAAGAATGTTCTTCTCACAAGCTTCTTTCCAACTTTTAGCATCTTTGCTTCTCACGGCTTCATCATATGTTTCTGGAGCTTTGTTTTCTACATTTTTAGCCATAAAGCATGCAATTTCAACCATGTCTAGTTCAGTATACCTTCTATTAGGTATTTTGATTCTTGGTTGCCTATCCCTTGTGAGTTGGTAGTCTTATAGATTTTCTTGTGCATCATCAGAAGGCGGGTGTAAAGCTTCTCCTTTACCCTCATTTTCTGCCTCTTCTCTCCTTTCTCCATACTATGTAGTGCCTTCTATAGGCTCCACAGTTTCATATTGTGAATCACCACCTTCTTGAGATTCTGGTGGTACATAAAATAGGACTGAATGGTTTGATGTCCCTAAACTATCCTGAATGTCACCTGGGAGGTCAGAATTTTGAGAATTCTTGTTCAGCAGAGGAAATTCATCTTCTTTAAATATGACATCTCTGCTAATGATTGTTTTATAGGCTCCCTTTTGGAGTAGTGGGAGTTTATATACCTTCTGGATAACCTAGAAACACCCCCTTGACTACTCTAGGCTCTAATTTTCTCTCTTTTTGATGTGCATAGGCTACACATCCAAAAGTCCTAAGGTGTGATAGTCTAGGCTTCTTACCACTCCAAATTTCCTTAGGAGTCTTGTAATCATTTGTAGAGGTTGGGAGCCTATTAATTAAATAGACTATTGTCCTAATTGTTTCCCCTATAGGGAATGAAAGCAACATGAAGAGAGAAGCATGCATCTAGTCTTTTCTAGGAGGGTTCTATTCAATCTTTCAGCTACTCCATTCTGCTGTGGAGTAGCTCTAACAGTCTTATGCCTTAGGATTCTATTTTTACTGTAGTATTCCTCAAATTCCTTGTTGCAATATTCCAGTCCATTATCAGTTCTTAGGCATTTCAATTTCCTCCCAGTTTGATTTTTCATAAGAGTATGCCACCTTATGAAAATCTCTAGAGCTTCATCCTTCCTCATCATAGGGTAAACCTAACATTTCCTTGATTTATCATCAATTATGGACATAAAATACAAATTCCCTCCTACTGTTGGGACTTGAGTTGGCCCCCAGAGATCACTGTGAGCATACTCCATGATCTTTGTGGCTTTCTTAGCTCCCCTTTGAAAAGCTGACATGTGGTGCTTTCCTAGCACACAGGATCACAAAATTTCAACTTCTGTAAGTTTTCCTCAGTTATAAGACCTTGCCTAGAGAGATGGAGCAGGCTTTTGTTCCCTATATGATCCAACCTAGCATGCCATTGCTTGGTTGGTTCAAGGTTTCCACTTTCTGAAATTTGATTAATTTCAGTTGAGCCTATAACATAGTATAGGCCACCCCTCTCCACTCGTTTAATGATGACTTTCCCATCTCTTAGGATTTCTCTAAGTCCATCTTTAGACCTGATTTGAAAGCCTTGCTTATCGAACAAGCTTTCAGAAATTAGATTTCTCCTTATTCCAGGCACAAATCTGATATTGCTTAGGATCCTTCTTTTCCCATCAAACATGTTGATGGAGGAAACACTTCCTATGCCCTCTATCCTTTGCTACCCAGAATCTGCCATTTTGACCTTGACAGTGACTGGTTCAAATGTTGTGAACTAGTCCCTATGAGGAGTGACATGCATAGTGCACCCTAAATCAAATATCCATTCCCTACTAAGGTCCTCACAATCCTCCGTCACAACTAGAATTTCATCTCCACTGGAATCTTCAGGTTTTTCCACATTACCTGAAATTCCACTTTCAGTTGTCTTGTCCCTCTTCTTTTTCCTACAATCTCTTGCAAAATGTCCTTCTTTATCACAGTAGAAGCATGTCTTAGCTTTTCCCTTTTTCTTCTTTTCATTTTCACCTTCCTTAGAGTGTTTTTCTTTCTCACTTCCCTCCTTCCACTTTTGTTTCTTACTGTTTTTCTTATGAGATTTCTTCTCATAATTATTCTTTACAAACATCACTTCAGCCTCTTTTTTAAAAGGATTAACCTCAACTATTTCTTCCATTAGAGAATCTAAAACCCTCTTAACAGTAAGTGATTCTCCACTAGCATGCTTAATTACCTTCTTGAATGTATTAAATTTAGAAGGTAATGCCTTTAAGATCACTACAGCTTGATGTTCCTCACTTATTTTCTCATTTGTAGCTTCTAAATCTTGTACTAGCTTAAAGAAATAATCTAGATTATCATCTAAGGAGACTGAAGTGTTCATTTTGTAGTTTGCAAGGTTGTGAAGACGTGTCATCTTGTTAAGAAGACACTTCTTGGCATACAACTCATCTAGTTTCACCCAAAGTTTTTGTGCAGTGTTACAATTCTACACTTTTCTTATCACTGTTGGTGACAAGTGAAGCATTAACTTGCAATGAACGAGTCTTTGCATCTTTAGCTTCTTTATAGGATCAGTCTCTAGGTCATACAGATCATCTATGGCTCTATAACAATCATAAGATTCAAGAAGAGTTGCATCTGGAGTTTCCAGATGGTAAAGTCTTCGTTACCAAAAAATATGTCCATTTCTTTGCCTACCATGATTGTTGTAAAATAAAGAATGAAAAGACTTTCACTTAGTGAATTTCTTGATGAATCTTGATGAATCTACGATGATTGAAGCGTCCAAGAATTGCCCTAGGAGGTCTTGTATGCTCTGATACCACTTTTTGTTGAGTTTTTACTGCTTCTCTATTATCTTTACAATAAAAGAACTTAACAGATTTTGTTAAATTGTAGGAATGTAAATGCTGAAAGTAAAAGAAGACACAATTTACTTGGTTCGATAGTGTAAAAACTATCTACATCCAAGGTTCCCACTTTACAGTGGTGGAGAGATTTCACTAATGCAGAAGAAGAAGCAAAATATACAGAGATTGAGTGTTTCTATAAACATTTGCAAAAAGAGTCTCCAAACTCCTCAGTACCCAAGGTCAGTACTCTATCACTCTCTGAATATTTTTCTCTCTAATTTTCTCACTCTCACAATTGAATATAATGAAAAATTGAAGATTGAATTTTCTGTGTGATGTGCTCTGTGATTGAAGCTTCTGTCTCTTTTATAGTTGCTGGAGAATATGACTTTCAGATGTTTATTGCTTGAATCAGACAACCTCCATGTGCCTTCCACGTGAGCCTTTTAATAAATCCCCTTTGCTGTTCATATTGTGTTATGGTTGTTGCGTTTTGTTGTCTGCTGATCATGCTAAACATAACAGTGTAAAAGAACCATAAGCTGCAAACGACTGTGGTTTGAGCTAAGGTCAAGACATGTACAAAATGACTTAGTATTGAGTTCTAACACTTCAGATATGTAAGTAGACTTGGTCCCCACATGTTTTAGACTTTAGTCTTTTCTCTAATTTTTCAGCTCACTGATGCTTCGAGAAGCAGTCTTCACCTTCTCTCTTTGACATCTCCTTCAGATACACACACACACACACTTCACTTCTGCTTGTCTTCGATTCTTCTTGTCTTTCCTGCATTTGTAGGTTCTGTGTGTAGATTATTGGAGAATGACATGATTTTCATCACAATAACTTTTAATGGATTTGAATGTAAGACATTTTTGTCCATGTCTCATAAAGTTGGACTAACATTAATTGCAATTTTGGTTTTTAAATAAATTACCGGTTAAGTTATGCCATTTGATCCTGAAAAAGATAATAAAGTGACCCAATAAATGATCTAGATTAATAGGTCGAAGTCTGGGTGGAAAATGCATCCCTTTCAGTATGGACCTGGTCCATATCGGCCTTGTGATGGGGAAGCCCGATATGGAAGCTATATAAAGGTAAGGTCTCTTGCAGTTACTCAAGAGAACGTTCACGAGCATAAGGACTCCTAACCCGTTAGGGAAGCTCGAAACTTGAGGAAACTGCAGAAAGGTCTTGCCCGTGAGTCGGTGAGCACTTTCTACTAAAGGCCTCGAGAGATTCGGAGACGTTTGGAGCTTGAAATCAGAGATGGACCCGAAATCTAGGTATTCCATATTACCTTTGTTTTTAATCCTTTCATGTAGATTTGGGGTACGTAATTAGCTCCCACTACGTACTAACATGTGGTATCAGAGCGGTTACGTGATCGGATTGCCGGAAATGAAGGTTTTTCAGTTTTTCATCTCATTTGGTTTTCCTTGGTTTTTGATTCGTTTTTCAGTTTTTTTACATATATAATTGCGTAAAAGTGGTTTACATAAGGTTATTTATGAAAAACGAGTTAAAAATGGGCCGAACGGAGCAAAAAATGACCTCCCAAAATGCCTGAAATTGCCTTTGGCGTCGGAGGTTTGGAAGACCGTCGGGCGCGTGTGTCACTGCTGGAAGCCTTGGGGTGCGCCTGTACGGATGGCGCGTGCGATGTACGTGCCAATCCAGGAGTGCCATGTTGCTCCAGTCGATGAGCGATGCGTGTCACGCGTGTGTCCTCACACACCGACCCATGTGGAACGGTGGACACGTGCCGAGCACGCGCCAATCTTGGTCATCCACGTGGTGGACACGTGACAATGGCGATGGAGGACATGTGTCGACGCGTGCACGGCACGCGCCCACAGTGTTTGCGTGTCTTGCGCCTGATGTGCATGCGTAGCACGCGCCAGATGCTTGAGACGTGCGTGACGTGCGTCTGGCCGTACGCGCCAGGCGTTTGGGACGTGTGTCTGGCCGTGCGCGTGCGTAGCACACGCGCCACCCAGGCACGTGCACTGACGTCAACCTGACATCATTTGCTAACGTCAACTACAATGTTTTTAAAATAAACCCCCCAAAATTTCCAGATTTTCCATAAAGCTACCTCGAGGTGTTTTGGGTCAGTTTTTGGGTCTGAGAAATTTATAAAGTAATCTTTTTCTATTTTTCTGGATTTATTACATTAGTGATAAATTAAAGTTTAACTCCAGAAAAATGAATTAAGGTATTTTGAATCCGATTTTGATTGAATTTTCATGCTTTGGACTTCGTATGAGGGAGATGCATGAGGTCTTGTGTCTCGGGTCTCATTTTTAATGTTCGAGATTGCATGATAATCAATCGAAAATAGGAATTGAGACATTTTGAAGCCATTTTTTAGTGAATTTTTGTGCAATGAACTTGCCATAAGGGAGATACATGACGTTGTCGTATCTCAAGAGGTTGGTTTAGTATCCGATGACACACAATAGTCACTCTACTGAGATTTTTCTTTTATGAAAATCTCGAATGAAGTTTTTGGAGAATGTCTTCAGCACATGTGTGTGACAATGAGAATGTACATTTGGATTTTGCATTTATTGAGGTTACATTGTCACATACAGTATGCCCATAAAGAATGTGAGGATGACATAAAGATGTATCCCTTGTGCTTGCGTACTTTTTGGACACTGATGAGAATGTAGTCACTAAAGTGACCTTTCAAGTCAGTATTCTGAATTGTTTTGCTTGCATGTTGGGGGATGTCTCTGATTTTATGTTTGGTTATTATGCCCAAAGGTGTTGGCCTTACATAAAATTTTGGGATGTACATAAAGGCATTAGATGGAGAGAGGCTGTTGCTCAAGTGATCTATTCACCCAAAGGTGGTAGTGTCATGAGAGTTGATAGTTTATACTCCAATCGCTTTTATGTGTGAAAGTCTAATTGCATATATTATGTATTCAGCCCAAAGGTGTTTCATAATGTGTGATCGGATTTTCGAGAAAGATACTATTCAATGGCTTTAGTATCGTTGTTGTCCTAAATTAGTGCTGAATTAAAGTTTATCATCATGAAGTCACCTTTTCAGTCAACTAAATGAGTGTTGTCATTGAAACCCTTGCTGGTTTCAATATAAACAATTAGACGAAGAATTGGACGGAGGATGTTTTGAAGGCTATGGAGATAGCTGTAGTTGAAATGGCCATATGGACTGGTAAGCCATCTCCAATTACATCCATAAGCTGTCAAGCTCATAAAGTAGCCTATGAAACCTAGGATCGGTCTAACAGATTATATCTGACGACCATTAAGAATCCATACCTAATCATCTACAAAGTGAACTTCCGAACACAAACATAACGAAGGAGTTTCTTGGTAATGTCTCCCAGAGGTACACAATCTCATCCGATGTTGAGACAAGTGCCTTAATGAAAGTATTATTCTCCATAAAATATATAGAGGAAAAGGGGAGTAATGGAGTACTTATCGAGAATAATTCATTTTCACAGTAGGTGAAGATATTGAGACTTCAATGCTTTTATATCCTATTGTGTTGCTGAGGTGGAGAAACTCAAGTTGTTACTCCTACAGTACTGGAAGCAGCTTAAGGGAAGACAAAGATGAAGCTCAATAAGTTCAAAGTACAAAGCTCAAATCTTCTCCACTTGCTGACGCAGGTCAAACCAGTCCTGGTAAATGTCCAAGGACATAAAGAAACCAGTAGTATGAGGTTTAAGGGAAGACTAAGACTATCAGGTTACTCTTTGGTTTATTAATTATGAATCTAATTGCGATAGTCGCATTAAGTATAAGTGATTATTTAGTGGAATATCTGATCAGGGTACTTCCACAATGCAGTAGTTCATATCTAGGATGAAGCCAAATAAAGGAAAGGAGGAACTGATAGTTCACATCAATAAAGATGTGGAAGTGATATTTATAGGGGGTGTATATACTGAATTTTATAGTAAGATTCATTAGGGTATACACGACACATTTTATTTATGATCTTTTGATCAGTGAAGGACACTGAAGGTTGACGTTTTGCATTTAATACTTCTGTTATACAGTTGTGGTTTAATGCAAAACATAAAGGTACAACTTTCTTGTCATGTGGTTTGTAGAGAATGTGTCCTATCCCAGGTTAGATATATACTTCTTCATATTATGCTAAACAAGGTATGAAGGACCTGATGAATGAGAAGTCATACATGGTGTGACATAAAAGTTTAAGCCACATTTCC
>JANIHY010000003.1:60510728-60526118 GCA_027479065.1 Erythroxylum brevipes
AATTAGTGTCTGCCACTTCCTGACCAGAGACCTTAGTTTGTCTGTTGTAAAGTCCATGCCCTACAAGGAAATATTTTTACAAGAATAGAACGCTTAGACAGTCATAGTCCATCCATCAGCAATGGCAAGAAAAAGGCCACCTACCCAGAAATTTGTAAGCACATTCCTCCCTTGTACATCTTCTGCTCTAAGTCGAATCTTCCTGTAGGCATGATCCTCATCCTTTTGAAGATCGGCCAGACAGACTTCAAAAACCCTATGTTTCAGTCCCTCGGAAGCAATCTGTTAAGATGAAGCAAACACGAGCAAACAATTCCGATACAATTAACAAAACCCTTATGTTCCGGCTAAGTTATAGAAAATGCTTCTAGACAACTAAATGCTCTTTTATCCAGGGAATCATTGCATATGCAGCTTATGAATATATCCGAGAACGAGTGAAATTGCACACAATACAGAAGTCAAGCATATCATATCCTTAGGGAAAAAAAAAGTTAAATCATTATAAATGCCAGCCATTGAACTCAGTTATTGAAATTTGGTCCATTCAACTTTCCATATCTTAATGAAAGATTGCAACCAGAAAAAGATCACAGTTTTGCAAACACAATTATCATAATCATAAATGTAATTAAAAAACTACACAATATATAAACAGAGAGGCAGACCTTGGTTCCCTGGGTTCTGCTAACAAGAGTTTTGCCAACGCTTCTGACAGAGAAAACAGAAGGCGCCTTGATGTCATACCAATCGGCTCTGTTTCATTTGTTCATCATCACAAACCACAACCACAAACATCCATAAACTCATTGTACAGTCACTAGACCAACAAATCAAGCCCAAACAGAGATTCCAACAAGCAAAACTAATTCAAAAATGTTTTACAATATCAAACTAACAGATGAATCAAACTCAGAACTTTTAATGAGCAAAGTTCCTCGTTAGTTACATGACTTGCCCCAAAATCTCGTTCACACGCCGGAGTCAGCAAAATACAAAGTTTGACTAATACACAGGGAATGGTGGAAGCTGCCCCTTTCTGAGAAAAGAGAGGACATATTCAGCAGTATCGATGAGGTCATTGATGTTGTGAAGCGATCTTTCCTCGGCAGCCATTATGAAGATGCCGCGAACCTCAGCTTTCTTAGCCATTCTTGCTGCATAATTAAGAGGCAAATTCGGAGAGTTAAGGCCTCGGAGTAATTGGCGATATAGTGACAGAACTTTCCCTCTACTCCATGTCAAATCTTCTGCTGTTGCCCATATTAGTCCTCCTTTTCCCATTACTGATCAGATCAAAGAATGAAATGGCAAGAACAATAAGAAGTGGAACTAAAGATTTAAACTTTCTGATTTCGAGAATTCACACAACTGATCAAGACTTGAGGTTTCTCTGCATCGTATATGCTCTTGAGAGCAACATTCAAAACACTAACTCTCACCATTCTTGCGGCTACACATTCGAATATTTACAAAGTCAGTAACCATAAATAATTCATTGCAAACATTTGAAAGGAACTCCACGTTAGAAACCCAATACCCAACAAAACCAAAAACAGTTATAATCTACTCAACCATTTCAGGGTCCAAGAATAAACATCAAACTTCGAACATGAAAGCACAGATTAACTCCAAGGGTGCAGTTTCACCAAACAGAGCTCTTTCAGGTACACAAACAACGACTTAACCACAAGTGTTAACACAAAAAGCAATTAACAGCTAAGTACAGGCCATATAGAACATCCAATACACATGAAGAATTAAGACAACACGATATCTACACAACAACATAGTGACATCAGAATCTACGAAACAAGTATCCAAAACAAGAAATTACAAGAACGGATGCCAGAATTAATAGCTATCCACGAAAGTTAAATGCGAGAAGAACAAAACAAGAACTTAGATCAGCTCAAGAGACAAAAGTATTTACATACGTAGAGCAATTAGAGACCAGCAAAGGGCAGAAAGCTAGGTTTCTAAGAACATTAAAAAGTGAAACCTACCTTATATATTAGGTTGGTACATGTTTACTAGATTGCCCTTCACTTGAGATTTTTATTTGGACCTTATTATTTAATTTGGGCCATAGGTTTCCTCTGTAAAGGCGGGCCTCATTATTTAATTGGGCCGAAATTTTATAAATTCTACATCCCACTTAGTGGGCCTACAAATGTTATTCGGCCCATTTTGTTAAAATTTTAAATTTATTAATCTTGTTATACTTTTTTATTTTATCTTTTTTATTCAGAAAATCAAAAAGCTTCAAAGCAAGTTTTACAATTCTTTATCAACATTTAAAAACGTGTTTCCACCAATCAAAACCGGTCTCTGCATCTGCTACTAAAGATTGGCTACTCAATTGTGACTGAAGTATTGCGAATTGTTAATAGTTACTGGGAAGGAAATTGTGCGAAAAATTGGATGGCAAATATAACTATAAACCTCCCTCTTAAATACTATGAAGTTTCAGGGTGTAAGTGAGTTGATAAGGGACTTTTCTAGCTTAAGTGAGGTTGCAGGTTCAAATCACCCTCATCTATTCCGTTATTTAAAACTTGAAGTTAGAGTTTTGTCTTCCGCAAGGATTTTGTCTTTCGCAAGGGACCTACCTGATTCAAACGAAAATTAATCTTAGAGTGAATATCTTAAAAATATCTTCTCATAGTTAAGACCCTCCTAAAATACCCTGTGAATAATAATAAAAAATCATAAATTTTCTCACGCTCCTGACATTTTTTATATTTCAGATAGAGAAGGTTAAAATTACCTTCCCTCTTTTTATATCAGAAAAAAAAGTTTCGTCTTTTTTCTTACCGTCCCACAAGTCATTCTTGAATTTGAATATTCAAACTCGACCGGGATAAAATTCAAATTAGCGAAACTAATTATGATATTAAAATGTCAGGTTAAAATTAAAATTAGACAAACTTTACTTGCTAAGAATTTAACCCTTATATTTTACGTAAAGTTTAGTTCTTGCATTTTCAGGCATGCAACTTTCTTATGAGATAATTCAATTCTTAGAAGATATCAATTGAATAACTTTCTAAGCTTAGGCATGGTAAAGAAAGTTGAATCTATTTATAATTATGGTACGAAAATCAATTAAACTAAATTCAAACATCTAAACATAATCAAGCTCTCGAATCCAGAACCTTGGGAGGCTTTCCTCATCAATGGAGTTGAACCACTTTGTGGAATAAACAATATTGCAACTTAAATGAACTTCAGATCTCGGCAGTTAAACCATGCTCATTGGCTCTTCCTGGCACCAAACTATCTCAGCATCAGGAAAACAAAAGATAAGTTGTGTCAAGCACATTACTTGTCCTGACAAAAAAGAGGTCAACAACCCCAAATGGAAGAGATATTCTTTCCAAGTGACTGACAAGCGAACACATTACTATATCTAATCAATACACAGGATTATGCATCCACCTAAAATACATACTAGGATATCTCTTCAGTTCACGCTGGACAAGATCATAGGGGAAGGGACACAGCTGTTCCACCCTACAAATTGCAACATCATTAGCCCCAATTCTACGGCGCTCTTCAGCAAGTTCATAGTAGAGCTGCAAGCAATGATTTATATGTTAAATAACAATCCCCTCTTGCTATACAATATGCATTTATTTTGAAAACGCTGAAACAAAAACAAACAAAAAGTAGCATACCTTCCCAGAGCAAAGAACTAAACGTCTAATACCCTCCTCAAGATCAGGTGGTCATTCTTATCCTTTATGAGACGCTTAAATGTTGTTCCCTGTTTGTCAAACCCAGGCTGGCCTTGTACATCATCAAACTCGCACAAATTTGATTTACGTTCAGGATGGCGGAGCAGGGTCTTGGGAGACATCAGAATTAGATGTTTACGGAAGTCCATGTGTAACTGGGCCACGAAACTAATAACATGAGAGAGAATTTATTGAAAGTTGACTGCAATTCACAGCAGAACCAGTTGTAAATACCTGCCGCTGCAGCACATGGAAGTAACTGGAAGGAGTTGTAACATTCAACACTTGCCAATTGCATTCCTAAATTTGCTTCCTTAAGAGTTGGCTCCATCTAGGGAATGACATATCGGTTGTCATCACTCATCTGGAATTCATTGATTATGCATGTTAATTGAGTGAAACATTACTGAACTAATTGAATAATAAGTGCTGCGCTGTTGAAACACTTGTTTAATCAACTATAAATACTAATCAGACCAAACAGTGGCCTCAGAACTCGAGATAATCCAATCTTCAACTCTTTGCCAGATAAAACAACCATTGCTCTTAAAAAGATAAAAACGGTGAGATATTTACGGCCAAGGTGGAAAAATATGAAGCAAATATTTCAATGAGAATCACCTGAAGGAAGCTTTCTAAACATGCACTTGAATGTTCAGGGCCTTGACCATCATAACCAAGGGAAAGATGCACAACAAGCCCAGTCTGACTAACCACTTTGATTCACCACTGCTCAGAAATTGATCAAATATGACTTGAACTCCATTGGCAAAGTCACCAAACTGAGCTTCCCAAAGTATCAATTGATTTGGATTTTTCATCGAGCAACCCAATTCAAATCCAAGGACACCAAATTCCGAGAGGGAGCTGTGTGATTGTCAATAAAGTAAGAAAATCTACCATAAAGCACCAAAATAAATGAGAGATATTCCTCATCTTAAGTGTTCTATGTTCTCAAGCATTAGTGTCTTATGGACAAGTGAGACTGCTAATGAAGATGCACATGCAAACTTCACCGAGTTAAAAGACTCTCAGCATGAAAAAGGGTACTACATACCTGCTGCTAACAGTAAACATCTCCTCATTTTGATTCATGATAACATGGCCAAGAGGGCAATACTTCTCCCCTGTTTGTTGTTAGGGCAATACTGAATGTCAATCACTAGAAGTACCTCTTTCCAAAATCCTGACCACTCAATCGAACATGGTTACCTTCTACCAACAACGTAGCGAGCACAAGAGCTTCACCAAGTGCCCAGTCAATTCCTTTCCCTGTTTCATTCATTTGGGCACACTGTTCATAAACCTTCTTCACGACCCTATGAGGTTTAAAGTTTTTTGGAAGACTTGTGATAGCTTTGCCCATGTTCTTCAAAATATCAGGCTTCACCCTGAATAACACCATACCAATTTAAGTATAAATCACAAAAGAAGGATTTAATGACAGCTAACTCAAAATAAAGAAGCAATTCAGCACCCAGTGTTTCGGACACAGGAAAGCTGCTCTGGTGACTTAAACCCAGACCTATGGGATGAAAGCCAATCTCTCCTTTTTGGAACATAATCTTTGGTAGCCAAAAATGTTTCATTGGGGATTGAATTGACTTTCCCCTGTATCTTGTTAATATCTTCGGTAAACTTCAAGAGCCAAAGGATGGTGATGTGTTAACCCAATCATGTTAGAAATCAATAATGTTTTGACTTATCCCAAGAAAGCAATTTAAAGGCTATGAAATCAAAACACGCATTTATAATAACAGAAAACACATGAAAGAATTAAAAATTTGAAAAAGAAATTAGAATTATATTTTAAGAGATCAGATAATAATTACAAATTATATTGAAGAGGAAGTGAAATACAGATATCTAGTATAAAAATAAGAAAATCAAGCTAACCTGATACATTTTGGGCTGTATGAAAGATGGCTCATCACTCTCATTATGCCCGAATCAATGATAACATACCAAGTCAACTAGAACATCTGAGTGAAAAGTTTGGCACCACCCAGCGGCAAGCTCACAGACATGCACAACGGCCTCCACATTATCTCCATTTCCAGCACCAATTAAAGATCAGAGTTCATAGGGCATCAATTAACCGCAGATTCTGAAAAGGGTCTAAGTTGATACATCGCTCAACATAAATCAATTTTTGACTAACACTTTTTCCAATAAGAACTTTAATTAATTCCAGGTGATCTGAACTTGAGCTTGAGCTGTTACAATCTTTTCGCAACTTAAAACAATGGCAACGGAGATGGCAAACAACACAAAGCAGAATGCTGCAACAGACCATACTAACTAAAAATTGCCAAAATTTTCAAAGGAGGTTCAAAGGCTCAAATCAAATTTTCTTCTCCAGTCATCATTCTTAGCCTTCTTGGGAAAGCGTTCTTGAGGCTCTAATTGTACTTCGGTTTGCATCTGGTCCCAAAGATCTTGAAAATTTTCCTTAAAACTCTTTTTAAACCAGTCCTCAATTTCTGAGTACAATTCCCTTGGATTGTAATTCCATACCTCTCTCAACATGACACAACTATCAATTGATTTTATATTCAGTTTAAGGATAAGGTTCCCTACTCGTCTTTCCCCTGCGGCCTCTCGGTCCAAAATGATAGTGGGTCGAGCCGCCATGAACTTCTTGACAGATCTTAAGCATGGCAAAATTTGGCCATCAAGAAAAGCATAAGCAAATGCTTTTACACGATCTGCCAAACCAGTTATCGGCATACTATGCAGTGGAAGATGCCAAAGATGAGGACCAAATGTTGGGACAACCCAGAAAAATACTTGGTCAGTATGACATTCATAATAAGGTTTAGGGTCCTCTACAGCAGAAAAACTGCACAAAGATCTAGCATACTGAACAAGCCATTCTGGTTTTACACTTGTAGCACCATGCATGTAGGGCCGCTTAGTATGCAGCAATTCATTATACACCAAAAACTCAGGGGATGAACTAGAAAGAGATGACCTACGATGGAGAAAGACAACTTCTTTAACCATGCAGGTCTGGTACCTAATTGCATTGGCTTTTCTATCCCCTTCTGATGACCCAGAATATCCTCTTACACGTTTGGCAACCCTATCAGCCCAGCCAGCACATATAGCTCTTCCTAATATCTGTTCCTCATTCAGTAAAAGAGGGTTCTTTCCAGATGAAACATTCCAAGCTAGCTCAATATCTACCACTTTTCCATGATTCCATGAAAAGTCCTGCTCAGAACTGCATTTCACATTCTGATCAAAAATTAGACGAAGAAGCTGCTTTCTAAGCTTGGACATTTCTTCCATGGTTTTAAGGTGTAATGCATTTTCATCACAGAATTTAACCGAATTTCCCGAAAGTTCAAAACATTGCAAAGCATAAGCCACTGTTAGTGCATCACTGCTAGGATTAGAAAATCTTGCAAAAGATCCTTTGGAGCTCTCTTTGAGCTTCTTTTTCCTTAAATATGTTTCCTTGTCTAAACATTGTTCACCATCTTGGCTGACAGATCTCCCATTATGCTCTAGGTTATTACTACTGCCATCAGAATGGCTTCTTTCAAACTGCATAACAAAAGGATTAGGCAAGCTCAATGCTGCAGCTGCCGCAACAGCATAACCTAAAACCAAATTTGCTCTGGCATAATTGTTGGTCTTCCTCATAATTTGGATAACAGTAAGGAGCATTCTAGAGTGGCGGGGACTTATAGGATAATAAGCCATAGCCCTCCCCAAGGGCGTCAGTCGTCTGTTGTCATCAAGTGCCCCAAGAGTCTTCAGGCAACCCTCTGCTTCAACGAGGGCACTGGCATCTGGCGGAGTTGGGAAAGGGAAACCTTGCACCTAGAATAAACAACATAGGAGGCAATAATTAGTAAAATTTTACAAAAACAAATTCTAAATTGTGGAAAAAGGCACAAATTGTGGAAAAAGTTAGCAGTAAGGAAGCAAATTCACCGTGAAAAAGTTTACCAGGGGCAAACAGGTATGGCTCAAGATGTTTTAGCTTTCACATTTAGTGCCATTGTAACATCTTTAGATAGTTATAAATTTCATATAAAGAAAAAAAATCTTCTACAAGGTTAGCACATGGCATTATTGTTAGCCAAGTTTACTTGCCCACATTTAGCTCCATCACTGAAAATCTAGGACATATTCCACAAGGTTAGCACATGGTCTTCTAGTTTATCAAGTTCAAAAGTTCAAACTGACACCCATGACAAATTAGCCTATAACCAACAAGATCAACAACTAAAAGTCAGATTTATCAGTAGTATGAAACAAGAACAAGAACAGAAAAAATACCTTATCAATGCTCATGGATTTCAGGATAAGGACAATGCTCTCAACAGGTACTTTACATATCTCAGGACAAGAAAAGTCAGGAAGTATGTTATTAAAGACTGCAGACGAATATAGACGATAGCAATGACCGGGCCCTGTTCTTCCAGCTCTTCCTGCACGTTGAGCAGCAGATGCCTTGCTAATCCACTGCACTTCATACGTTTCCATGCCATTGGAGGGGTTGTAGTTCTTCACCTTTTCTCTTCCAGTGTCAACCACATACTTTATACCGGGAATAGTCAAAGAGGTCTCAGCAACATTAGTAGCAACTATCACTAGCCGTTCCCCCTCATTCACCTTTTCAAACACTCGAAGTTGTGCTGCTGGAGGAAGCATGGCATAAAGTGGTAATACATGCATAGCACCAAGAGAATGACCTTTCCTCTTCCCGAAAACATGAATCGGCTGCTTTGAGGAATCTTCTGGTGCTGTACTCTGCCCTTCACACTTGGAATCCTCTGATGTTTTTCCAGCCAGAGCTTCAAAAGCAGCCTTTAGTGAGGTAAGATCCCCTTCTTCTCCTACAAGACCTCTAAGATTGCTGTCATTTTTTAAGGTCAACTGGTCCTCTAAATCCATATCATCTCCAGAAATTTCTAGTTCACTTTCTGTTTCTGAATTATGAGACAAATCCGATTCATCATCGCTGAAATTATGCGCATTTGCATCATAGGAACTAAATCCATTAGCTTTCAGGTCAGTAAAGTTCCCCTGAATCTCAAATGCCTCATCAATATCCTTCATGTCAATATCCTGAATGGAATTCATAATGTCTGCAACAACACCCCCTTTATTAACTTCAGCAAGATTACCAGTGAGCTTCCGTGAAGCTTTACGTAATTTCTGGCACAAGTACTCTACTTCTCTCTGACCGGTGACAAATACAAGAATACCTCCCTGCGGCAGCCGTTTGTGGATTGACAAAACCTTTTTATAGGCTTGTCCAATGTAATCCACAATGTCCGTCCTTTTAGAGAAATGTAAAGTTACAGGAAATTGTCTCCTAGGAACTTCAATGATAGGGGGAGGACTTTGAAACAACTTTCTTCCAGAAACAAAATCCTCTACCCGCAAGGTAGCGCTCATCAGAATAAGTTTTAGAGGAAAAATCATCCCTTCAGGATCTATATGTTTCCCAGAAAGAATCATCTTTTGCTGGTCCTCGTATGTCTTCTGCATGTAGCAACAGATTATGTCTAATAAGTACAAATAAGAAAGCAAAAAGACCATAATATTGTCCAAAGTGTAAAATTTATTTGAAACATTACCTGGCGGAGACAAATCACACGAGAAAGCATTCCGATAAGTATGTCAGTGTTCAGACTTCTTTCATGTGCCTCATCCAAGATTATGACTGAATACCGCCTCAATAGAATATCATTCTGCATAAAATAAAGAGTTTATTCACCCAACTAGAAATGGTTCAAAACTAGATGAAGAAACAGCAGGGAATGCCAACAATAGACACTAAAGGCAAGAGAAATTCCAGTATGTTGGAAAATGAACAGGAACTTAATGCTGTATCCCATATTTAATTCAAGGCAGTACATGTCCAAACAATTTTAATTACTGTACTTTCCAGAAACCAGTGTAGAAAATATAGGTGTGAGGATGAAAACAAAATCAAAGTGTTCAGTTAATCAGGAGAAAAACAAGAGAAAAAATTCTTCACCATACCATCACTTCAATAATGTAGAGTAAATGACAAATATGGCATGGTTAACGTCCAAATTTCAATAAAAAGGCAAAGAAAAAACAAGGCAAATATAGTAAAAAGGTCGAAGTTCAGTATGACACTTCATAACCAGTCCAAAAAAGAAGCAAAATTTGACAACTTCAAATCACCACAAAAATACAAAATATGCGATCTTTGGCGAATACCTGAACTTCACGTAGCAAGATTCCGTCAGTCATAAATTTGATGGAACAACCATCTCCAACCTTCTTGTCATGCCTAACTTGAAATCCAACCTCTTTTCCAAGATGAAAACCAAGCTCAAAAGCTACACGCTTAGCAGTGGCAAGTACAGCTACACGACGGGGCTGAGTAACACCAATAACACCACTTCTAGATGAACACTTGTATGAACCATAGCCTGCTTCGTAAAGGAACTGCAAGATTACACCAAAAAGATGAATTCATGAAGGATTTTACATAATAAATTTAGCTTTTACATAATAAATTTAGTTAAACTCATAAAGCATCCACAACATCCACCTGAGGAACTTGAGTGGTTTTACCACATCCAGTTTCTCCACAGATAATAATAGTGGAATGTTCATTAACAGCTTCCATTATTTCCTGCTCCATCATAACTATTGGGAGATCCTTCCTTTTATTTTCCACTTCAATTGACCTTAATACGTGAACCACTGTTGGGGTCATAAGAGGTCTTCGCAAAGAAGAATCCAAAACATTCTTAGCCTGATGAGAATCTAAACAAGAGCTTTCATCTGCTTTTCCCTGTTCCAAGAAATTACCCCAATCTACAATTAGCAAAAATACTACAACATATACAAAAATTAATGATCATACGATAAATAACATTAAATTGACATGACTCATGAAGTCTAAACTATTTTATGCAATAAAATGAACATACACAAATTGTAGCATATTGCATACTCCAAGAGAATAATAGACTTTGAAAACTTTAAGAAACCACATCATAAAGTGTTTAAACTGAACAAATCACAAACCTTCCTTTGACATGGACCAAAACCTAATACTAACGTATATACATAGATAGAAACAGTTCTTAAAATTCCCGAAATATATTCCATAATCAGAGCACACAGCCTACTGTTGACTCAAGTTTTTTCTACCACGCTTATCACACAAAGTAGGTAAATGACATATTGATATCTTGCACAGGTATTTCATCTACCTTATGCTGAAATTTTTCAGCAGAAACTGCAGACAAAGATATTTCATTTAGACCAACTTTAACGCCACTAAGTGTGCCTTGATGACAGGTCGGTTGAACGGATACACAATTTGGCATTTCTCTTTCCACCATTGTTGACTGCATCAAAGCATCTTCCCTTACTTGAGTTTCTCTCATCTCAGCTTTAGCTTCGCCACAAACATCATCCTCAATCCTTTTTGAAAGAGGGCCACCATCTAGAACATCTAAACCTGCCTTGGACATTTGTATTGCCATCCGACGCTTTTCTTTCACAGTTTCAACCTATAACAGAAGGTAATCCAATGCATAAATTAGCACCAATCAGCTCTATCAAAATACTATAAACCAAAATCCATCCACTTATACATACTCGACTAATGTTTTTTGAGGAACGCAAAAGAGAAAATGCACTCTCTGGAATCTTGAATTTTCTGAAGCATAGAAGTGCTAAGCAGTTTAGATTAATAAATAAAAATGGGGAAAAGTCAAAACCCATAAGCAAAATGTAGACAATACATACTCCAAGGTCTTGATGCTTTTTGATAACAAAATTTCTCTTTGCTTCTCCTCCTGCATGAATGACAACTAACCCTAAGCCCAATTATTACAAGGAGGAAACCAAAGCTACAAAAAGCTGATGCAAGTAGGAAATACCTCCAATTTCTTCAACTTTCTTTTCTGGGACTTGCTCAGCTTTGGAGTTGAGTTTGCTTTCATTCCCTCCTGTAGGTAAAGAATTCAGACAATATACTTACTATGCCAAAATAATTCAAAGAGAAGTAGTAGGAATATAAACCTACTACACATACCTTATTCCCAGCTTTATTTCTCTTTGCAGGCAAGATAATAGCATTGCTATCACCTTCCAAACTGCCAAATACAAGCAACCAGATAAAAGTTTAAACCAAAGGATACTGCTTGGTCATAAATATATCAAGGTATAACTTTGACAATGTATAGGTGGTTTCTATTTTCATCTAAACCATCGAAAATAGGGTAGGGTTTAGGGTTTTAGGTGAGTTATGAAAGTTACTAATACACATATACACATACACGATTATACATGATTATGCCAAATAAAGAAACTGGGAGCGTAAGCAGAAAGAGAAGGTTGCATTACCAGATGGTGTCTGCACGAAATTCCATTTGGGTGCGCTTCAATTTCGCTCAGGAAGCTGTAATATAATGAGCAAGACTCTCACTTTACAACTGACTAATGGTCAATGGCAGAGACTAATTTGTAAATAAATAGCAACTGAGTTTCTGCATAATTCTAACTTTTAATGGTTCAATGAAAACTGAAAACTGAATCCAAACAACCAAAGAGCAACGAACTAATAAAGTTAAATAAATCTAAAATAACCAAATTAAATTAAGTGGGTTGGATGCCAAACCACAGAAAATATTTCAAAAGATGGTGTCTGGTAGAGTGAATCCTTCAAAGTTGTTAAAAACGATGGCTGGCTTGCAACAGAATGGATGACCACACCAAAAAACAGCGAGCAACTGGTCAGACCCGTTGAAGGTATGAGGACACCGAGTAACTCAGAGGCGTCACACGAGAGAGACGACAATGGAGAGGCAGCGACAGGGCGTATCCTTCGAGAGAAACAAAGAAAAACCCAAGAATTAGATCTGGTTAATGGAAAGCTGATCGTCCGCAAATCAGAACAATACAATACCAGTGCTCTTCCAGAAAGCTGGTATAAAACAGGAAATATCACGGATAGAGTATCAATTAGAGAGATAGAGAAAACCCCCTAAAAAGAAACAATCGAAAAAAAAAAGTTCGAAGAGACGAACAGATGACAACTGTTGTTAAGGATTTAGTGAAAAACCAAGAAGAAAAGGCCTAAGCTCATCACTGAAGCTCTGATGGCCGACAAGGCAGGCAGTCCCTTACAAAAATTTTAGTATTAAGTACATACACCCTAAAATATACATAAATAATTAAAAAAATTCTAAGCCTGTTTCTTTAAACTCTATTAAACTTGAATTTATTAATATCTTTTGAGTTAATTCAATTTGATTAATATTTTTAATTAAAAGAGAATTTTACCTAAGGTTAATGCCATTAATTAAATATTTTTATTAAATCAAATCCTCTATTTTAGATACTCTACTCCAACTTGTTCTATTAAATCTCATCCATAACATAACAAGGACATTACAATTGAAACCGAAGATCTGATCCATGGATTACATGCATCTGAGCATCCAAATACAAAATCAATAATTAATAAAACTCAATTTCTTTATAACTTATTGAGAGTATTTTAATAATTTATTACTACAATTCAAGGAGTCCTGACTCCTGTTGTATAAGTGGTGTTTTTACTTCCCTAAAACTTTAAATTAACTTCAAAACGCTTTTAAGTGTGATCCAGTTAACATCACCAAGGAGTTAAAATCAACTTCAAAACGCTTCCTACGTTTCTCTGCAATGTACATGCTCTTTAGAGCATCATTCAGGACACTAATTCTCACCATAAAGATTACATTGCAAACATTTGAAAGGAGCTCTACATTACAAGCTCAATACCCAACAAAACCTATTAACAGTTCTAACCTACCAAACCATTTCAGGTCCAACAATAAACATCAAACTTCAAACATGAAAGTACAGACTAATTCTAACTGTGCAGTTTCACCAAACAGAGCTCGTTCAGGTACACAAACGACGACTTAACTTCAAGTGTTAACGCGTTAAAAAAGCAATTAGCAACTAAATACAAGTCATACAGAAAATCCAATACACATGAAGAATCAAGACATAAAACTAAATACGATATCTACACAACAACAGAATTACATCTGCATCTACAAAACAAGAAATTATCAGAAAAAATTCGAGACTTAAGAGCGACCCACGAAAGGAAAACGCAAGAAGAACAAAGCAAAATCTTAGATCAGCTCAAGCGACAACAGTACTTCCAATACGCAAAGCAGTTAGAGACCAGGTGTAGAGAGCTTTCGAAGAAGGCTAACGACTAACAAGTGAAACCAGCTTATATATACAGTTTTAGGGTGGTATATGTTTCCTAGATTGCCCTTCACTTGAGATTTTAATTTGAGCCTCAGGCTTCTTTGTAAAGTTGGGACTTACTATTTAATTGGGCTTTTTTTTTTTAACATTCAACTTTCCCACTGAATAGGCCTTCAAAAGTTATTCAGCCCATTTTGTGAATTTTTGTAAGTAATTAACCATGTCATAACTTTTTGTTTTACTTTTTTTTCCTAGAACCTCAAATAGCTTCAATCAAGTTTTACGTTACTTTTTAGATAGCATATTAACAACCTGTTTAGTTCACGGAATAGAATAATTATTCTTTGGAATAGAAAAGATGAGAAATAGAATAGAATATATATTACTTTGTTTGGTTTAAGGCATAAAATAGATAAAGAATTTTTATTCCATTGTTTGGTTTGAAAATATAAACTTGGAATAGGAAATGAATAATTAACTAAAAGACTAAAATATCCTTATTATTTTCTTCTTCTTCTTCTTCTTCTTCTTAATATTAATATTAATAATATTATTATTATGATAAAGAAAAGTCTTCAATAAATAACTCTATTTTTGAAATAGCTAAAAATCATAGTTTTAAAAACAGGACCAGACTACCCGGTCCGACCGAAAAAAGTTTGAACCGATCAATGATCCGGTTCGGTTTCATCTAATAACCTCTCTACATATAAACCGATCGGTTCAACCTTTTTCGGTCGAACCGAACGATCCGGTTCTATCCGATTCTGTTTGGTCTGAATTTTTTAAACTTTGCAAAATCCCCTTCCTTTCTTTCATCAAAACTTTCGCATTTATAGAATTGTTGCGAAAAACATATTCACTTAATTAATAAGTCCAATTCATCAAAATTATTAGTTTATAATATTTATTTCTTTTTTGATGCTTTGTTATCCTAAATAAGGAAGGAATAAGAGAATTGTACTATGATCATACTAAAAACCAAATGACGTCATCACTTATTACAATATTAGTGCCTATAAACATAATATAATTTTCTTACATTAATATCATAATTTTGCTAGAAACATTATATATATCGTATTGCCACCTACGAAATGCTCCAGTCACATACTTCTTTTCAACATCACCTATTTTATTTGAGTTTAATATCTCTCTTATTTTTGGTTACACACGTCACCTCCACCAATACTCATTTTGAAGTACATTGATGAAACATACAAATATAAACATATTAAACTTCGAATTATTATTTGAATTATAGTTTTACAAAATATTCGTTGCTCATAAATAAATATGAAAGAAATATACATACCTGGTTAGTTATACATATATAAATACCAAACTCTAGATCTTGATCAATATTTTTTCTATAGGCAAAATGTGCAAATTTAACTAATATTTCATAAAATTACAAGAGATC
>JANIHY010000003.1:60557606-60568564 GCA_027479065.1 Erythroxylum brevipes
ACTTTTTAACTAATATAAATCATTCGTTTTAAAATAATTAATGAATTACATATTTTCAATTATATTATACTGTAAGGGTACTTTAGTTATTGACATTGTTTTTTATGTTCTATCAACTGCAACTAAATATATTTTTGTCCTCAAAACGAATACAGTTTTATTTGTTTTGTCCATCACAATCAAACATCTCATTGTCTCCATTTTTTTTTTGTTCTATCTCCAAATTTTTGTTTCGTTCTATCTCTGTATATAGAAGACAGTAACTATACGCAGCGTTAAACTTTTCATTCAAGTATTAAAAATTTGTAAGTGTATGATATTAACAAAAAAAGAGAGTTTTCTTTAAAAATAAAATAAAATAGAGCTTTATAGATTGTATAGAACATAACATGAAAAAAAAAAAATCCTCAGCTTTTGTCCTAGATTCGATGTTTAGTAATTATAGTAAACCATGTTGGCGTTGTTCCAAAAACTTGGTTTAACAGCAAAGGTTGGCCCAAACGTTCACAACGTTCATGTGTTAACCATCATTATTACCCAAACGTTTCTTACGTTCATGTTGTTAATCGCCACCATTATTATCAACGTTCCCTTTTATTATGTCTTTATTACCATTCAACGTACGGAGCTCTCCCTCTATATATACGACCCACTCATCTGCTCTTGTTTCTCTCCTCCTACAGCCGTGTTTTTGTTTGGAATTTTGCTCCATATACAGCATATCCTTTTCTACACACATATAGACACCTTTTAACAAAAACATCTTCGTATTTTGTTGCACGTGTTTGCTTTATTCTGTATTTTGTTTGCGCTTCTTCTACTTCTCGAGGACAGTTTCTACTTTAGCCTTTGGAGTTCACCAAAGTTAGTGAAGAAGGCGTTAACCTTAAAATCGGATCTAATTGTCCTGTTGCACCGTAAAGGGAGAATTTTTGACTTAGAATAATGATTTTTACGATATCTTGTATTTTCAAATAAATTGTTCTGATTTAATTATTTATGATATTTTCGCTAACAATCTAACTCATAAAATTATTTAGTGCTTTACTACTGTTGTCGAAAATTGTGTTATTCTGCTTGCTCTTTGTTAGGATATTTTATATTATTGCTATTGTTTTCGAAATTTCTGCTGTTGTTGAAAATTACTGCATTCTTGCTACTGCATATTTATTTTGGTATAAATTGGGATATTATTATGTTCTTGCTGCTATGTTAGTTGAAATACTGGCTGCTCTTGTTGTTGTTCTCTTTGTATTGTTTGATTATTTCATGTAAGACATTACTGCTTCCGAATTTAATATGACGTCTATGAATGAGACCAACGTAGGCTATGCACTTGTTGTTTCCCACATATGTTCTACCCTATCATCGTAGCCTAGAAGATTATACCTAACCTAATTAGATTAGAGCCTCTAGATGGGTGAAAATTTAAACGATGGTTTGAGAAAATTCTATTTTACTTTTAACAATATGAAATTGATTATCTATTATTTCAAGAAATTCTTAGTGACAATATCGACTATAAGACAACTATGGATAATCGTATCGTTAGGGGAGTGTTGCTCAACTATACGATAAACTCATTGTTTGATATATACTATAAGTACAAAACTGTAAAGAAAATTTGGGATACTTTAAAAGTGAAATATGGGACGGATGATGCCGGTACTAAGAAATATGCAGTTGTTAGGTGGTTAAAATTTACCGTTGTTGATGATAAGCTCATTATGGACCAATTATATGAGTATGAAAACCTAGTTGTTGAAATCCTTAGTGGGGGTATAAACATATGTGAGTTGTTTCAAGCTAACACCCTTATTGAGAAGTTGCTTGCCTCATAGAATGATTATAAAACCAATTAAGGTATAAGAAGAAAGACATGAAGCTTCAAGAATTGATAGGGCATATAAAGATTGAGGAAACCAACCGTACATAAGATAAGTTCAAATCACTCACCCTTGTCCCTACTATTAAGGCTAATGTGATATAACATAAAAATGCAAGTAACTTTAAAAAGAATGGTGGACAAAACATGTCTTTCAACAACAATAAGTATGGTCAATTTAAACTCAAAAAGATTGATGACAATTGTTGGTGGTGCCACAATCTAGGCCATCATGTTGCTTATTGCCAAGCTAGAATCAACAATGAGAAGAAGGGCCAAGGATAGAAACCGTGACAGTTTGAGAAAGGAAACCAAACAGGTTATTAACGGGAAAACCAGAAGAGCTTTAGTAAGCCTCAAGCTAATATGATCCAAGCTGGTGATGATGATGAAGTGGAAATCATTACTGCTGTGGCATCCGAAGTCAACCTTGCTAGAAATTTGGTTGAGTGGATCGTTAACATAGGAGCCACATGTTACATCTGTACCAAAAAGGAATTGTTCAAGGAGTTGAATGATGTTGCTGAAGGTGATTTCGCATATATAGGAAGCTCCAACAGAATTCATGTCCAAAGAGTTGGGAATGTCACTCTCAAACTCACTTATGGAAAAGTGTTGGCATTAAAAAATGTTTTATTTGTTTATGATGTATATAGAAATTTGATTTCTAGTGCATTGCGTAACAAGGATGGTGTTAAACTTACCTTTGATTCTGATAAGTTAGTTCTTACTAAGAATGAGAACTTTGTTAGTAAAGAGTTTTGTAATAAGAACTTATTTGTGCTTGACATTGAAATGAATGCATCTACTTTTTTTGTTTATATTGTTGAGTCCCTATACCTATGACAATCTACACATAGGCACGTGAATGAGAGGACAATTAAAAGGATGCAAAACTTAAACTTATTGCCTAAAATCAATAATGAAATAGAAAATTGCCAAATTTGCGTTGAGACTAAATACTTTAAGAAACCTTTTAAGTCAGTGATCGAGAGAGAGTCACAATTATTAGACTTGGTGCACACAAATTTGGGTGATTTTAAGAATTTTGTGAGTAAAGGAAGCAAGAGATACTATATTACTTTTGCGGATGATTGTTTTAGATTTACTAAGGTTTACTTATTGAAAAATAAAAGTGATGCAGAGGAAATATTTATGAATACAAAGCTGAGGTTGAAAACCAATTGAAAAGGAAAATTAAGAGGTTAAGGTATGAATGAGGTGGTAAGTATATTACTGATTTCCTTGCTGATTATTACTGAAAAGTTGGTATTATTCATGAATTTTTAACCCCTTATACACCTGAACAAAATGGAATAGATGAAAGAAAATATCGATTACTTAAGGATATGATGAATGCAATGCTAATTTCTTCAAGTTTACCTGATTTTATGTGGTGGAGAAGCTATTCGTTCAGCTTGTTATATTATAATAGAGTCCCTCATAAAAAATTAAATCAAACCCCTTATAAAATTTAGAAAGGTTATCCACTTTATTTGAGTTTTTTGAAAGTGTGGGGTGTCTTGTTAAGATTGTTCTACCTGAACGTAAGAGGAAGAAAATTGGGCTTAAGACAATTGATTCAATTTTTGTGAGATATGCCTCTAATAGTAATGCCTATAGATTTATAGTTAAAGAAGAGGGATCTAGCACTTATGGACCAATTATGGAGTCAAGAGATGCAGTGTTCTTTGAGTACATATTTCCTATGAAAGTAAGTGTGCAAGCTCCTAGAGAATTTATCCTTAGTTCTTCTACCAATGATGATATAGAGGAAGAGGACATTGTTGAACTAAGGAGAAGCAAAAGAGCCAAAGTATCCACCAATTTTGATTTTGACTTTATTATGTCCTTTGTGGTGAAAGTTTTGAGGAAATAGATGATGTTTTTGTGGTGACTTATATTAGTGAGGAAGATCTAAAAACTTACGAGGAAGCAATAAGATTTGTGGATGCTACCTTTTGGAAGGAAGCCATGGATAGTGAGCGAGAGTCAATCATGTCAAATAAAAATTAGGTTTTAGTTGATCTACCTCGAGGATGTAAGCCTTTAGAGTGTAAGTGAATTTTCAAAAGAAATTGAGACCCGAAGGAACCATCAAGAAGTTTAAGGCAAGACTTGTAATTAAAGGCTTTAAACAAAAGGAAGGATTGGATTTTTTTGATACATACTCTCCTGTTACTAAATTGCATCTATTAGGATGTTGTTTACTATTATCTCGATCTGCACCAAATGAATGTTAAGACAAGTTTCTTGAATAGTGATCTTGATGAGAAAATTTATATGATCTAGCCTGAGGAGTTTAGAGTGCCTGGTCAGGAGCAAAAGGTGTGTAAGTTGGTTATGTCTTTGTATGGACTTAAACAAGCTCCCAAACAGTGGCATAAGAAATTTGAAATTGAAATTTTCAAACATGGTTTAACCTCTTGTGATGCTAATTCTTGCATTTTATATGAAATATGATGCTAATGGTTATGTGATCATAACTCTTTATGAAGATGATATGCTTATTATTGGTAGTAGCTTATGTGTCATTAATATTACCAAGAGTTTGCTAAATTCTTCCTTTGATATGAAATATTTTGGACTTGTGGACTTTATGTTGTGAATTAAAGTTGATAGGACTAGCTATGGCTTTAGATTGAATCAAACTCATTATGTTGAGAACAATTTGAAGAAGATTAGTCACTATGATGTTGAACTAGTCAAGACTCCTTATGATGCTAGTATTGCTTTAAAGAAAAATCTTGGTAACAGTGTAAACCAAGTTGAGTATGATAAAATTCTTAGTAGTGTGATGTTCTTAATGAACTATTCTTGTCTTGATATTTCATACTATGCGAGTAGACTTAGTAAGTATACTTATAATCCTTGTCAAGAGCATTGGAATGTATTAATTTGTTTGTTGAGATATTTGAAAAGTACGATATATTATGGATTATCTTTTGGTAGTCATCCTCCTGTATTGGAAGGGTATTCTTATGCTAACTAGGTGATAGAAAGTGATGATATATAGTCTATTAGTGGTTATATTTTTAGCTTAGTAGGAGCTACAGTGTCTTAGATGTCATCCAAGTAAATATGTATTGCGAGATCAACAATGGAGGTTTAGTTTATGGTTTTGGAGCCAGCAGGACAAGGAGCTGAGTGTCTAAGGAATCTCTTAGTAGATATCCCACTTTGGGAAAAATCAATTCCTTCTGTGTTCCTTCATTGTGATTCGTAGGCTACCATTCCTGTTGCTAAGAACAAGGCATATAATGGTAAAAGTAGACATATCATATTGAGACATAAAATTATTTATTTGTACTTTAATTAGACATGGTGTAATATCTCTAAACTATGTCAAGTCAGAGAGAAAATTAGTGGTTCCGTTTACAAAAACTTTAAATAGGAAACTGGTTCAAAGCATGCTAAAGAAATGAGATTAATCCCAGTTGTGTAGTAACCTCGTGATGGACACTCGTTTTGAGAAACTAAGTTCAACAGATCAAACAAAGTTATGTGGTAACTATTTACCTGTACTTTGTTTATGAAATAATAGTGATACGCATTCAGTGGTTGAATTACATCTCCTAGCATGATTTTACTGTGTTTGATAAGGTTGGATTGTTTAATCCTTAACGAATTCTATAGCTCAAGTTTGGGTTGTGTGAGCAGTCACTTGATGGACTCAACTACATGATTGTTTGGAGCTAGCAACCCTCCTATGAGAGTATTTAGGCTATCTCTCTAGAGCGATCATAAGACTGGGACATTTGAATGTTTTTTATTTTTCTAGCAAGATTTGTCTCCGACTCTCTTGGACATTAAGTTCAAGACTTGGTCCACCTGATTGTTCACCTATTTTTTTCATAAATTATTACAGTTTGTTTTTTAAGGTTTGGACTAAGTGGGGGATTATTGGCATTACTGCTCCAAAAACTTGGTTTAATGGCAAAGGTTGACCCAAACGTTCATAACGTTTATGTGTTAATTTCCCCAAACATTCGCCATCGTTATTACCCAAACGTTTCTTACATTCATATGGTTAATTGCCACCATCATTATTAATGTTCTCTTTTAATATGTCTTTATTGCCATTCAATGTAGGGAGCTCTCAATGTATGCGATGTTGAATATTGTCTCAAAGAAAGTCAGAAATTGAAGCTTGCAAAGTCAGAAATTAAACCTTCTCAAAGTCAGAAATTGAAGCTAGCTTTTGGTGCTTGTTGACTCAATAATGGAGGCTTGTTTTCATGAATTTTGGTGGTACAGCTGGAGGGCTTTCACACCTATTAAATTCTCTATAAAAGAAAAGCAAATGAAGGAGGAGAAGAGAGCACAAGGAGAGCTTAAGGTTTCTGGTGTGAGACAAGAAAGAGATGTTTAGTGTGAGAGACAAATCTCCAGAAGAAAAGAGAGAGAAGAATAGTGAGAGGGAGAGAAAAAAAAAATATATTTCTCTTTTCTAGTAGTAGTGTGTGAGCTTGGGTTATTTTGGGTCTTTTAAAAATTGAGTGGCAAACACCATTGTATGCTCTCATTGATTATAGTGAAATATTCAGTCGTCTTCAAGCTGGACGTAGACATTGCCGAAACAGTATAAAAATCTTGGTGTTCTTCTTGTTGTTTTTATTTCACTTCGAATTTTGTTAACGTTTCCACACAACAAGTGGTATCAGAGCTCCAGTTTTTTGACTGGGGTGTTGTAGGAGTGAAAATATATTGGAGCAACAGTATCGGTGAATAATACCGGTGAACAGTGTCGTGCTATAGTATCGGTGCTACAGTCCCGTGAACAGTGCCAGTGCTATAGTACTGTGAACAGTATCGGTACGTATTTGTGAACAGTGACAAGTAGATGGCTGGAGATAAAGACAAGCCCATTAAGAGGGAGTCGTTATCGTCATCGTTGACACCTACATCCAGTAGACATCCAATCGCTACTACAAGATTAGAGATTGATAAATTTAATGGCTCTAATAATTTTGGTATGTGGCAGTATGAAGTTATGGATGTATTGTATCAACAAAAGTTGGATATGATTATGGACAATAAACCCGAAGATATAAATGAGAAGCAGTGGACGCGAATTAATCTCCATGCTTGTGCCTCTATTCAATCATTTCTTAATAAAGAGCTAAAATATCCTTATATGAAGGAAACTTCTGCTAAGAAGTTATGGACGAAATTGGAAAAAAAGTATATGACTAAGAGCGCAGAAAATCGGCTCTTCTTGAAGAAGCGAATCTTTCGATTTCAGTATCGTCCAGGTATTTCTATGCATGAACACCTAAATGATTATAATAAAATACTTGCTGATTTAGCAAACCTTGATGTGAAAATTCCTGACAAGGATAAGGCACTATGTTTGTTAAATTCATTGTCTGATGATTATGATCATTTGACAACTACTTTGTTGTATGAAAAATTTAAGGTGAAACTTGATGAGGTTTCTGCGGCATTGGTGAATCATGAGTGTCGTAAGAAGGAACTAAAGATTCATAATTCACAAATTGAGGCACTCACTGCAAGGGGACGAACAGAGGAAAGAAAACATGGAAAGCGAGGAAAATCTCAATCGAAGTCACGAGGGAACTTTCCTCCTAAAGATGAATGTGCCTTTTGTCGTCAAAAGGATCGTTGGAAGAAAGACTACCCCAAATTGAAGAACAAAGAGAAGGAGAAAGTGGGTTTTGTAACAAATGTTGCAAAATCTGAAGATGATGATTTCGAGTTTGCTTTCACTAGTTCATCAGCTGATGGTCACTATAAGGAGTGGATTTTGGATTCAGGTTGCACTTATCATATGTGTCCCATTCGGGAATAGTTCTCTAACTTCTAGGAGCTGGATGGTGGAGTTATTTTGATGGGAAATAACAATGCTTGCAAAATACAAGGGATAAGTAAAATCTGTTTAAAGATGCACAATGGAACAGTTAGAGAATTGAGTGATGTTCGGTATGTACTGGATATGAAAAAAAATCTTATCTCATTAGGAGCATTGAAATCTAAGGGTATCAAGATCACCATAGAGGGTGGCGTTCTTAAAGCTGTGTACGAGACACTTGTGGTGATGAAAGGTACAAGACGAAATAACTTGTATTTTTTACAGGGGAGTACAGTTACTGATGGAGCAGTTATAACTGAAGCTGCTGATGTAGATAGCTCGGATACTACAAGGTTATGACATATGCGTCTTGGGCATGCTGGTGAAAAAGCATTGCAAGGATTGGTGAAGCAAGGCTTATTGAAAGGCACAAAGGTATGTAAATTGGAATTCTGTGAACATTCTGTACTGGGTAAGCAAACTAGAGTAAAATTTGGCACTACTATTCACCACACTAAAGGCATTCTAGATTATGTTCATACTGATGTTTGGGGATCTTCCAAGAATGCATCTTGGGGAGGTAGCCATTATTTTGTCTCTTTTATTGATGACTTCTCTAGAAGAGTATGGGTATACACCATGAAGCATAAAGATGAAGTCTTAAAGATATTCCTGAAGTGGAAAAAGATGATTAAAATGCAAATCGATCGAAAGATCGAGACTCTTAGATCATATAATGGTAGTGAATATAAGTCAAATCCTTTTTTGGAAGTTTGTCAAGATAAGGGTATTACGGGGCATTTCACGATTAGGGAGACACCACAACAAAATGGGGTGGCAGAGTGCATAAATCGTACTTTACTTGAGAAAGTTTGGTGTATGTTATCTAATGTTGGTTTAGGTAACGTGTTTTGGGCTGAGGCAATTA
Source organism: Erythroxylum brevipes (assembly GCA_027479065.1). Taxonomy (NCBI): domain Eukaryota; kingdom Viridiplantae; phylum Streptophyta; class Magnoliopsida; order Malpighiales; family Erythroxylaceae; genus Erythroxylum; species Erythroxylum brevipes. The sequence goes on from JANIHY010000003.1 coordinate 60,566,232, forward strand.
TTTATGCAATTAATATTATTAATCGATTGTCTACTACTACAAACAATGGAAAAATACCCGTGGAGGTATGGTCTGGTAAACTTGTACTGATTACAAGTATTTACACATATTTGATTGTCCTATTTACTATCATGTCAGGGAAAGCAAGTTGGATCTAAGAGCAAAGAGAGCTCTATTTATGGACTTTAGCACTGGCGTGAAGGGATACCAACTTTGGTGTCCAAATGAGAAGAAATTTGTTGTAAGCAGAGATATGACTTTTGACGAGATTGCTATGGTTAATTAGAACAAGAATGAAGGAGAAATTGAAGTGACCAAGACCATGAGTAGTTCAAAGTAGGTGTAGTTACTGAAGACCCCAGTTGATTCAGTAAGGTTTGATGTTACAGACACTACTCCTACAGTTGATTTTGATGATGAGAAAGAGGATAATGGAGAGAAGGTACCTACCTAAGAACCACCACAACAACAAGATTCTATTGCAACCAGAAGATCAAGAAGGGAAATACGAAAGCCTGCCCGGTTTACTGAGATTGTGGCATATGCACTTCCAATTATTGAAGATGATATTCCATCCACCTACAGAAAAGCTGTCAGGAGTTCAGAGAGCGTGAAGTAGAAGAAATCTATAGATGAGGAGATGAAATCTCTTTAGAAAAATAAGACTACCAAAAGGGAAGAAGGAAATTGGTTGTAAATGGGTATATGCTAAGAAGATGGAATCTTTGAGAAAGGACAATGTAAGATTCAAAGCCAGATTAGTAGCTAAAGGCTATGCTCAGAAAGAAGGCATTGACTATAATAAGGTATTTTCTCCTATAGTAAAACATTCTTTAATTCGTATTTTGTTGGCTTTGGTTGTGTAGTTTAACCTTGAGTTGACTCAACTTGATGTCAAGACGACGTTCTTACATGATGATTTGGAGGAAGATATTTTTATGTCTCAGCCAGAAGGGTTACAGTTATTGGCAAAGAAATTCGGGTTTGCAAATTGTAAAAATCATTGTATGATTTGAAACAGTCTCCAAGACAATGGTACAAACGATTTGATAGGTTTATGATCGAGCAGAAGTACATAATAAGTTATTATGATCATTGTGTATACTTTCGCAAGCTACAAAATGGAACCTTTATTTATTTGTTTTTATATGTTGATGATATGCTTATAGCATGTAAAAACACAGTAGACATTGAAAGATTGAAGACTCAACTGAGTAATTGTAGCACCCCCTCACCGTAGGGTATACACCGGAAAGTCCGTAGGTCATTCCGATACATATCTTACAATAAGAGAAAGCTACGAACGATCGCTACATTACTCTCATGGCATCATACTTATAAAACCATAATATAAAATCACTATATTTTGAAACCGAAAAGCTTTCTCATATCATTTCATCAAACAGAAATTTACATAACTATCAGTTTCCACTATCTATATACAATACTCCAAAAGAAAACTGATACAAAAGTCTAACTAGGTCATCTAAAAAAATCCCAGCTGACCGACCTGTGTGCCATAACTTCTCTTGTCAACACGATCTACACGGCAGGAAAAGTCTCTTTAGAGCTAGGAGTCTACTCTCTCGATCCTGAAAAATAATTTACAATTTTGGGCGAGTTTGCGAATTCAGTGAGGAACCATCATCGATGGTTCGCTCAACTCATGCATTACGCAAATAATTCACAGATTATGACAATAGCACATTCAGAAATATCAGTTAGCAATTATTACATAAACTCAAGGCATTCAACCTTTTTCCCAATCCACAATTCAATAAGATACATATGAATGAGTACATGTCATTTTCCCATTTTATTTCGGTGTTGTGACCGAGCGCCTGAACTGTCCCAATATGGGCGCATTAATCGATGAGCCTGAGGTTCTGAACTATTCCTTTATGAGTGCATTAAACGTTGAGCATATAGCTCTGAACTGTCCTATTACGGGCACATTAAACATTGAGCTTATAGCTCTCGGTGGCTACTCCGATCACAACTGTTATTAACTGATCATGCATGGAATTCATTTATCGCAATTGTACAATAACACATTTCAATCAAACCTAATTTATCAAAATCAAACAAATCGTTTCACATTAACTCACAGTCACAATTTATCACATTGAAAGCATGAAAGTTTCACATTTTCAGACAATTAACACTTCAATGTCAAAACTCCAAATCCCTCGGACCTTCGGTCCGGAAATTCAGTCATAAACAGTTCACACATGCCCACCATTATTCTCCACAGAATTTTAAGTACAGAACGCTAAACAATTAAGGATTGAGGAACCAGCTAGGTAAGTTATGGTTGCTTTGAATGTTCAGTG
>JANIHY010000003.1:60582720-60596966 GCA_027479065.1 Erythroxylum brevipes
GAGTGTAATATAAGTTAACCTTTTATGTTTGTTGATCAAATTATTACAAAATAACGTCCTTTTAGAACAAGAGTTCAGGTCATTTGAACTGTTAAAAGTGGAGTTTAGGCTGATACTCTAAATTTGAATTCAGTCTGAAATCCTAGTCTCTCGGAGATGAACATAAATTTCATGGAGTCCTGTTGTATAAGTGGTGTTTTTGCTTCCCTACAGCTTTAAATTAACTTCAAAACGCTGTAAGTGTCGATCCAGGTAACATCACCAAGGAGTTCATGTCTGCAAACGACTGTTGTATAAAAGTCAGAACATTTTGTCGTAACGACAACATTTGATCGTCGAAAACTTGTTTGGTGTCTAGTTTCGTGTGTTCTTCTTTAGTTTATGTAAATCGGTTTCAGTTGCTGGTAAATTCTCGACCCGTCTTCCCAAAATGGGCAAACAAGCTCCTCGTTTACGTAGACTTTTCCATGCATTGGCAAATGAAAAGAGTCCAGTGATGTGTGCAAACAAGATTAAGAGACACATCAATCTTTGCTTAGTCTCCCCGTGCAAGGACCTAAATTCTCTACTTCAACTTCATGCTCGCTTGGTCGTTTCAGGATTCAGAATTAACCAGCAAATAAATGTTCTTTTCCTGAAATCTTATGAACTACGGGGGACTTGTGAATATGCTCAGCAAGTGTTCGATTCTATGCCGAGCCCAAGTGTTGCTCTGTACAACTCTATGATCAGAGCCTACTTGAGGATCAACAAAGATTACCAAGCAGCTGTAAGGTTGTATCACTGCATGTTAGATGAAGGGTTAGTACCAGATAAGTATACTTTCACGTTTGTTTTGAAAGCTTTAGCTGGTGCACTAGAGTTTAAAGAAGGTATTTTGGTTCATCGTGACATAAGTTCAAGAGGGTTAGAGGCCGATGTTTTTATAGGGACTGCTCTTGTTAATATGTACTGTAAAATGGGTGAGTTATCGTTGGCAAGGGAAGCGTTTGATAGGATACCTTATAAAGATGGTGCAGCTTGGAATGCTATGATTCTGGGCTTATCACAGAGTGAGTATCCTTATGAAGCGTTGAATTTAACTAGAAGCATGCAATTTTCTGGTGTTCAGCCTAATTTAGTCACCATTTTGAACTTGGTTCCAGCTGTTTCGAGACTGGGGGATATTGATACTTGTAAGACTATCCATGGTTATCTAATTAGAAAGGGTTTTGATGCCATTGCTTCCAACGGATTGATTGATATGTACTCTAAGTGTAGGAAAATAAATTTAGCTTGTCTGGTTTTTGAGTGTATGGAAGAGCAGGACGATGTATCATGGGGTACAATGATGGCGGGGCTTGCAAATAATGGGTATTTGGTTGAGGTTCTGGAGTTGTTTGATTGCATGAGAGAAGAAAATGTAAAACTAAACAAGGCCTCAGCTGTAAGTGCTATTATGGCTGCTGCTGAGCTTGGAGATTTAAAGAGAGGAAACGAGATTCATAATTGTGCTCGGCAACAAGGAATTGAATCTGATGTTTCAGTTGCTACTTGTATAATTACTATGTATGCAAAATGTAAAGACTTGGCAAGAGCTAAAGAGTTGTTTTTGGAACTCAAAACGCGGGACTTGGTTGCTTGGTCAGCAATTATAGCTGCTTTTGTTCAATCAGGATATCTTGAACAAGCACTATTGCTATTTCGAGACATGCAGAATGAGAGGCTGAAACCAAATGTAGTTACTCTTACGGGTGTACTCCCAGCTTGTGCAGAAGTCTTATTAGGCAAAAGTGTTCACTGCTATGCTATTAAGGCCAATATTGATTCGAACATTTCTATTGGAACTGCATTGGTATCTATGTATGCTAATTGTGGATACTTCACTTCAGCTTTGGCTATGTTTAATAGAATGACTTCTAAAGATGTAATAACGTGGAATGCTTTGATGAATGGATATGCTCAGATTGGCGATTCTTATTCTGCAATAAAAATGTTCAATAAGTTGCAGATATCCAAAATATACCCTGATTCAGGAACTATGGCGAGTTTACTTCTAGCCTGTACCCTGTCAAATGACCTAGGCCAAGGATCTTGCATCCACGGGCATGTCACAAAATGGGGCTTTGAATCTGACACTTTCATTAAGAATGCTCTGATTGACATGTACGCCAAATGTGGAAGCAGTTCCTCAGCTGAATTTGTATTTAATGACATTGATTTTATAAAGGATGAAGTATCTTGGAATGTAATGATCGCAGGATACATGCACAGTGGATATGTTGAAAAAGCTATTTCTGCTTTCCACCTGATGAAATTAGAACATTGTCGGCCGACTCCGGTCACAGTGGCCACTATCCTTCCTGCAGTGGCACATCTATCATTCCTACAGGAAGGCATGACTGTCCATGCATATGCTATTAAGATGGGTTTTCAATCATATACACAAGTTGGAAATAGTCTTGTCAGTATGTATGCTAAATGCGGGCAGCTTAATTATTCTGAGCAAGTATTTTACGAGATGGAGAATAAAGACAATGTTTCTTGGAATGTAATGATTACAGGATATGCCATTCATGGAAAGGGGAACTCAGCTATTGAACTGTTCTCGGTTATGCAAGACAGGAACATCAGGATTGATTCTGTGTCGTTTCTCAATGTCTTGTCTGCCTGTAGACACAATGGATTAGTGGATGAAGGGATAAGAATTTTTGATTTCATGTGCAATGACTATCAGCTTGAACCAGAAAGGGAGCACTATGCTTGTATGGTGGATCTACTAGGTCGTTCTGGATTATTTGATGAAACTTTGATGCTAATCAACGGAATGCCAATGGAACCTGATACTGGTGTATGGGGTGCCCTGATGGGTGCATGCATAATGCATTCTAATGTGAAGGTAGCAGAATTTGCTTTGAATCGACTTTCTGAACTCAAACCTAACAATCCAACCCATCATTTGGTCTTATCAAGTTTTTATGCTAATTCTGGAAGGTGGGGAGAGTCGGGCAGTACAAGATCAATGATGATAAAAGCGGGGTTGAGGAAAACTCCAGGTTTGAGTTGGGTTTGAGAAGAGTTACAGCATGTGGAGTTGGACCATAGAGAAGTCCTGTAGCATGAGCAACTTAAAAGCAGTTGAGGTTAAGAACAACTTTTGCTTTCTTTAACCAGAAATCACAATTCCAGCTTTTTAGAAATCTCCTTCTTTTGAAAGGTTACCACAAAGTTATTGCAAACTATAACCTTTGTTGATTTTACTAGTCTTTTCCATCAGTTTTTACGTGACTGTCTTCTCTTGCAGTGATTACGAAAGGGCTTGTGGAGAAGGCAAAAGACATTCAATACTTTGGTACATGGTTTTAAATTACATTGCAGCCAGAAATGTTATTGTGATTCGCCGCAATTGCTGCGGCATTTCTCGCAATTGAGCCTGTATCGTTCAGAATTGTTGCCACCGTCCAAAGCTGCAGTATAACAACGAAAACTTGATGGCAGTAATATCCCTTTTCCCGTCTCTGTTTATTCTTTGCCATTGTTTTATCAATCCGGTCTTGTTTACCTGCCATGAATCATTTCAGGAGCATGGGAACATGTAATATATAATCGGACATCAATGGTGATGAACAGGAGACGTGAACTTTCTGATCTTTCCCATGAACCTCTGTTCTTTCAGAGCATAGCCACTTAGCTTCATCCCTCTGTTTCGTGATCTGACTACGTTCAGTGGATGCCAACGTCATAAATGTACCTTTTCGTGCCCTCCCTATAGTCATCCAACTTAGTGGGGGCCTCGTCAGAAATCACGGAACTTGCCATGAAAACCACTCTGATTCAGCAGAGTTTATCCTTTTTTCTAGTTTAGCACATTGTTTATAACAATGGGCACTGAAGTACAAAGAGATTTTACTTGATGGTGTCAACTAGGTGGTCATTAGACTTCTATTACTTTCCACGTCGCCTTCGGATTAAGTGGTTTTATGTAAGTGGTTTTATGTCATGTTAATTCGAACTTGTTCGACCCATGTTGATGTTTCCTGAGTTTTAAGTGTTTTTTACCAGCCAAAGCTCACTTGCTAAATCGATTATTCGCTTAACTTGATTTTGCATATGCGTAAAAGTACAAGAAGGGCAGGAAGTGATTCATCCAGTTTTTATATATAAGAAACATGCCTCTCCAATTTCGCAAATGGGTCCATAGCTCAGTGGTAGAGCATTTGACTGCAGATCAAGAGGTCACCGGTTCGAACCCGGTTGGGCCCTTTTAAAAATAAAATCATCATTTTTCGGACTTTGATTTCACATACTAACAGAGCGTTATAAAAATAAAATCATCATTTTTCGGACTTTGATTTCACATACTAACAGAGCGTTATACACTATTGTGAACTGAAATCCGTGAGAAGAGCTTCAGATTAGATTGCACTCTTCTTTAATAGGCTTGAGTTTTCGATTTGATCAAGACTTGGATTTAAGAGTGTCAAACATTTTCATTTATTAATCTTGGGTTATCTAAAACAACAAGGTTGAAAAGCTTGGGCCAAATAAGAGCTTAAATTTTAATTCAATAAATACGTTTAAGCTTTTTATGTATATTTGAAGCCCAATTACATATTTCTTTGAACTTAAAGTAAATTTGAGCCCAACAATTTGAATTCAATAAACATATTTAAGTTTTCATGCACGTCTAAGCGCAATCAAAAATTTCTTTAACTTAGCCTAATTCGACTCAAAAAAATTCGACTCAAAAAACTTAAAATCTTATTCATTAAATACGTTTAGATCTTTTTTTGTATATATGAAGCCCAGTGACTTTTTTTTTAACTTTAGCTAAATTTGAGCCCCCAAAAACTTAAAATCTAATCCAATAAATATGTTTGGGCTTTTCGTGTATATCTGAAGCCCGATCAAAATTTTCCAATTTTGAATTAATGTTCTAACTTAACCTCATCTACGTGTAAATGTATCAATTTCAACCTTAGCACAGTTCAATTTTAGAACAAAAGCTTTACAGTTTGTGTGAAGATATAAGCTTACAACTCAGAAGGTCCAATTACAAGCTGTTATGTGTATGTTCCCAATAATTCTTCGGCCAGTTCCAAGTTTTAACTTTTACAAATGGGCAGACAACGGAGAAAATGAAGGCGGCCAGAAATTAGAAATCACAGAAGCACCAAACAGAATTTGTATTTACATCCTATACCTATACAGTGTATTGTACATAAAGAAAAGCTAATTTGAGTAGGAACTAATAACATGGGGCGCAACAAACAACAAACAATAAGCAACACGACGTCAATCCTACCTACCCTAACATTTGAAGTTAATGGCTACTCTTATCGAAACTTTTTCGATCCTGTATGCTTATCTGTATGTACTTTCAACTTCGAAAATTTCAGGCTGAGATGGGTACCTGCAAAGCCATCGTGTAAAAGTATTGAAGATCATATTTTGCATCAACTAGAGTTGAAGGTTGCCCTTCACTGCTATCGATCAAGCAAAAGTGGGCCAAAAATTGACTCTGCAAAATCTTGTAATAGTAACCTTGTGATTTGGTTAAGGAAAAAACTTCAACTAAGTTCGATGCCCTTTTCTCTTGCTGCATCTAGAACTGAGCTAGCATCTCCCTTGGTCTTAACCCAGTTATGGTATGAATGCCACAGTTTGAGGGAGAATGGATATACTGATAAAGCTCTCTCGTAAAATCTCTCAGAAATCATATCAATGTCCGCAATATCACCCAAAATGCCAGATGCTTCAACCCAGACATACTCTGGTGCTATCGGAATAGCATGAAAGATAGCATCCACCAAAGTTGAGCATGCCCAAAACAATAAACTACCAGAGGTAACGTCAAGAGTATTATCTCTGCTTAGCTTCTTAAAAACAGAAAATGCTAATTGGTAATTGGAAGGAACCATGTCCAGGACGGCTTCAACAAAATCCACCATCTCCTTTGACTGGCTTAAATTTTGGGGTAAGAGAGATGGGCCATGCCACACTTCAAGACATAAGTTCACTAGGTCCGACTCAAGTGAAACTGGAGTCAATATGGTGCTAACTAGCTTCTGAACTCTCGATTTGTCAATGTCATTAATGAACCGTCTTGATAATGGCTCAGAGACAAAGAAAGCTACAGTATCCTCCAAATAAGTATTCAAGATGTTCAATTGCTCACTGATAGAAACATCACCAGCTTGTGCCTTGTAACTGAGCATGAACCTGGCATATTCCCTTAGGCAATACTTGATATAAGGAGGAGGTGCAGCATTCAACACCTTGTCAAATGCACGACGTGCTTGAAAATGATCATTCTGTAACAACTTTGCGAGAGACAAATTAAGAAAGCCAAACACTAGATCCAGCCGAGCAGACTCAGATATCAATGAGTTTGGACTTCGACTTGAATCTGATTCCAATGATATGTGTGGGCTATTGACAGCCTCCAAGTTTTCATTTTGAGCAGGTTGAACCTTTGAAACAGAGTTGAACCATTGGAGAATCAGGTCTTTTGCAAGATCAGGAAGTCCTCTTTGGAGGACAAATTCAATGTATTGATTCCAGATACAATGGATTCCAGGAACTTCTTTTGGCCAGTTAGCAAGGGCTTCCTCAAACCCCTTCATGAATGAACCTCCATAATCATTAGTCTGCAATCTTGCTGATATAAGGACAAACTCCAAGCAGTATGGGTACAACTTCATATATTTTTCCAAATAAATCCGAGAACACTCCAAGCCATCAACTGCTGCAATACATCTAATATGAATGAGTGCAAACTTTTGGGCCAATCTTGAACCAACTTCGGTTTTAGTTGATTCACTATTGGCTTCCAATTTAACAGAATCCAGTGCCACATTTAGCAGCTTGAGAGCACTTTCTTTTTCTCCATCTATTAGATGAACAGGAGGCCATTCGATTTCAAGGAGTTCTTTTGTACATTCAAATTGGTTTATAACAGCATTAGGCAACTTCCTGTACATAACTAAGTACACACAACAAACCCAGAATATATATTTGTCAGAAATATTTAAACATGACAGAATATCAGAGAGCAAGGAAGAATAAGGCTCATCTGATTCAGGTGCTTCTGCTAATAGCCCACAGACTGTCTGAATGGCCTTCTCTACTTTCCCAGACATGCACAGCCAATCCATCATCTGCAAGAAAAGGTCTAAGATGCATGCACTAGCAGATGCTGGATCACTCTCAGAGACGGATCCCAGTTGGTGACGGCAAAGTGCTGCTAAAGCTGTATTATATGCAAGCAACCGGTCATCAAGACGTTGACGACTGTTTATGAACATAAGCCAAAGTATATAAGATCCTTCATTGTATTTGACCTGGAGAGGAGGAAGAAATGGGATTCCAATATAAAAGTTGCAAACACAATATCGTGTCAAAAATTAAAAAGTAAATGGAGAGCGATAAGAGAACAAGTTCAGCTACTGACAGCAACAATTTATTTCTGAATTCCAATTGTCTTCTATATAAATAAAAAAGAAAGGAATAGCACCCTTTGACAGCTTAAATATTAACCAAATACAAAATTGATGCTGAATTTATTTTTCTCATTAAAAGTTGTGATGCTCGTCCACGTCTCAGTTGCATACCGCATAAGAGAACATGTCATCCTTTCCAACTAACTTAAAGCTGCTACCATGAATAAGGAGATAAAGGATCCACAAAATTTCAGATGCTGGGTCAGCTTCTAAAGCTCGAGACAGAACATTAAGGGCCTGCAAAGTTATGTATTTGATGTGATACCACAAATTTCTGAAGATACATTAGGCAGGATCATATGCAATCCACAAAGAATTACCTTCTTCATACCCTCTATCTTGTTAACAACTTGATTGAGAATAAGAAGTGCCTTCTCCAGAGATTTCATGTTACTGGATATTGTGTCATTGACACTATCCTGAATACATTAAGCACAATAAAAATATCTAAACTTGAGATAAGTGCTAAAGTGAAGCCCCAGATCAGAAGAAGATGATGTCGTACAAATAACAGGAAATAACTTTAACCAGAAGAGCAATTGAACAAAACATATCAATTTAACATGGAAATTAAGCCAGTCATAAAGGAGGTGGTATTAAACAAACCCCTATGCCATTTCTACTCTGAAAATATGACGACTGTCGGTTTGAACTCCAGTGAACCTCAATACGATTATTGTTGCCACGTAAAAAAGGTTCATCTGCACGCATATCTATTTGAGGCAAGCTTGATATACATAAGCACATACTGAAACATCTCTGCCAGCATTGAGCATTTCTCCTTGCTACAACAGATTCATATGAATGAGGGCAAGTTTTCAACGTATCTAAGCCAACTAGATAAGTTGGAATCACAGCAGTACGATATTTCAACTCCTCTTTTGCACCATTGCATACTTGAGAACATAAAGGCAACCCAACCTGACAACCTGGAAAGTTCTCACTTTAGGTGCATGATGAGCAAACATATCAAAATTAATAGATGAAGACACCTACCAGCTCTATGAGAATCTTCATGCTGATGATAACCCTCATTTTCATTTGAGATATCTCTAACATGTTGTGAAGGGCAAGCAGTATTATTGCATTTCCCTCGGAGTTCATATAAACAAAGAGGCCAAAATGGGTCAATTGCCTGGTTACAAGAAAATGAGCCAGATTCGCTTCCACAAATTTCCCCAGCAGTCTCATCCATAGGGTTCTTAATAACATTTTCCTGACAAATAAAATCCTTCGGATGATAATTAGGTGATTTGTACTGTTTACTTTGCTTTCCCTGTAATCCAAATGAAGCTATTTGGGGAAATGCTTGAATTAAAGCAAATACACTCCTCAAAATCAGAGGAGGAGAAAGCACAACAGAAGGTGCGAACTGATAACTACCATCAGAATATCCATCAACCTTGGAACCATCAGCAGGTTGATACCCAAGAGAATTCCTTTCTTTGTTATGGTTGTTCTGGATATGGAAAAGTACATCAAAATTTCTTCTTTCTGGCTTCTCTTTGCCTAAATCAAACAACAAAAACTATTAGCAGTGGCTAATAACAAAATAAAGTCAGGAGAACAAAACCTTAAACCTACTAATAACTGATTTGATATTTCTGTCCATTATACTAATCGATTATTGCTAAGTCAGAAGCTACTTACTATAGGCAAAGAGGCTAAATAAGCTAATGCATCGTAGACAGAAAGTTACCTCTGTGCTCACACTCTTGATTTCTTTCAGCTTCTGAGAATGGAGGACTCCCATTGTTTGTCTGAGTTCTTTCACTTTCATTGTCCTCATTAGTCCGTAGTACATCATCTGATGTCACCATGTTTGATAATCTATTTTTCTTCGACAAAGCCCTTTTTCCCATGCGTGCAAACAGTTCAGACCTTAGTGTTGCCTCAAGAAGAAGAGATTCTGATGATCCATTAACAGGGAAACTTTTGTTCGAATCTTGACTCAATTCCCTTTGCTTTCCTATAGAATATTCTTCATTTTGTTGATTTTTAAAATTTGGTAGCACAGCTCTATGGTCCAACAGAGATATCTCTTCATCATCATCTGGGGAAACGTTAGGATCATTGGAAGGAGAACTTACTCCATTTGCACCATTATTACTGTTATGAGGTAAAGGCTCTGACAAACTAGCATCTGGCTCGCTGTATGGATCAGAACTCAAATTTTGATGATTTATATTTTGATAAGATGAACTCAAGGGAGAAGCCCTGGTATATGGGATGCTTGTATCACACCTTGGTAGGATTAAATCGTCATACTCAGACAGCATTTGATGCCTTGAAGAAGGTACTAGATCTAGAGTTCTATTTAGGTTGTCTCCCATGTGCAACCCACTCCCAACATGGTCATGCTGCCTGGGGGACCATAACAAACTTGATTCATTCATGAGAAAAGATCGAACCTGAGCCGAGTACAATTCCCTTCGGTTATAAAGTTCCATACATCTAACATTAGCTTCAATCAAATCTCTCTGAGCTCTTCGATAAGCTTTCAGAGCCTTCCTCTCTTCAATTTCACATTTCCGTCTGAGTTCTTGTGCTTCTTCCAGCTCCTTATCCAATGATTCCTCCATGTCAACCAAGGACTGCATATGTCTTTTGCTGTGTCCTACCAAATTCATGGTACCTAAATAGTTCCAGTTGTTTACATTGCTCGGTGATGCCTGAAAAGGGTACCAACAAATGTAACCAAACATAATAAGAACCTTGATTTTTATTAGTGGTTATAACCTTTTCTCGTAAAGAATGGAAATTAATTTAGGTCATTCTTTGTAATAGTTAGTTTTCCCTTTTAGAAGATTTACAAGAACAAAATTCCTTGCTATTTTCTGCAATTATTGTTTTTTCTCTAGGAGTTGAAATGAAATAGGCTCCATTAAAGGTTTTCTTGTTTAGGTTACGATTCAATAGAAAATACAGTTTAGTAACAACAAAGAAACACATGCACCCACTAAAGTAGAGTGTTTATCTGGCACAGATCTGTACTCTCCATGCAAAACATGACAAGCATCATCAAACTTTTATTACCCATATAGTCCATCCACAACTCTGGAAATTTTATGATTGCAAGGGCATGTTAAACATAATAGGATTAAAAGTCATAACAAGATAAAGTAGAGAGTTCTAGGGCACAGATCCCTACTCTCCATGCAAAACATGAAAAAAATTATCAAACTTCTATTATCCATGTACTCCATCCACAATTCTGGAAATTTTATCGTTGCAAGGATAAGTTAAATGTGACAATGGAAGTCCTAATAGGTGCAGCAAAAAGCATAAAAATAGTGCTGGGGCGGTTCATAAAGGTAAAATTTTGCAATAAACGTACCATCAAACAGTATTCTCTGACAACATAATGGAATTATGTATGAAAACAGTGAGGTATCAATCAAAATCATAAAAGGGTGCACCTGCATACTATTTCTATTGGACTGTTGGTGATTACTAACAATGTGAGCACCTGCAAAAAAAATCAACTCAATCAATCAGGTTAACTTAGCTAAATGCAGAGCAAAACTTGAGGAAAATAGCAAAAGGCCATACTAGGTAGATCTCCAGGTGAGATATCCACCCCATCATTATGTTCCTTTTGCAATTTAATCCCCCTTGATTTTGATCTCTTTGAGGGGCTTCCTTTCTTGCTACTCTCTGCCACATTCCTGTCACATAAACTATTGCTTTCCAATGCTTGCTGTTTTGACTGTAGATTATACTTTGCAGATAGTTTTTCTGGTGGGAAATCCGTATTCGGCTGGGTAGAATATGAGCCACCAACTTTTTTACGTTTTTTGTCTGGTTCTCTTGGATCCAAACTAACTGCATCAGCAGAAACTGAAACAGATTTTTTGGCTGCATCATGGCCAGACTTCATGGCAGGATAACCACTGGCTAAAACAGGGATGGACTCTTTACTTTGTTGGATAACCTTAAGCTTCAGTTCCCGCTCTCTCTCTGCAATCTGCTTTCTCAAGTCTTGAAGCTTTGTGTCCTTTAAAGTCAGAGGGCTAGAACCACGCTCATGGGTTAAGAAACCTTTGTTGCTGGTATTAGAATTTCTAATTTGAGATCGAGAACCTTGCTCAACAAAAGAGGGGTTGACACCTTTAGGATTGGTGCCCGCAATTGTCCTGGACATTGATGGAAAAGATGGGCGACTTTGAGATAATCTTTTGGGCACTACTTTGTTTAATGGCCGGACATTATCTTCGAAACCTTTTGATTTTTTTGATGGAATTGAGGGCAATCTTTGATCGCCATCCACTCTAGCCACATCACTTTTAATATTTTCTTGCCGGTCATCTTCATATTCGCTATCACTTTCATTGTCTGAGAAGGATATAACTAGGTTGTTGTCAGATCCTGAAGGAGCATACCAGCCTCGCTTAGAAGCATTGAATGTCAACCGACTCTTTTCAAAGTTTTTCACATTATTTGGTTTCACAATTTTTTGTGGCTGAACATCCACAGAGCTTAAAGTCGCAACACTGGAGGAGGCCTTCCCTGCAAAGCATATTTGTTCTATTTAGATGGTACTTTCTTTTTCAGCAAAAAATTCAATTATTTTCCACAGAATCAAGCACACATCCATTGCCTCAATGCATGTTAAGATTTACAATATCTACAGATGAATTGACCAGAGAAAGATACAGCAAAGTCCAGATCTAACTTAGAGACACAAAGAATGAAATTATGACATAAGGAGGATCTCTTGAGTGAAAATTGAACAAGAGATGAAACCTAAATGCTGAATTACAAATGATATATTCATGGGCCTGAAGTCCAATATTGAATTAATGCTTGATGAGATGAACCCAAGAATTAAAATGGTTGTCACATGATAAAAGGCCAATGAGGACTTGACAAATGGTAAGGAGAAGACAGGAGCACAGCAGCAGCATAATAACATCTTACAGAATTATTACGTCCATCTTTCAAATGATTGCAACAAAAGGAAATCTTAGAAATTCATAAAACAAATGGCATAGGAAATAGTAAATATTGGAAGAAAAAATAGTTCAGAAAGGGAACAAGCAATAAATACTTTGCGTAGAATAAGCACAGATAGACCTACACCTGTCAATTCCCTCATACAGATGCCAGCATGAGCATATAAAAGCACCGAGTCGTATTGTATTAAAGGCATCAATGAGACCCGAGCCAGGGGCAAATTGAGCAATTGACGCATCAGCTTATAACACGGAATAGAATTTGAAAAAAATATCCAAAAAACCAGGAACTAAGTGCACATAAACAAGCACAGAAAGCCATTCAAGATACCTGCATGAATACTTTGGATGGTTCTGTTCACAGAAGGAACCTGAACGGAACCAGAAGCTGCCAACGATTTAGCTGCAACTGTTGGATCTCCAGCAGAGCATAGAGGATTCTCCTATGAAACATAAGACGATGAGATAGTTCAGCAAACCAAAACAGACAAACCAGAAGCACCAAGCATCACCATACATGTCCACGGGATGGAAACTAATATACAGCACCTAAACAGAATCAACTACTTGTTTAGCTTATAAGAGAAATTCATCACACGCAAAGCACTCACGAAACAACACCTACATCTATAAATTGAGATAAAATCAATGACTTATATGTGAAGAAAAGACATATATGGCAAGCAAAACCCAAAATCAACATAATTGATCAAAAGCAACATACCATCCGAATAAGCCAATTATGCTCTTATCACTTAACCCTAATTGCACCCATTTTCCAATTATTTCCTATTGTGTTACTGATAGGTCAAACGAATACAAGAGTTCACCAAACAAAAACAAAAAAGTAGAATAAAAAGGACGGCAAATCGAATGCATAGGTCGTAGTCCAGCAACAACCAAATGAAGACACCACGAGGAAATATCAAACAGAGCGCTAATATGCAGTTAACGGCAACAAATGTGGAGGGATAAGGATGTCGATGAACCGCACGTCGTCACCGGAAGAGGAGAGTTCGCCCTCTTCCCTGATTTTGGCCGCGACCTCCGGTGGCTTAGGGTTTGACGACGTTGAGGCCATTTACGCGTAAAAGCACTGTAACCACCGAACGTATTGATTTTCTACGAAGAGCAGACGATCGAATCAAAAATTGGAATCAATGAAATGCATATTATAGGCCCGGGAATTTTAATTTAATCACAGATATGTTCTTCCCAATCTCCACAAATACATAATGGACTGAAGTTACTTAAAAAGAGGCCCAATCTTTTCTTCGCATAA
Organism: Erythroxylum brevipes; assembly: GCA_027479065.1. Classification (NCBI taxonomy): domain Eukaryota; kingdom Viridiplantae; phylum Streptophyta; class Magnoliopsida; order Malpighiales; family Erythroxylaceae; genus Erythroxylum; species Erythroxylum brevipes. Next base: position 60,596,439 of record JANIHY010000003.1, read on the forward strand.
TATAAAGTGACAAAATTTTTAAATTTTTAAATAAAAATATAAAAACATTTTAGATTATAAAATGAGATTATCTTATATAATTATAGAATAAAAGTACATTTTAAACTAAACTTTTATAACAAAATAAAAAAAATCATTTTGAAGTGTTCAAAACAATTTTTAATATTTTTTAAAAGTTTAAAATAAAAAAAAATTATGAAATTAACTCTAGTGTCAATTAAAAATAATGTTGACATGACATCATTTTTATTTTTTAACCAAAAAGTGATTTCTCTTGTTAAGTGACAAGTGAGATTCTTTTTCAAAATTTTATAAAAGTAAGCTTTAATATCAAGCGAGGAAGGTTAGATTCTATTTAATATAAAGTCTGAAATTTACATTATGTTTAAAATAGAAAAACTAATTACGAGACAATAAGACTTACTTTTTATTTAAAATAAGATAATATACATTTAAATTTTATTTTGAACATTTTGAAAGTGTTGGGTTTTATTTTAAATGATTTAAAACGTTAAGATTCAATTTATA
>JANIHY010000003.1:60686387-60697127 GCA_027479065.1 Erythroxylum brevipes
AAATTTGATTTTTATAATAATAATTATTATTTTAATAATTTTGAGGGCAAAATATGAAGACATATTAAATATAACAACGACACTTAATATAAATTTTGCTAAAGTTTGAAGAGATTTAGTAATATATAATCTTATTCATAAATAGTTGAGAGACTATTTTCATTTCTAATGAACATATATTGAGTATGTAACTATTAATTAAAGCAAATTTAGCACTTAATTACGAATTGATTTATAAAATAAATTATTCAAAAAATATAATTTATAAATGATTACAAAAACGTAATAATTGTACTTATAAAATCGGTGGCTGAAGCTGAAAGGTTATTAATTTAAAAAGAAAAGAGAGAGTTAAATAAGAGGTCGGTATAACTAGAATTCGTCATAGTGTGAAACGCTGAGTTTCATATCAGACATGTTTTCAATAGGATTCTCCTTTTCAAAATTCTTAAAAGTTAAAACCAAAAAAAAAACGAAATTTCTCGAAACTCCTAGACTCGTAAGACTACGGTCTCAAGCCACGCGTTTAAGAAAAAGCGGCAATCATTGTCAACCGCCCGTTGATATGATTCAACGGCTGAGATTTAACGAACAGAACATTCTGGAACGAAAACTCCTTATATAATCCTCATGTATGTTGTCTTCCCCAGCTCATTGTGCACTGTGAAAATTCGAATTACATAGATATACGATTCTTTGTTCTTCAATTTGTAGATCTGTGCTTGTTTCTTAAACAATGGCTAAAGGAGAGGGACCAGCGATCGGAATCGATCTCGGGACCACGTACTCGTGCGTCGGTGTCTGGCAACATGATAGAGTGGAGATTATAGCTAATGATCAAGGTAACCGTACGACGCCGTCGTATGTGGCGTTCACGGATACGGAACGGTTGATCGGAGATGCAGCCAAGAACCAGGTTGCTATGAATCCTATAAACACCGTCTTTGGTGAGTTTTTTTTTTTATTGTTAAAAAACTTCTTTTCTCTTGTTAGATTGTTGTCAAGTGTAGCCTGTGTTGGTCTTTTGTATTGTGCTTGATCTGAAGTTCTTTACTTTGTAGCCAGTTATACAGCAGACTTTCAGATCTGCAGCGTAGCAACCGAGTTGTTTGATTTTTTTTCTTAGTTTTTAGCTATCGTGTGTTAGATGCAGATATTATATCAACACCTATAGAATTTTTGTTCGGTTTCTGGATTTTGCGTGGTAAGTAGAAGGTTCTGTAATGTAACTACGCTGCATATGTACAATCCTTTATCATTTAGTATGTTTGTCTGTAGTTATGGCTTGAGATCGTTGCTAACGGTGGATTTGCTTGTTATTGACAGATGCAAAGAGGTTGATTGGCAGGAGATACTCTGATTCTTCTGTTCAGAGTGATATCAAGCTATGGCCATTCAAGGTCATTGCAGGTCCTGGTGATAAGCCAATGATTGTTGTCAATTACAAGGGTGAGGAGAAGCAGTTCGCTGCTGAAGAGATCTCTTCGATGGTCCTCATCAAGATGCGCGAAATTGCTGAGGCTTATCTCGGTACAACGATCAAGAATGCTGTTGTCACAGTTCCTGCCTATTTCAACGACTCTCAGCGTCAGGCGACCAAGGATGCTGGTGTAATTGCAGGCCTTAATGTCATGCGTATTATAAACGAACCCACGGCTGCTGCTATTGCTTACGGTCTGGACAAGAAAGCATCTAGTGTTGGAGAAAAGAATGTGTTGATTTTTGATCTTGGTGGTGGTACCTTCGATGTGTCTCTTCTTACCATTGAAGAGGGTATCTTTGAAGTGAAGGCTACTGCTGGAGATACCCATCTGGGTGGTGAGGACTTCGATAACCGGATGGTGAACCACTTCGTCCAAGAATTCAAGCGGAAAAACAAGAAAGATATCAGCGGAAACCCCAGAGCCCTTAGAAGGTTGAGAACCGCATGTGAGAGGGCGAAGAGGACTCTCTCATCCACGGCTCAGACAACCATTGAAATCGATTCTTTGTATGAGGGTATCGATTTCTATTCAACTATTACCCGAGCTAGATTTGAGGAGCTCAACATGGATTTGTTCAGGAAGTGTATGGAGCCCGTTGAGAAATGTCTAAGGGATGCTAAGATGGACAAGAGCAGCGTCCATGACGTTGTCCTTGTTGGTGGTTCAACTAGGATTCCCAAGGTGCAACAGCTATTGCAAGACTTCTTCAACGGCAAAGAACTTTGCAAGAGCATCAATCCCGATGAAGCTGTGGCATATGGCGCCGCCGTTCAGGCTGCTATTTTGAGTGGTGAGGGTAATGAGAAGGTCCAGGACTTGCTCCTTTTGGATGTTACTCCTCTGTCTCTTGGATTGGAAACTGCTGGAGGTGTTATGACTGTTTTGATTCCAAGGAACACCACCATTCCCACAAAGAAAGAGCAAGTGTTCTCTACCTACTCCGACAACCAACCTGGCGTCCTGATCCAGGTTTACGAGGGTGAGAGAGCAAGAACGAAGGACAACAACTTGCTCGGCAAATTCGAGCTCTCCGGCATTCCTCCTGCTCCGAGGGGTGTTCCTCAGATTACAGTCTGCTTCGACATAGACGCAAATGGTATCTTGAATGTATCAGCAGAAGACAAGACAACCGGCCAGAAGAACAAGATCACAATCACCAACGACAAGGGAAGGCTCTCAAAGGAAGAGATCGAGAAGATGGTTCAAGAGGCCGAGAAGTACAAGGCAGAAGATGAGGAGCACAAGAAGAAGGTTGAATCAAAGAACGCATTGGAGAATTACGCCTACAACATGAGGAACACCGTTAAGGACGAGAAGATCAGTTCGAAGCTGTCTCCGGATGACAAGAAGAAGATAGAGGATGCAATTGACGGTGCTATCCACTGGCTTGACGGCAACCAGCTCGCGGAGGCCGATGAGTTTGAGGACAAAATGAAAGAGTTGGAGAGCATCTGCAATCCCATCATTGCCAAGATGTACCAAGGTGGTGCTGGTGGTCCAGACATGGGCGGTGGTATGGATGATGACATTCCTTCAGCTGGTGGCAGCGGTGCTGGTCCAAAAATTGAGGAAGTTGATTAAGCATGCTTGTTTGTTCCTCAATCAGTAGTTAAATTTCAGGGCCTTTTCATTGTTTTCTATAATACTAGTTCGTTGGGAGGGGCGGAAAAGCTATAGTTTTCGGATGGGACGTCGTTCCCTCCAATGAATTTTTTTTTTTTTTTTTCGAATGTTCATGAGCGTATTTGTCCAAAACCCGCCGCCATTGTTGGTTCAAAAGCAAGCGAGCATCACATGCTTTATACTGCGCCACTTACCATGCACAATAAGTCATGATGTCTTTGGTTGAAGAAGTGGTTCGAGTCCGGGTCTGGCCCCGCATGGGTCCCAAATCGCGTCTTGATTTAGTCCGAATTGGCAAGTCGGCGTGACTTGGTCCAAATTGGCAAGAAGTGTAGGATAACAAATTCTGAAAATGATTTTAATGTGCTAGGCTTAAGAACGTACTGAAGTCAAATTTTTAATTTTTCTTTCCGCTATACGGCTCGTTTCAAACAGCTAATAAGCTGTATGTTAGCTAATTGATTCAGTTAGCTAATTTTATGAAAAAGTTGGATAATCAGCTTTTTTAATTTAATGTCATTTTTGGCCACATTTTACTATTTATTTGTCTCATTTTTGTTTACAGATAAGTGTTAGCTTGTATTAGAATAAAAAAAATGCTCGTAATGGAGTTCACGAGAAACTGATTCATCATAAGATAAGTAATCAACAAAGTAAGTACCAAATTTAGACATCTTCAGAGAGTCCGATTTTAGAGGATAGATCATAATCTTTTGTTCTTGTTTCCATTTTCTCTTGTTTTTGACAACCTTTTTTTTACAAGGGAAAAAGGGAAAAGAAAACAACCGAAACACTAGGTCCTAACTAATGCAGAGATTAGCGGTACAGGACTCCGTGTCACAATACATATGGGTCATGAAAAGCGTTGGAGCCTCGAGAAGAGTATGGACTCCGGGGCTAGAGTAAGCGGCAAGGGCAGTAAGATTGTCCGCACACTGATTCCCTTTCCGATGAACATGTTGTATCTTCACCTCTCAAGCTCGACGCAAGATCCCATTGATACTTGTCACCAAAAAAGAATCACCTCCAAAAAATTCACTTCAATAATAACACGTCGGAATTCAAGAGTCCAGGCCAAGTGAAGGCCCGAGTAGACTCCCCAAATTTCCACAACAAGGGCAATGTGATGCAGAAAACCTGATCACCACTAGCCTTGCCAATGTGATGCAGAAAACCCCGCACCACTAGCCTTGCCAATCCCTGATCAGTCCGCCAGCAGTAGCAATGTTGGACCCACTCTTAACTGCTCAATCGATATTGAGCTTGACCTAGCCTTCCAGAGATTTGATCCAACCCACAAATTGGCCCACTGCTAACTTGTGTTACCCATACACGCAATGCTCAATGATTCTAGCCCTGACTATCCAGTTGGCATAGTCTATAACTGCTCGATGACCGTCTTCTAGCCAAATAAAAGCCTCCTTAAAGATACTTTTATTGCACCATTTCTAAAGGAACCAGTAGACTATCCCGTAAATAGTAGTCAACTGAACTTGCTGGACTTAGTCGTGCTTGTTCAGGTTATAAGTCACCCACTGTTCCACATCATGAAGAAAGAAGTTCGGGTTCACTATTGTAGGTTGGAATTTACACCTAAAAACTTTGACTTATCTGCAATCGCGAAGGGCGTGCAGCGTAGACTCTTCATGGCCACAAAAAGGGCACTTGCTGTCGATCGTGAGATGACGTGTTATGCGTTGTTGGTTAGTCAAAAGCTTTTGCTTGGTCAATAACCAAAGGAAAGCCCTAATCCGTTGGGGCTAGCCCATTTCTAGATAGTGTCCCACGATCTTCTAGTCTCAATAGTGGTGTTACCCTCTATTAAATCGTAAGCGGAAGCAGTAGTGAACTTGCCATTCTGGGTCGGACCCCAAGTAATAATATCCACTGCAGTGCTGGACATAGCTAATTGGATCGCCGCTATATCTATACATACGGCGGAGGGGAGATACTGTTGGAATATGTGCCATTGCCAAGAGCCTCCCCCATTCATGAAGTCAGCCACTATGGTGTATAGAGCCCTCTCCGAAATTGGGGAGGTTACCACGAAAATTAAGGGTCTCCAGTCAGGCACCCTGGGGTCCAACCAGAATAAGATGTTCCTCCCATTTCTCAACTTCTACCGGAGTCCTTGGTAGACAAAATGACAAATAGCCGAGATACCTCTCTAGGTAGTGGAAGCCCCTAATCTATTTAGAGTGAGGGGGATATGATCATGGTCTATGCAATATTTAGCTCGTAAGACTTTGTCCCATAAAGATGTGGGTTTAGTAATCAAATCCCAGCCAAGTTTGGTTAAGAGACCATCATTAGACGTGCGGAGACGTTTTAAGCCTGGCCCCCTGCTTCTTTGGGTTTACAAACTTCCTCCCACTTGACCAAATGCATTTACCGGTGATCGCCGATATCTCCCCAGACAAACTCTCTCATGAGGCGCTCCAACTCATCACAGAGTTGCCGCGAGAGTTTGATTGTCTATATGCTGAATATAGGGAGGGCTGAGATAACAGACTAATGAGAGTAACTCGCCCTTCTAACGACAAGGTCTGAGCCCTCCATCCTGAGAGTTTCTTTTGCATCGTGTTCATTATATACTGGTAGGTTCGCTTCGTGGTACGTTCATGGATAAGAGAAACTCCTAGGTATTTTCCCAGGTTGTTCGTACGAGTGATGTTTAAAAATTAACTGAGACAACGCGCATCCGCAAAAGGAACATTTTTGGAAAAGAAAATCCTGGTTTTGTCAATGTTGACCTTTTGGCCTGAGGTTGTACAAAATACTGCCAGGGTATTAGCGATGAGCAGAACCTGGGAGTCAGATGCTTCAACAAATAGAACTAAATCATCAGCGAAGAACAAATGTGATATGGGAGGACCTGTGGGACCCATCTTGATCAATTTCTAGGTACCTTGTCCCACCTCTGTCGAAATGAGATGGCCTAACCATTCCATGCATAGGACAAAAAGATACGATGAGAGTGAGTCTCCTTGGCGAATACCTCTTGAGGGCCTGAAAGGAGGAGACTTAGAGCCTTGCCAATTGACTTACATAGTGACCGTCGTCACACAATTCATAATGAGGCTGATAAGTTAAAAAAGGAGATCGATGTCCAACAGAGTACTGTGGATAAACTCCCAGCGGATTCTATCATGAGCTTTCTCTAGAACTACCTTAATCGCTAAATAGCCAGTATTCCCCTGTTTCTTCTGCATCAAGTGGATGACCTCCTAGGATATGATGATATTAACTGTAATTTGTCGACCAGGAATGATGCTGCATCGGGTTTCTGCCACTAGATGCTCCATCTGAAGTTTCTTTTGGATATGATCTTATAGAGAACTGTGCAGAGACTAATAGGCTTGAAGTAAGCCATACTAGTCGGGGATGGGATTTTTGGGATTAAAACTAGCACCGTTTGGTTTATGTCCTTTTCCCATCGATCAGAGCTGAAGACCTCCTGAATATAATCCACTACTTTGGGCCCAACAGTCCTCCATTTCATTTTGATGTACATCACGCTTTTTTGGTTAAAGAAGTAAAGTTTGTCAAGTAAAGTTGAAGAAGTACAAATATAAGTTCTTTTGGTTGTAATTAACTTGTTTCGCATCTCCAAACATAAATAGATTTGGTGAAAGAATGGAGAGTGCAAAAGAGTACATAGAAGAGCTACTTAAATTCATGCTCTAGTCTTATGTCAATGAAACTTTAGGATTCAATCTATGCCTCTCCAAGAAATTATGTTCTAACCTTCTTTAAGACGACCCAGATGATTCACTTTCGCTCCCGCTCACTCTTATTTGAAGTAGTAAATGCGGTAAGCTCCTAAAGGCTTCTCCTTTAGTTTCCAAGTTTCAAGTGATTAATCAAAGGAATGACATGTTTAGTCAAGTACAATCATTTTAATTGCGGATTTGTTGCTTTTCATGATTACTGCAGACACTTTTGATGGTGTTCCACGGTACCCTTTATTCAAACGTCTGGCTTCGGCTATTTACCATTCTATAGTTTATGGGGCTTTGTGTAGGACATACGATAAGGTAGAATTTAGTAGTGAAGAAATTTCTTGAAGCAGAAAGAGGAAGAATGGGAGAAGTCAATTCTTGAAAAGGGTACTCAAATAATGTATGTGAGTTACTTTAGTGAAGCTGATGGTGTTAATTGGCTCTTGATGATGTTTCTGAAACTGCTACTTCTTAGCATATTTTGAAGAGTGTGTCCTATGAACTACATGTTCAAGAGCCCTTCTTTTCTTTGTTGAAAGGTGCGACTGCTTGTATTCCATAGGTCTTTGTGACTTCCCATCAAGTCTATAACATGCTAAGTTGATAATTTATTATCATCCAGTTACCTGTTGTTTAGACAGTCAATGAATTGTGTTTCATTGTTTTGTGGTTATATAGATAGCGTGAAAACAATTGAAGGAAGATGTGCTGGTGGTATTCATGATGGGTATGACTTATGTGGACTTTGGTTTATCTCAGGTGCTTTAGTTTTGCCTTTTTTCAGTTTGATCTTTGTTTTTTGTTCATGCTTAAGGAGATAAATTACATGGCATTGGAACATGAATGGATGTGAGTTGTGAAGTGAGTTAACTAACAACATGTGTATGTATAGGAAAATTCTGCCTTTAGATTGGTTTAACCTATTCTAGGCCTCATCCATTGGTTTTGGTTTTCGTTGTGTGTCACTAGTAGTTCCAACTTATACTATTGGTGTCAATACTAGACAAATTTCTTACTGTAGTTTTCAGATATGTTTATAAGATTAAGATCTATTTCTTTTCTTTTCTTTTTTTACCTCTGAGAGGATTGGAAGAACCATAATTGAGTGTCATTCTTTCATAACTCTCGAATTTATTTTCTTCAAGTTTATATTCATATTTAAATGTTAATTATTGTGTTATGTCCATCTACTAACTAATTACTTTCCTTGATTGTAGAATGAAGCCAGGATTTATTATTCTTCAAAACAAAAGTGTGGTGCTTGAGGTTAAGGTACACAATGTCTGTGCAATTGATTGTTCAGGTGCTTTTTCTATGTAGCTTGGCCTTTGAAGTGTCTTTGACTTGTAGGCTAGTCACCATTATGTTTCATTTTCGAAGATGTTGGAAGTAAAGGGTTTTGGAAAAGTCTTTCTTGGGGTTGAAACCATTGAAGAAGGTGAAAAAACAAACCAACTACTTTGTTAATTTCACAATTTGACATCAGCTTGCATCGTATGTCGTGGACTGCTAATGCTTATTTCACAATCTTCTTAGCTAGCTTGCCCTCATCAAAGAGCAAACTCATTACATTTGGAATTTAAGATCATAATTTCTCTTTATGATGTAAAGCATGTAAACCATAAGAGGAAGACCAATGTGAGTCAGAAGAGATATGAGAAAATGAAACGATTCTTTCTTAAGGTCATTTGGACAATTACTTTCATCATACAAAATGGTTATAGGTCTATAATTTGTTTAATTTTCCTTTGTTTGCTTATTTGTACAAATACTAATACGAGATCTTGAGTTATACACTACTATATGAATGGTATTTTTCTCAAAAAGTATCTTAGTGGAAGAGCTACTCGCTTTTAGAATCAATTGCTCATCGTAGTGTAGATAGAAATTACAGTGATCCATTGTTGTATCAATAAAAAAGGGAGACCAACAACATTTCATTTGGTATGCTATTCTTGTACCACCTTGTCACTTGTTTCTTTTATGTTGTGTCTATACAGATTCCAATTCTACTTCTGCTTAATCAATTTTTGCGGCAGATGATACACCAGAAGGAGCTGTAATGCGTAGGGGACGCTTAAAGATGACTTCAGCCGATCTCAATCCTAAGGTATTTAGGGATTATTATATTGTGATCACTAGTTAACCAATGTTAGTAGTTTGTGATTGACTAAGAAAACAATTATAGGGTTTTGTTTCGACATGTGTACAGCAGTTGTCATATTACATGTTAAGCAGGGTATAGTTTATCATAATTAAGTTGCAATTAGGCATTTTTATAATTGTTTCATCAATTTTGTTTACTAATTAACTTTCAGAATTAGTTATCGTGAACTAAAACTGAAGGACACGTGTTTCCTATTTACAGTGGTTAAATATCTTGATCAATGGTTTTTTTTTTCATGTATTGGAAAATAGCAGCATGCTCATTCAGGTGTAACTTTGCTGTAACTATCTGTCCATTATAATTATCTAGTTTATCCTCCAAACTATCTAGTTGTAACTATCTTTTGATTTAACGAAACATCAGTGCTTGTAATTCCTTTGTGGGACTAGTCTAAAACTAAATTTGAGATTTAATGAAAGTATATCTGAGATAGATTTAGTTTCATTAAATGAAGTCTGATAATAGTTGAGATAAATATAGATTTGCTGCAGTCTTTGCTGTGTCAATGAAGTATATTGTAGAAAGTTGCATTAATTTCATGGGGGTTGTAGCTACTCTTTGTATCTATTGCATTTAACTCCATTTGTCGTCTCTTTTTCACCTTTAAAATGGAAAAGCTCAACACATGTTACTTGTTAGTCTTTACAACTTGCTTTTTCTCAATCAGTAGGTTCTTCATAATCATCAAGCTAGGCATAATACTTCACTTTCTCCATATGTAAGGTACAAACTGCTTTTATTTAGTGTTATTCCTTTTTTAGGAATTATGTCGTATTATTAGGAATTATGTCTTATTATTCTCGCAAGTGTGACATAACATGTTATGCTTTGTGGCATGTTCTTGTTCTACCAATCATGTAGAGTCTTTACAAGTTGTAAAGAATGTTCTTCCCTGAATAGTTGTTAGTCAACACTGTTAATTGTTCTCATTTATCATCGTTAGTTGTTCCTTGCCAATAGTTTTCATTAAATTGTGTGGCTTACATTATTTGGTATGATGTAGAAATAGAATGAATGATGATGAGAGGATTGAGCCAGATAATTGTGATTTTGATAATGACTACACGAGATTGAAAGAAGAAAGAAAAAGCAAAGAAGGGAAAAGTGTTTATGTGTTGAGTTTTAATAATTTTATAATGTCTATAATCATAATCCTTCTCTATACATTTATATTTCTGAAATGTTATAGAAATTGTGTATCATTATTACAAAAATGTTATAAAATTATTTTTGTTTATATTTATCATTTTTTAATATTATTTAATTATTTAGTAATTCTTTTGTTACCAAAATGAAGTAATATTTTCTTAAATTATTATATAATCACTCAGCTAAATTTAATCTTCAAGAAAGATATAAAACAAAGTCATATATTTCAACGACTTTTTCTTGAAAGGTTTGTATTTACATAATATGTATTATGAACGGAATCTTAAATAAGTATCGTATGTATCAAATTTCAATGGTCTGTTCATAACATGGTAAACATTCTGTAACAAGAATGTATCAAAGAGAAAATTTGTATCAAGAGGTAACCAAAGTAGATAAGCTATCAAGAGAGATTCATGGTGTGGGCTTCTCTAGTGCCAAATAATGGATTATAAAGAAACTCATGATATATGCTCCCGAACTTTAGGGAATGAGCTAAGTGATCAGTATATATTTGTTTATCCTTAATTTTTGTTGACATGCCTTAATGATGGAATTTAAAAAATTTAAGATTCTTTTTGCAAATATTTTATTC
>JANIHY010000003.1:60697227-60710297 GCA_027479065.1 Erythroxylum brevipes
CTTCTCTAAATCTTGTTAAAATGGTTTTGTAATCATACGATAAAACTTGATTGTTTAATATTTACAAATTTATATTTATCTTTTCTATTATTATTTAATAGTTCTTTTGTTACCAAAATATAGTAGTATTTTTTAAATTATTATATATAAACAAACAATAATTTAGTAAAAAATATTTAATAAATTTTAATTCATAGTAAATATGCAATTCTAAAAAGAAACATTCACACTAATTTTTTATTTTATTTTAACGCGCACTCATGTTTTTGAAATGTCAAATTTAGTAAATATAAAAGTATCATTATTTTTTATAATGGTCTTGTTAATTTAGAATTCTCTCTTATCATTCCACCGAAGCCTAGCTTGCAGCCATTGTGTTTTATCCCTAACTTTCTCTTTTCTCTCCTTTTTATTTTCATGTTTAAGAAGGTTTTCTCTATGTAATATCTCATTATCTCATGTTAAGGGCTAGAATCTTAGAGCTCATGAGAGATTATTGTAAAGTTCGAAAGTGCATTTCATACTTATGTATAATATAGAATACACACACACACGTAAACATAGATTCTTTTTTGCACATTGAAATGATAGTACATGCATTCATTGATATTTTCAGGTATAATTGATTTGTATATGTGATTACATCGAGAATTATGATTTTTATGTGTTGAAAATTGATATGAAGAGTGTAGTTATTTATTTAGATTTTTTATTAAATTTTAGGAAATTTTCAAAAGTATGAGTATTTTTAGATTAGAAAAAATGTGAAGTGGTAAGTCAATTGATGAATTGTAGTAAAAATAAGAGTCAAATGATAGTGAAGAACTTTTAGATGACTTTGGGATTTATTGACAAATGTCATTATAAATTAAGATGATTGGACAAATTAAATAGGAGAATCTAGTCTAAGTTCATAGAAATTGGACAAGTAACAAGTGTCACTTGCCAAACTTAGCCTTTATTCTTATGAATATACTAGACTAGAAAGATCAAATTAATTGTTTGATCTTACTTTCTTCTTCCTTGTGACTTTCTTCATCTTCTGTAAGTTTCTTTACTTCCAGAAATTGTCTCACCCTTACAATGCAAGCCTTGCTCTCATTTTTCACTCGCTATTTCTTTTTGTTACCTTCTTCATTGTCACTAAAATACCTAACCTTACAACCTTCAGCTGTTGATGATCATGTTATATTAGAAAGTAAGGGTTCACGTGATTTTGAAGAGTTTACAGTTTTAAACAAGTATTGTATAGTTCTTCATGATATGTAAGATGAAACATGCATCACGTTAGTTAACAATTAACTATTTATAATATGAGGATATATATTTGCTTAAACGTGAGGATTTTAGGTGTACTCCATGTCTTTCTTTTTCATATATGATGATCAATATTTCTTAATATGTTGAAGTGATTTTTTTAGTTAGAAAGATCAATGAAAACGAGTATAAAAGAATGTAGCAAATTTTTTAAAGGTGATATGCATATGCTCTGTTTTCATTGTGTTTGCGTGAATCTCCTTATATGTTTTAGGAATAAACTAAAATGAGTTTAGAGTTAAGGAAAAAGGTGTAAAGTGATGTCATGATATGGAAAAAAATTTAAAATGAACAGTTATGAGATGAAATAAAGGTATTGAGGAAGATGAAAAATGTAGAAAATGTGAGGAATGCATGTTGAATATGAGTTAATGAACAGCTTGGTTTTTGATGTTATGATTAATCATAGATTTTGATTTGTTTGTGAATGAGTTGAGCACAATGGGAGTTGAAATAAAGAGAAAATAATAGACATAAGTTAGAAATGTTGGATTTAGCAAAAAAGGGGAAGAAGAGACGAAAATCTGCAATTTAGAACTCTCTGTGGAGTCGTATGATCGTGACCAAGAGGAGAAATTAGGAATTTGTGCACGATTGTGACAATGCACAATCGTGACAAAAAGGAAGCGTCTTATTATAGCACTTCACCCTCTCAAGATACGTACCCGACATCCTAAGTGATGTCCAAGGCGTATACCGCGAGGGCGACATGCTTAAACAGTCAAACACTCGAAATTTGAGTACCAATTTTTTTTCATTAATCAATCACGTATGCGGAATCAATAATCAAGTCGACCCATTTTATTTATAACAATTTCATTCAAGAGTGTTACTAAACTCATTAATCAAACTTGTTACAACATTTCCAAGTTAGAAAGTTATTACATACAGAAGCATATTCAAATGCACATTATACAAATGAAACGGAATACACAAATAAGAAAGTATCAAAGCAGACGTCAACTAATCTCGACCTTTAACTCTTGCTTGAATGCAGTAGGTATACTCCCGTTTGTCTAACGGAGTACTCTTCTGAGCCTGAAAAAATATTTGCAAATTTTGGATAAGTTTTGCGAACTCAGTAAGTGGCCATCCTCGATGACTCACCCATTCATATAACACATAATTCACATAATTTATCTAATAATCACATTGCATCGCATATCATTTTAATCACTTATTTCACAATTCACATTCAGAGCAGTTACACATTTCATTTTGTTCATTTGAAATATACATATCAATTTTCATATATAATGCACGTGAGACTCACTTTCATTCATTACTTTGTTATGACCGAGTGCCTATAATTGTCCCATAACTATTATGTATACTGGGCTTATTAATAACTGTCACGTATCTGTTAGGAGATACCAGGCTCATTAAACATTGAGCCTGAGGCTCTGATGCACATAATTGAGCTTAAAGCTCTTTTCACGTTGGCTACTCTGGTGACAACTGTCTTTATCTTTCATGCATTTATGAAATGGAATGTATTAATCACATTTGCATAATCTCATTCAATCACATTCGCATATCATCTGACCTTAGTCCGGCATTTAACATTAAAGTTAAGTATCACTTTTTCATAATCATGCATATTCACATTTTTCTTCGAAACTAGGTCCGGCATTTAACAATCAAGTCATGTATCACGTAGTTCATAAAATTCACATACAATAAGCACTTTAATATCTCAATCATGCCTCACAATCATCGAACCTTCTATCCAAAAATCAACACAATCAATTAAATTCATATGGTCATTCAGTAGTCAACCAATACAAAATTCAAAACAGAACAAATAATGAAAAGAAACCATCTAGGTTGACTCACAAGTTGCTCTCGAAGCTAATGCTTGAAAGTTCTGGCAACGTCTATAGGTTGACATTTCAGTTACTCCTCTATATCAAATAAAACGTATATATATGTCACAATTTGCACAAGTATAAGTGTTTAAAACAATTCACATGTATGTAATAAAATATGTACAATGCATGTTCTTGACAATCCCAGGTATTGATCCATTAGTGTCATCAAAAAATCAGTCTCATATCAAGACTCCTCTAAGTATAATTTATACTTATGTTTGTACCTCACTAGAACCATTAAAATCACAATTTATACTCTTCCACCTAATACCTTTAATTTGATTCAATCAATCTTCTTCAATCCAGTATCAAAGACTATAAACTTTTCTAGAGAGGTAGAAAGAAATGTGCTAGGAATCTATTGGTCTAAGAATCACTTCTTTCGGAGGTCAGATAATAAAGATATGGCAGAAAAATCAAACAAGGTTCTGTCCCCAATCATATTGAACCTATTTCGAGGGAATCAGTATAACATTCTCTAGAGATATCAGGTTGAGGAGTTCTTTAGCTAGATTGAAAGAGGACTTCAAGATATACAACTTTCATGAAAACGTTGAAGAAAGATTCTATCATCTACTAGGTAAAAATTGGACCAGACGATACAAGATGAACAGTGACTAGAAGAAGTTTCAGTCTAAGAACTATTTGGAGTAATTAGAATAACTTGCTTTAGAGATATCAGATTGAGGTATTCTTTAGATGGTTTGAAAGAAGACTTCAAAATCTACAACTTTTATGAAGAACTTGAAGAAAGATTTTATCATCTAGAGGGTCAAATTTGGACCAGACGATAGAGTCAGATGAATAGTGTACCAGACGATATAGTGTCATCACCAGACGATATGATGTTATCACCAGACAATACTTTATCACAGACGATATGATGTCATCAGACGATACAATCTATACTCCTGAGCATCTCCACTTATAAGAATCATAACTTTTGACTCCGATGTCCAAAATTTTCATACTATATACCATTGGAAAGATAGAAAGATAAGTTACAACTTTCTAAAAGACAACTTTGTCTAACTTAGCCTAAATTAATCTATATTTTTCCCTGAAATTAGAATATGAAATTTACCCCTAAGGAAGACTTGAAATTTTGCATTGTGCAAACTTGAAAAGTCCTTAGTACAACCATTCAGCTATTAATTTGACTTCAAAAAACTCTCAAATCTCAACTCAATAGGGTTTTCAAATTGAAAAATCCCACAATGCACAATCACTAAAATTTGATCTACAATACTTAAACCAATGTATTTTCTAACTTCATGGCCTAGAATTCTTCCAAAAAATACAAAAGATTCAAAATGATCTTACCTTGATTCTTCACCAAATGATGAGATCTTTGGCTCAATTAGAAGCTCCTCTCTTCCTCTTCCTTTTTCTCTTCTTGAACCACTTTAAAATCTCTCTCAAGACTAAGAAATGCTAAAACCCTAGCTCAACTCTTTTCTTTTCTCTCAACCACTGAAATTCTCTTCTTTTTCTTTCTTAATTTCTCTTTTTCTCTCCCAATTCATGTTCCCCCCTTCTTAAAAAACAAAACTACATTTCTTTCTTCCATTTCTACCCTTAATGAGCCCAAAAGCCCATTTTACCCTTCCTTATAGGCTTATGTTCTTTTTGTTAGAGTATCCCATATTGACTAAACATAAAAATGTTAAAGGGTTTATAAATGATAAGGATCAACTATCCAAACAACTAGTTCTAATTATTTGGACAATGGTTGACCCAAGCCCAATTCTTGTTAGTGGACTCTACACTCTGCTCATATTAAAAATTCAATATGGTATCAAAGCAGGTTTGGTCTGGATTATTAATTTCCCAGCTGTCCATATAGATGTCCAGTCCCAGTGGTCTAGTCCGTTTATCACTACATATATTTCAAGCGACAACTGGATATCCAATCCTAGTTACACTTTAGGGGGAGTGTTAGAGTATCCCATATTGACTAAACATGAAAACGTTAACGGGTTTATAAGTGGTAAGGATCAACTATCCAAATAACAGGTTCTAATTATTTGGACAATGGTTGACCCAACCTCAATTCTTGTTAACCTTAAGTTTCTTGCCAAAAACACCCACTAGAACATTCTTATAACCTTTACACTTTATTTCAATCAATCTATATCATATAATCTTTCTAACATCAACATAATAATTAATTTCCATAAAATTTCATAAAGACCTCATAATCAATGTAAATCATATTTATTCATCAAGAAGAAATTTTAGGGGCCAACATTTCTCAATATACTCACATTTATACACAATTATACCTGGAACGTCAATGAATACATGTACAGTCATTTTCATGAGTAACGATTCAATATTCATGTGTATGTGTATGTGTATGTGTATGACATATTATGATAAGCATGAAAAATGCATTTCTAATCTCTCATTAATCACTCATATTTACTATTCCAGCCTCCCCGTAGATAATGGGATGTTACACTCACAGTGTAGATCGTGCACAAGAACAATTGTGACAGTGAGAGTGTAGAGATGTATGACAGTTTTGGAACACCCTTTACTCTTTTAGCCATAACTTCTTCTCCCGATCTCCGAATGGAGTGTTTTCACTAAATAGACATCGGTATTTTGGTCATATCTTGATCTATAGATATCCAAATGAGATGATTTTTTATTTAAATTAAACTAGAGACATATGGATAAAAATTTCATGAAATATCGGATCTTAATTCTATCTTTAAGAGCTCCAAAATCTGGCTTGAAGTTGAATACAGAGTACTGTTATAGTTTGAGTACAATTTAAAATATTTTGTTGATAACTTGTTGATTATTGAACCAAATTGTGAGAACCTGGTGTCATTAGAAACTTAAGACATATGGGAACATTCGTTTAGAAGAAAGCGATGCTTAACTACTTTATTTTCCTTGTCTTAATGACCATGCAAAATGAACCTGAAAATCTGTTTTTAGAAAAATCGAGAATGATCAATTGAGTTATGAACTTAGATTCAATTTGTTTTATAGAGGTGTAAACCTAAGTTCAAATTATACTTATGTCAGTTTTGATATATGAATGATCATGTGACGAGAATAATGAAAATATACAGAGATTATCATTGAGCATGCATTGTACATAATCCATACATACACATAAGTGCATAAATGAGTTCTTATAAAATTGTTCAAATTTGTGATATGTGTAAATGTATATTTCATAATAAAGAAAAGCAATTTGAGCGTCCACATCCAGACGTTGCCAGGATTTCGAAGCAATGACTTTCTGGAGCAACCTGTGAGTAACCTAGACGATCTCACATAATTCATTGTTTGTTTTAAATTATGTTATGAATTATCTTATGAATGTGAATTTGATTGTGTTGATTTCAAAAATTGAATGTCCGAGGCGTTTGATGCATAAATGAGATATTGGAAGTGCTTCTTGTATGTGAATTTGATGAAATAAATGATTCTAAACGTATATGCTGAATGCCGGACCAAAGTCTGAAGATAATTATGAACATAAATGTGATGCATTTCATTACATGAATGCATGAATAGATAATGATAGTTGTGACCTGAGTAGCTACCTAAAATGAGCTTAAAGTTTATAATGTAATTAAGAGCCAAAGGCTCGTTATGTATAATGAGTCATATATCCCCAACGGATAAGGAATAGTTATCAATGTGTCAAGTATCCGTAATAGATACGGGACAGTTATAGGCATTCAGTCACAACAACGTAATAATCAGAAATGAGTCTTATGAGCATTGCATATACATTTATTATGTATATTTGAATGATTGAAATGTATTGTTGACTTGTATTTGACTGAGAATGTGACAATTGTGAACAAAATGCTATGTGATACCACATGATGATAAATAAAATGATGTGAATTGTTTGATTATATATGTTGATATATTGTATGAATTGAGTGAATCATCAAGAATGGTTATCTCACTTAGTTCGCAAAACTCACCAAAATTGCAACGTTAAAATTTCAGGACAGAGAGACTCTACAAAAAGCACAGTTCTTGTACTTTTGGATAAAAGAAATGACTCAAAGGTCGGTCAGCTGAGACTGAAGGATTAGATAGAAATGTTTGTATAATTCCTTATGCATGCATGTGTTTTGTGTTTAGTTTTGATAATGTACATATATAGATGATTTCGTAAAATTACAATATATATATTCGATTTTTATGAAATGAAATGAGGAATTTGGTTTTAAAATATTAAGACATTTACGTATTAAATGATGATCCCATGATTAAGTTAGTGATGTGAGTGCTCTAACATGTCACTCTTGTGGGGGTACGTATTCGAATATCACTCAAGATGTCGAATACGAGTCTTGCGAGAGTGGGAAGTTACATTTTGGTATCAGAGCATGGTTTGACATCCATCGGGACAGATTAAGCATATAGACATGAAATATTATGAGAGATGTGGATAGTAATTGAAGTTATTGTTTATTATAGGTCATCCGACATAGGTGATCAGAAGGGACAATCAGTTGACTTAGGATCAGCAAGAGCCAGTAGAGAGTCTTTTATACCACGACCTGAGGGAATGCCTCCTAGAATTCTCGACAAAAGGAAAAGGAGGTATAATAAGTTGAGAAAGCAGGAGACTATGGACTTTTACAGAAGTACAGACCCTACAGAGGCCGAGGGATAGCTAGAGAGAACAGAGAGGATCTTTAACCAAATGGACTGTGAGTCCGACGAGAAGTTCGACTATGCTTTTTCTTTATTGCAAGGCCAAAATATCAATGGTAGAAAATTGTTCTAGACAGTACCACCAGGTCTTGTAACTTGAAGTGGGGAGATTTTCTGAAGGTTTTTAGGGAGAATTACATGCCCAAGGTCTACCTGGATAGAAAGATGAAGAAATTTCTAGATTTGAAGCAGGACAGAGTATCAGGGGTAGAGTATGAAATCAAGTTTAATGAGCTGATGAGATATGCTACTAACTTGATTCCTATCGAAGAAGATAAGTGTAGGAGATTTAAAGATGGGTTGAACATGGAGATTAGGACAAGGCCAGCAATCACCAACTTGAGCAGTTTCACTGAGCTGAGAGCTGCTCGATCAAAATTGAACAGCTATTGAGAGAGGGACAAGCAAAGTATAGGCAGGAATCCCGAATGAAGAAGTCCAGTGAATTTTGGGATAGTTCTGGCAGAAGGTTTAGTAAACGCCAGAACATATCCTTTCAACTACCGACTAGATTAAGACAGACGGGGTTTAGACTGAGGGGTAGTTTTATGCAGTTTGGCAGTGGAAGAGAAGCAGTAGCGAGTCAGTTACCTATTTGTGAGCACTGTGGGAAGAAGCACAATGGTGAGTGCTGGAAACTATCTGGAGTTTGTCTTAAATGCGACTCTTTTGATTATTATATCAAAGATTATCCTACCGTTATTGGAGTCCAGTCTCGTATGAGAGGGGGATCAATGAGTGAAGCTAATGTCCAGCAGAGCCGGGCTAGTAGACCTAGACAGAGAGGTCGTATTAGAGGCAAGTGAGCTATGGGAGTTCTACCAGCAGGATTGGCACGGAGCAACCAATCGTAGTCTCAGGCCAAAGTTTATGCCATGACCAGATAGGAGACTCAAGATTCTCCTGATGTCGTTGCAGGTGCATTACTTATATTTGCTTTTGAAGCATTTGCATTGCGAGATCCTGGATTTACTTATTCTTTTATCACACCGCATCTGACATCTTGATTGCATTGTAATAGAGAGTTATTAAAGTATGAATTAAAGATGAGTACTCCGATTGGTAGTACTACAGTAATAAAGAAGTCTGCAATGAGTGCTTGATTAGAATTAATCAGGCAAAATTGGAGACAAACTTAATCGTGCTACAGTTAAAGGAGATAAATATTATCCTAGGCATGGATTCGCTCACCGTTCATCGAGCTATTATGAACTGCTATACTAAGGACGTGATATTAGAATCTTCTAATCAACCGAGAGCAATTTTTCGAGGTGCTAGTAAAGAAATGCCAACTAGGTTGATTTTATTCATGAGTGCTTTGAGGTTGATATAAGAAGGATGTGAGATTTATCTGGCCCATGTTATTGATACTCAAGCTGAGCGAAATATATAGGACATTCCTGTCGTTAAGGGATTCCTGGATGTATTTTCAACCGAATTATTTAGTTTACCTCCAGATCAAGAAATAAAGTTTACGATCGATTTAATTCCAGGTGCTGCTCCTATATCCATTTATCCATATAGGATGACATATATAGAACTAAAGAAGTTGATGGCTCAATTACAATTATGTTTTTAAATAAAGTTTTTAAAATTTTAAAGAATAAAAAAAGTTTTTATAATTTTAAAAATCAATTTTTTTAATGGATCTTGTGTTGACAAATTTTGTAAATTACAAGCACAAAAAGGAGATGAATGTAGAACACGAGATCATATAACAATGAAGTGGCATATTTATAGAGAGAACTTAATGCTTGAAACAACACGGCGTAAAATTTTTATATCTTTTCTTTTTCCTCTTTCTCCACCTTAGGAGTAAGGATGTTTCAGTGGGGAAAGCCAAAGATAAACCACCTTACTATCCCACCTACAAGACTCCACAAATGAATTGCAAATACATGTAATCTGAGGAAAAAAAAAAAAAAGAAGAAGCAGATTTCATTCATAGATTAAGGTTAGCAAACAGAAGCACCAACCATCCATAATTCTTCTCAAACTAATGTCTCTTTCAGATCGACAAAAGCCCGTTCACTCCAAGGGGAAGGGCGAATGGATACCCGAACTTCATGCTCTTCTGGTCCTGGATGATGCTTGGGTACAATGATTTCTAGCATTGTTCCTGTCTCGTCACAGTACGCTTCGAGTTTAGCATCTTCTGGTATGCGGTTTGGAAGAGGAATTTCCCTTACAAAGTCCCCGGGAGGGCAGTGCTCCGGTGTTGGATCAGTTAGCTTAAATGTTCTATCATGTCTCTTAACAAATGGCATGCAGGCTGTACTTATACAAGATATCTTCACAATTCCATGTGTGTTAGTATTTCTCCAGGTTACCTTTACCCTGTGAAGATCTGCAAAGGGCAAGCTGACGATGATCAAGAATGCTTCGTCGTCTTCATATATTGTTTTTGCTGCCGTGACAGGTCCATATACATTCTTCATTACCCCACTGAACTCATTCAACCATGCTGGCTCAACCGGATGAAGATTCATATCGACTCTTTCACAATGCAAGTTATTTGGCAAGCATTCGTCATCATTTCCGTTAGCTAAATAGTCCTTCTTCCTTTTGTTGCAGCCAGGTGAAAGGTCAATGCTGTCACTGTTGCTATGATCTGATGACTGAGTAGAGAGGTTTAGACTGGTACCATTTAGCAACTTTCTCGGGTGACAATTTCCATTATTCTTCAACGTAAATTGGGAGCGTTCAAGCTCAAATTCTGTGTTTGGAAGGTTTCTCCATGAGCCAAAATCACTCGCTTCAAGTGGAATGGTGAAATTTATATCTCGGCCAGTAAGCTCCATCCATTTCTTCCGCTCTTCCTCATCTAGACTCATGAGATTGGGAGATCGAACAATTTCTATTCCATGAACACATTGAGGATTAGACAGACCCCGATAATGCTTCCGCTGCATCCTATGAGATCGGACAAAGCCTTTGTCAGCACTAAATGGAAAAGGGCGCTCCCCTTGTCGAGAGTGGCCATTCATGTAACTCCTCAGTTGCATCTTACCCAATGCATTCTCAGGCCTTACCTTGAAAACCCACATGTACATATTCTCCATGTCATGCTGTACCAAGAACGAATCAAGCTGCAAATCTGATTTATCATATCCGGATACACCATTGCTGTCCCTGATTATCTTGCCTTTTGATTTCTCATTCACAACAGGCTTAAAATAGAAGCTAAAAAAGAACCAGGCGCCCCAAACACTATCAAGTCGCTTTGAACATTTCTTAGCAACTTTTGGGATATTAACAACTGTCTCAGCCTCGTAACTTTGAGGCCCAAGACCAGCATCAAAAATGTCGCACGGTTCATTCCATGTCAGTGGAGGAGGTGGACTAGGTTCAGATGAGAGAGGGAGGTTGATATCAGGTGGCCGAGATAGAATAACTGAACGATTTATTTCCCTCTCTAATTCATCGTGCGTGAGGGCACCCGAATCCATCGACAAAAGTGTAGATGGATGATAATTCTCAATTGACAAAGTTGTCAAGAGAGCTTCCCCCATGATTGCTTTCTTTTACTCTCCTTCACTTTCGTTGGTAATGAATCTTTAATTTGCGATCATCCCACTGCTACAAGAAACCCACTGACATCTTACTGAAGAAAGTAGACACTCCTTCTCAATCAATCAACAAAACCAAATAAGCAACTCATAAATATCTTCATGATTCAAAAGCCCAAAACTTCCAACCACAACAACTTCACAAGATTCATGAAACAAATTCAGAAAAAAGCAAATAGTGACACCAATATCATCAAAGCATCAACTACCTGAAATTAACAAAACAAAACAACATCAGTAACTTATTCAAAGACCTGCCGGTTTTATGACCAAACCTTGATACTAACAGCTCAAGTTACAATCTGCAAGCTCGCAAGAAATCACAAAGAGAGAAACAATATCGACCTCATAGTTCAATTGCCGACAAAACCCAGAAGAAAACATCCATCGGAAGTGACTTTCGATTCCCTTGTTAAAGTTTCGATGATATTAAAGGAATGACAAGATTAGTAGATTACCAAATCCATAAGGTTTAACATAAGTCCAAAGTGGAAATTTTCAAATTCTAAATGATACCTAATTCAATAAGCTCTCCTAAGATTGAAATTACCATTTCTAGATATCCATGTACACCTTCCCTGCAGCAAACAAACAGCATACAAGCTGAAAACAAAAAGGAAGGAAAAAAAGAAGCAAAAACATCGACAACCCTAAGAATCTATAGATTTCTCCGATAGTGGCAGATAAAAGGTATATTCAAAGCGATCAAAATCCACCAGTAATAGAACCCTAACCCTGAAAAAGGCAAATTTATGAGGAAAAAAAAAAGGACAAACCTGAAGAGATTCGAATTTCACCTAAAAAGAGCCTCGTCAAATCCCATCCAAAACAGAGACACTAGCATTTCGATCCCCATTTTAAGAGAGAGAGAGGGGGCTAACAGAGTGACCGAAAGATAGAACGGAGTTCGTTAACGCCGTCGCTTCTCAATTATTGACGCCGTTAAGTGACGGTGACGGAGACGTGGTCAAAAGAGACACCTCTCTTTGGAATGAGAGTTCGGTGGGGACTGACGATATAAAATAATGTGAATTGTGACACATTGGACCTCTCCCCCTAAAAGTCTCTCCATAACAGCCCAACGCATCGTTTCAAGAGAAATTAAATTATATCTTTACTCCAATTAAATAAAATAAAATATGCCTATTTATAATCAGTCAGTATCATAATTAGTTGGCCCTGTGCCTCGTAAAAAATCCGTTGATCTTATACCACGTATATTTGCATAACAATAATAGTATTTTCTTTTTATACGATAAGTGACTTATCATCATAATAATTACATATGAATAAATTATAAATTATAAAGATAACAAATTGCAAATTAAGAGTACGACTGTGTGTTGTTGGACTTCTTTAGACTGATGTGTTAGTGAGATTTTTACTAGATGTTGTTATTGTTGAAAAATAATAAATTATAAATTAACAATTTTTTAAAAATTAGGTATTCAAAAATTTGAAAATCAAATCATTTAATTCCAAAAAATTGTCTATTTTGATGATATAATTAATTTTAAAGAATTACATGATAGAACATCATGAAAATGTCACGAAATGTCACATCGCGCAACTTTTTAATGAAACGTCATGAAAATGTCACGAAATGTCT
>JANIHY010000003.1:60720469-60737563 GCA_027479065.1 Erythroxylum brevipes
TAATGTATGCTCAAACATGCACTAGGCCAGATATCAGTTTTGCTGTTGGAATGCTAGGACGATATCAAAGTAATCCTGGACTGGACCACTGGAAAGCTGCAAAGAAAGTCCTTAGGTACTTACAAGGCACCAAGGACTATATGCTTACATATAGAAAATCAACTCGTCTTGAAGTAATAGGTTACTCAGATTCAAATAATGTCGGTTGTGTAGACTCACAAAAATCTGCATTCGGCTACATGTTCTTATTAGTTGGAGGAGCAATTTTATGGAAAAGTGGAAAGCAGTCCGTCATTGCTACTTCCACTATGGAGGTAGAATTTGTAGCGTGCTTTGAGGCTACAATTCATAGATTGTGGATGCAAAACTTTATCGTAGGTCTTGGTCTTGTCACAGTATTGCCAGACCGTTAAGAATTTATTGTGATAATTCCGCAGCCGTATTCTTCTATAAGAATGACAAATATTCCAAGGGTGCGAAACACATGGATTTGAAGTATTTGTCTGTGAAAGAATAAGTGCAAAAACATAAAGTATCAATTGAGCATATTGGTACCGATCTCATGATAGTGGATCCGTTGATGAAAGGCTTACCGTCCAAAATATTTATTGGTCATGTTGAACGTATGGGCTTTATAGATAAGTCCTTATTAGTATAGTATTCATACATGTATATACACATCTCATTGTTTTGCTCGAATTGTTTTGACACTTATGAATTCAATTACAGTTATATGTTTTTGCTCACTTACTGATTATCCACATTATGTTGTTTACAATAATTATTATTTGTGAGATAACAATTACCGAATTACCCACTTAAAGTTTGTTGAGTTGAGTTGATTCTGTTATACATGGAAGGAATCAAGTTATATAACTTGTGACCGCCATGATCCCATCAGCTTAATTCCATTAAAGATGACTTGATTGATTCCATGTATTGTGTGTACTTAAAGTTGTTGAATCATTAAGTCGTAACATAGGCCACGTGGGAGAATGTTAGATTATTTAATGTCCCATGTAATTTATTGATTGAGTCCTATGAAAAGCACCCAAGATAATAATTATTGGGTATTACTCGAATGGGTCTCAAATGGGTCACAGACCATTTTCCTCTCTCTTCCACTTACCAAAGGACGTGTCATTTGGTAATAGTATATAAGTTGCAAAACTTATGAAATGAATTCATTCTGAACCATTGAGGAATTTGTTAACAGAAGAAGATGAGAGGAAATCAATACGATCATTCAAATCAACATCACGACAAACAATATAGATACGGGTACGCAAAACGAATCGATCCTATAATAGTTTTACACTTTGGTCAATTTATGAATGCTTCAAAGAGACGCAAACATTCTTGGAGTAATGGCGGGATTACTATACGCAAGATATGTTGATTTTAGTTTCATCCACCTTAAGAAATGCTTGTAAACATAGGCAACTAGACAAATACTTGTATTAATAGCTAAAAAGCAATTGTGATGTAATGACATAGACCCAATTATATATGATCATCACTTGATGGCCATTGATGATGATAATAATAATTATTTTATTTTATTTTATTAAAATAATTTTTTATTACAATAGTGATAATTATTAGATAATAACCACCAAAGTATTTTCTTATTAAATTGGATATACCATTAACATTGGTGTTCCACATTGTTTGAAAGTACCAATTTGACACTAATGTTTAATGAAAAACATGAATATTAGAGAAGCATTGGCTTTTTATTACGTGAGGATATAGTAATAGGAATGTGTCTTGAAAGGTTAATTAATTTGTTTACAATTTTTGTAAAATAAAAGGAAAAAAAAAGAAGAAGAAATGAACTTATATTCCATTTTATGGGCCACAAGTCTTCACCATAGGCCCAATATCGAAGACCGGGTTTTCTCCTTCAAGACACGAGCCCTTTTTGAAAGAGCTCCTCACCTACAAGTCTTGTGGGGTTGGACTCAAAATTCTTCCTTTGAAACTGAAATAGAGAGTCCAAAAAGCTTAATTTGGTGGTTTAACTAAAAAATAATTACTTTTAATGCACACCCTAAATCTTTTTTTAAGTATTAAATATATTGATTTAATTTTTTATTCAATCCTCATAATTTAAAAATGGTCACTTAATTTTATAATATTATTTAATTAGTACAATAATATTTTATAATATGTCAAATTTTAATAATAATATTTAATTCTTATTTAATGTAACCCTAAATATATTTTTATAATATATTAAAATTAATAATATAAAAAACGAAAATATGCACAATAATTAGGCAATATTAATTTTCAAATTTTGAATATTAAAAAATTCAAATAAAAGTCTAATATGATTAGTCTTAAAAAAAATTGCAATAATTAATCTATCAAGCTTGTTCGTAATAATGAACGCCGATTGTTACGAGTTGCTAGACCCACAAATTAGAGTATCTCTCTTTAAATGGAAGCTCATAATCATTTTCAACGAAAGACATGTGAATTGGCAAGACCTTATCTCCATTTAAAACAAACACACCGAGCACTAAACCTAAAGAGCAAACCACAAAATCGTGAACTGTCATGTCCGTGAATTAAAGGATTACACATTCAAAATTCTCTTGTAGTTTAATTAATTTTAGCATTTTAAAATTTTTTAAAAAAATTATAAAATATAATAAAATATACGTAATATAAACATCATGTATAAAGTAAATAAATATTATTAACATTGCGATTCAATTTAACTTTTTAACTCAATTTGAACCATTAATTAAAGTTGAATTAAAACGACCATCTAGTATCTTATTAATTTATGTGTTATTCATATAATATATATCTTATTGTTGATTTTTTTAAATTTAGTTAAAATATAAAAAATATCGTATTTGTTAATTATCATATACAAATTATCAATTATACATTTAAGTTAAGTTGTTTCAATTTATAAAAACCATTTGGCACAAAAGTTTTAACCCATTAATCGTCGTGACCAAATTCCTTATTCAGTGTCACATACTCACATGTGGGATCTTGCAATACTTCAGTTGGGTAAAAGGGGAAAATTGGAGGAAAAAAAAAAAACCAGAATACCATCAATTATCAACGAGACATCAACTCCCTTAAATTGTGATCCCATGTGACTGTCTATCAAAGAGTGTGACCTGTCAAACCAAAAATAGGTTGTGGTGGTGCCGACTTTTTTGCCTCGTCCTTTGTTATGTTCTGTAGCAAGTTTACAGTACACTGTAAGAACTTGAGGTTTTAGCTGGCGTCGGGACAAGGAGTTCGGGGTTTTAAAGAGTAATTATGTACGAGTGTGAAGGTTCACTTCATGCGGGTTTATTGTATAAAATTGATTCAAAATCATATCTCATCATTTGAGGATGTGATTTTCAGGGAAAGAGAGCTTTTTTTTCTTTATTTCTTTAATGGTTTAGGCTTAGCAGGAGGGTTCGTACTTTGGCCAGATAAAGTGGGCATGCTCTTGTTAAAGCATTTGTTAAAGAAGGCGAGTGACTTGGATGTTTCTCTTTCAGTTTCTGCCAAAAGTTCTTGAATCTGGAATCTTGAGCAGGTTTTTGTGTTACGTGAAGATTGAGACCTATCATCAGCTCTGAAACTTTCTCTTTTTTCTTCTTGGATTCTATTCTGTTCAACACTGGGAAATCACTTGGCGTCCCATTTAGTTGTAACTCAGTTTGTGCTCTTTTGCATGATCTTAGGAACAAGAGATGAAATCTTTGAGTAGTGTAGGACTTGGTTTGAGTATAGTTTTTGGTTGCCTTCTACTAGCTCTGGTTGCAGAGCTCTACTATCTGCTATGGTGGAAGAGAAGGCTTACCAACAGAGAAATTGGAGAAGATTATAGCAGTCCAGCAAGAGAGTTGTTTTACATGTTCTGTTTAAGGAAGCCATCTTCTTCAATGCACTCTGGAGAGGTATGCTCTTCAGTGAGAATCACTGATACACTTGTAAATCCAGAACAAGAATCTCATTCCCATGTGAGCACTAGCAAAGATTTACTGCTCAAGCCTTTTGGTACTCACGATCAGATGGAGACAGAACTGATGAGGTTGCAGAGTCTGTCAGGTCCTCCAAGGTTTCTCTTCACAATTATTGAAGAAACAAAGGAGGATTTGGAGTCTGAAGATGCCAAATCCAGAGGTGATAATAAGAGTGGTAAAGGGTCTAGGAGCTTGAGTGATTTACTTGTCACGGTAGAGACACCATATCTAACTCCTCTTGCTTCACCACCATTTTTAACTCCTCCTCTTACTCCTATGAGTTGTAGTAGCTATAACCAACAGGAGTTCCATAGCTTTGAAGCTTCTATAGTGACTGATCATCACAAGCTCAGGACATCCCCACCTTCAACATTCAAGTTCTTGCAGGCTGCAGAGGAAAAGCTGTTCAGAAGAAAATTGTTGGAAGAAGTTGATAAAGAGGTCCAAGAGAAGGATGGTTATGTCCAAGACTGTAGGAAGAAGGATTCTAGTTCACAGGAGGAGGAAGATGGGCCCTTTATCACCATCACTGTAGATAAGTATAAAGAGACTGAGCTTAGTATCTAATCAAACTATCCAAAACAACTCAGGTACTTCACTCTTAGTTACTTCACTTTCAACAACCAAACTCTGAAGAAGCAAGAACAGTGTGATCTTTCAATAGAAGAGCTCTACATGATCAACCCCAAGTGACAAAAAAAGATTCTTACTTTTCCTCATTCATGTTCTTCATTTTTTGTTTCCTGATTTCTTAGTATCACCAAAAATTTTAGGTAGTGTTCCTAATAGTCCTTGTATCTTTCTGGGATGTTCTTGAGTATCAGCTTGGAGGGTTAATCTTTGCGAAGAAAATTTTCAAACAGACAACATTCTGAGCAGTATAATGTGGAAAGGTTGGGCAGGAGCAAGTGGGGTTTCATTTGTTTTTTTTAATTCAATCTCCATATCCTGAGCTGACAGAAACCTGTAACCATTCCTAGTGTGATTGATGGTTAGTACCGATGTTTTTTTGTCTGTATAAAAAGGTTTCTGACAATGAACACACCTTTTTCTCAGTGCTTGTTCCTTTCCTCCTCCACGCCTGTGACAGCCACCACATGAACAAACATTATTGCCATGTCCTGATTTTGTATTCTTTTGTTGTGTGCATGATGTTTGTGTATATGCCCCACCGAGCAACATTTGACCCCTCTGATCAGAATTTGACAAAGCAAGGACTGGATGGGTAAATTGGAGTTTTTCTATGTAGCCAAGCAACACAAGGAAGCAACTTTCATGTCAACAAAGTAACAAAAATGGAGAAAAAGGAGAGAGGTACACAGAAGTAACTTGGGAGATAGTGAGATGGTTCTTGTGCTTTTTCCATAACCAACAAAGTTGCATGCAAATTGACAGTGAAAATGTCTGGTGTGGGATTAGACCCAAAAGCGTTTTCCAGGTTGTAGAGAATCATTACAAGCATGCCTTTTCACAACCCTTTTTTAAGTATTTAATGCATGAGTAGATATGATCTGAAAACTTTCCTTTAATCACAGTTTAAGTTGTATGAGCAAAAAAGCAGATGAATCCAAATTTTTAATGTATTACTGGAACATTTGCATTAAAAGATCTGTTTGCTCATGCAACAATGATCTTAGTTATTAGAAGTTATTAGAGTATTGTTAAAATTGCTTCATTGTTACCAAAAAGTTGAATATTTCTAAATAACTTTTTTGCAAAAATATAAAAGGAAAGTTGTGTATATTATGATTTTTTTCAGGCTTTCGTAAAGTAGAGAGTCTTGTGTATTGCGTAAGTTAATTTTTTCTCAAATCATGTGTTTAAACAAGAATTTAATTATATTTTAACGAGAATTCAATTGAGTATTAACGATGATAATTTCAAAAATTCAATCCCAAAATAATTAAATAGTATTCTACCAATCAAATCAATATTGTCATATAACTAATTGGATGCAATACCTTCCCCAGTTCCAGGTGGAGACAGATAGGTAGCCAGACTTCAAAAAGCTAAGGAACGGAGAATGTTCTGTTTTAAACTGGCTGGAGTGACTTGTTGAGAAGGAACAGACCTATACTTAAAAGGAGAAGGTGGAAGAAGATCAACCGAGCCCGGCTTTCATATGCTCTTTAGAAAGCTGTTCAAGGGCCTTAAGAAAGGGAGGCCGTCGGGGTAAGGAATATTCATGTCAAGAGGTTGAAGAATTGAGGGGTGATAGAGAGAGGATAAGATTTATATATATTTACGGA
This sequence comes from Erythroxylum brevipes, assembly GCA_027479065.1. Classification (NCBI taxonomy): domain Eukaryota; kingdom Viridiplantae; phylum Streptophyta; class Magnoliopsida; order Malpighiales; family Erythroxylaceae; genus Erythroxylum; species Erythroxylum brevipes. The sequence continues at coordinate 60,726,708 of JANIHY010000003.1, forward strand.
TAAGAAAAGAAACAAATAATTTTCTTATTACATTTGGCAACAAATTAAGATTAGAATTAATCTAAGTTTTTAAAAATGTGGTCTTTCTCAAACTCAAATTTTGATTAACTCAAGTTTAATTTATTAATTTTAGATTGAGGTCAGACTAAAATTGTAAATTCATGAGCCATCATATCCACCGAAAAGAAAAGCTTATGGCCCACAAACCTTCAAAGCCTCTTTGCACCTCTTAACCTTCCCATCCGCTTTTGTAAAGTGATAGAGAACCATCACATGAACTGTCCCAGTCGTTAAGTTGATTAAAGATTAGGCAGTACACAAACAGCAGGACTGGTGGGCTTAACAACATTTGATGACATCCATGTCTTGTCATAGAAGATGCAAATCCAGACCCATCCCACAAATAGTTTTTGTCTAGCTGCAGACATGGCTTTGTACAAATCTTGGTCCCCTAAACGAAACTATGGGGTTTTTTCGTAAGCCCATCTGACGCTGGGTTTTAAGGCCTAAACGGAAAACTCGTGAACTCGCATGTTCTGCGAAAACCCACCGTTGACAATCCTTTTTCAGCGCGAAACAAGCACCTGATTTTGATAGAGTAATTTCATCGAACAGTTGGCTTGCAATAGTGGCAGGACTTCCAAATGCATGAAAGGGAAAAAAGCCACAATCTTGACGCTTGCTGAGAAGTGCAAGGTCTTTTTCTTTTGTTTCTGATTACCATAGTCTTTGTCTACTTTTATCTGCTTAACATTAACTTCTTATTTTAGAATATACTGGCCTCAAATTGGCAAGCTCAACTTAATACCATTAAAGCTGATGCCAAGGGAAGGTATGGTTTTTGTTTTGTTTTGTTTTGTTTTGTCTGTTCGCTAATCATAATGCTCAGAGCTTCACATGATTATCTGCAGAATATTTCATGGTGGGTGTTTATAAGTTTAGAGTTTATTATACCTTGAAATGGTTTTTTTTTCCCTCCACTTTCTGAATATGCATTTCTGCTTACTGGGTAAGCTGCATTCTGAGTTTTTTTTGTTTGTTTTTCTTAGCAAGGAGGAGATATACACTTCAAAAGTTAAGTACGTGCTTAAGAAGGGAAGACCCTATATCTGGGTGCCTGAAAATGACTTGCATAATATGGTACAGTTACTGAATCCTTATGCATAATATGGTACAGTAACTGGATAGTTTATTGAATTATTAACTTCTACCTTGTGTTTATGCATGTCAGTTCCTGTCAATGTATTAGATGTCAATCGCCTTGTTGGTCTCTGAACATTGAAGACTGGCTTGAGAACAATTGGTGTTGGAATATTCTGATGATGATGCCTAAACCTTTTCTGTATTTTCCCTTTTTCTTGTAGAACATGATAATTGATGAACGTGGTTCTTTTGCTGTTGCCACTCCTTTCCCGGGACCTCTGGCAAAATTACTGAAATCAACAAAAAAGGTTCGGTTGAATTTGAACAGCACTCCTCTGGTTACCTACCATTTCTTTGCTCTTCTGACCCTCCACAATGTATCCTGAAAGTGCTTGCTTGTATAACCTTAACATTGTTTCATATTACTAGGTATGATTTAGGAAGTAATGGTTTTGTGGGAGTATTGGATATACAACCTAAAGATCTGATATGGCTATTGTTACACTGCAGTTACCAGCTAGGATTGCTCTAATGGGAGATGTTGTGCCTCTTAAAGATGATAAGGTTTGGCCATCTAACCATTATCATAAAGTTTTGTGTCAGGCTAGGAGTTTCCACTGCATGCTTTGATTACTTTAATTGGTCAATAATTTTCATAGTGTACTTTTAGCCTGACTTGTTGGCTGTAGACGGCTTTACATAGACCTAACCATGGAACTGTAATATAATAGTGAATCTTCATTTTACAACTCTTATTTATCAACTCTTATCATGATTTAGCCGATTACACACCACGATTTAATTACAACCAGCTACTCTAGCTTCTTGGATTATAATACTTGTGTCTTGCAAAAAGAATCTAGAAAAACAGTTCACATTATTTGTTGTTCTCTTATAGGCTCAACTGATTGCAAATAATGTCAAAGAGATTATCCTGTCTGAAGAAAGAATGATTAATGAATCCTCTTACAAAGTTTCTGGAGTCCTATCTTCTTCTGATCTTGCAACATCACGAAGTGCAAACCTTAAACAACTACTTGATGGCAGTCAAAGATTCAATATTTATAGGCTTACCCCAAGGTAGATCTCTCATTTGCTTTACTATTTCTTTAACGCAGCAAGAAGCTTGCGTAATTCAATATGTTGCTGCTAATGCAACTGGTAAAGTTTTGTGTGATGTCTGAGACTGGAATTGAGACCAGGATGTCTCCGCTTGTCATCAATCAGTGCATAACTAATTAAACTTTGATTAATATACTGTGCTTATGTATGAAAATAAGGATAATATTGAATGGAAAACCAAGCCAACAGGCTGACGATTCCAATTTATTATACAGTTCATGCATGTTTATTGATGGTCATGGAGATACTCATGAAGTGGATATGGAAGATTTTGAAACATCAAAAGCAGACCCATTGGGTGAGACCTCTGATTCCGTCACTTCTGCCAAGATAGGATCCGTTACTTAAGTAAATTGACATGTATTTAATGATTAAACAAGATCTATAACTTCTTGTTGGGTGCAGCTTCATTTTCTGCCAAGCTAATTGATGGCATCAACCGAAGTGAAGCAAGGCGCCGAGCCCTCATGCTCTTTTGTTTGGTGTATTTGAATGTGAATGCAAGGGTGAGATTTTCTGTCATATACATTTCAATGGATGAGCATTATCAGCTTTTGTATTGCATGCCATTAAGAGACTGAATTATGCTTTTAACTTTTATGTCATATAGATCAGTGTTTCTCCTGGATGTAGTTATGTATGTCCTGTTGGTTTTAATTACATAAGATAAACTTTTTTCTTGACCTCATCAAACTCGAGTTTATTATCACCATGCTCTGATGTATCATTGGAATGATGGGGTCAAAATTCATAGCTTGCAGGGTTTTGTTTTAATACCAGATATTTCACCGCTTCTTAGAGTCCAAAAAAATCTTAAATGCTAATCAATTGTATTAAGTATGCATCTGAAATATCTGCTACTACTGTTGTGATATCTCAAAACTTTTCTTCTTTGTTGTGCAATGTCCTGCAGGATGCATACTTGCTAGCTGTGGACCGCAAGGGATTCGATGTGCTTGGAAAGGTTCCAAGACAAACAGTGAAGGATGCGGTTAGTGAATTCCAGTGGAAAGAGTACAGGTTTGCCTTCAAGGAGGAAGCACAAGATGTCGAAACATTCTGCGGTCGTCTCATGGAGATGGAAGAAGAGGTTGTTACCAAAGTTTCAAGTTCTAGTGGTTTGATTTGAGCAATACATTTGATCAACCTGCTCTGGAACATCAGAATTAGCCAAACATCACCAATGTAAAGTTTTTGCCAAACTGGGCTAAAGTTTTCTGTAAATGCCTAAAATGCTATTTGGTATTCTATTTGTGTTGGTGCATGCTTACTGTTTCTCTTCATTTAAGAAGAAAAGCTGATAGAAACACAAGTTCATGACACATTTGTCAGATTATATGAACTGAGCCATAAATTATAGCAACAGGCAATGGAATAAAACATAAATGAGACGTACGGATGAAATTGGATCGTGAAGGAACATTTAGGCAAAAATTTTCAGCCTTTCCATGGCAAATGTTGTCCGTGACTAGAGGCTAACCAGAGACGAAAATGAAACATTTATCATAAAGTCGAAAATAGCTAATGAACTACAAAATTTTTCACCGGATCATATGCCGCAACCAGCTTTAAGTTTCTTTCACAAAAGAGACCGCCTTGGCTTTTAATCAACTTCCTCGATTTTGGGACCTGAGGCACTGCCACCAGCTGGAGGAGCACCGTCAGGGCCGCCACTGCCAGCATCAGCACCCCCACCTTGATACATCTTGGCAATAATGGGGTTGCATATGCCCTCCAGTTCCTTCATTTTATCCTCGAATTCGTCTACTTCTGCAAGCTGATTGCTGTCCAGCCACTGAATGGCTTGATCGATTGCGTCTTCAATCGTTTTCTTGTCAGCCGCAGGAAGTTTTGAACCAATCTTCTCATCTTTGATCGTGTTTCTCATGTTGTAGGCATAGTTCTCTAAAGCATTCTTTGCCTCCACCTTCTTCTTGTGCTCTTCATCTTCAGACTTGTACTTCTCCGCTTCCTGCACCATCTTCTCAATCTCTTCTTTGGACAGCCTACCTTTATCATTGGTGATTGTGATCTTGCTTTTCTGACCGGTCGTCTTGTCCTCAGCTGACACATTCAAGATGCCATTTGCATCGATATCAAAGCACACGGTGATCTGAGGCACACCCCTAGGTGCTGGAGGAATACCAGAGAGTTCAAATTTTCCAAGTAAATTATTGTCCCTTGTTCTTGTTCTCTCACCCTCATAAACCTGTATCAAAACACCAGGTTGATTGTCTGAGTAGGTGGAGAAAACTTGCTCCTTCTTGGTAGGAATGGTTGTGTTCCTCGGGATCAAAACGGTCATGACACCACCGGCAGTTTCTAATCCAAGTGACAGTGGAGTAACATCCAAAAGCAACAAATCCTGCACTTTCTCATTACCTTCGCCACTCAAGATTGCAGCTTGAACAGCAGCACCATAGGCAACAGCCTCATCTGGGTTAATGCTCTTGCAAAGCTCCTTCCCATTGAAGAAGTCTTGAAGAAGTTGCTGTACTTTGGGGATTCTAGTGGAACCACCAACAAGAACAACATCATGAACTGAGCTCTTGTCCATCTTAGCATCTCTCAGACACTTCTCCACAGGCTCCATACACTTCCTGAAAAGATCCATGTTGAGCTCCTCAAATCTAGCACGAGTAATTGTCGAATAATAGTCAATTCCCTCGAACAGAGAATCGATCTCAATGGTGGTCTGAGCAGTTGATGAAAGGGTCCTCTTAGCTCTCTCACAAGATGTCCTCAACCTCCTAAGAGCTCTGGGATTGCCGGAGATGTCTTTCTTATTCTTCCGCTTGAACTCTTGAACAAAATGGTTCACCATTCTATTATCAAAGTCCTCGCCACCAAGATGAGTGTCTCCGGCAGTCGCCTTCACCTCAAAGATACCCTCTTCAATGGTAAGTAACGACACATCAAAGGTCCCACCACCAAGATCAAAAATCAACACATTCTTCTCACCAACACTCGTCGCTTTCTTGTCAAGCCCATAAGCAATAGCCGCAGCTGTTGGCTCATTGATGATGCGCATAACGTTGAGCCCAGCTATGGTTCCAGCATCCTTAGTGGCCTGACGCTGCGAGTCATTGAAGTAAGCAGGGACAGTAACAACTGCATTCTTCACTGTCGTTCCCAGAAATGCCTCCGCAATCTCACGCATCTTCGTAAGCACCATCGAAGAGATCTCTTCAGCAGCAAACTGTTTGTCCTCTCCTTTGTAAGACACCACAATCATAGGCTTATCACCAGGACCTGTAATCACCTTGAAGGGCCAGAGCTTTATATCACTCTGCACAGAAGTATCACTGAATCTCCTCCCAATCAATCGCTTTGCATCTGCCAAAACCCATCAACACAATCATTACAAATAACTTCCACTTACTATTATAAAACAATCCCAATTGCGGCTACAATATTACGATTGCGGTCTGAACTGTTACATATGCCGCAATTACGATCATATTTCTCGTAATTGTCTCGCATCGTCCACAGTTATCGTAATTGCCCGCAATTCGTAATCTTTAAGACCTTGATAAGAATGAGAGAGTGGTACTAACCGAAGACAGTGTTGATGGGGTTCATGGCGACCTGGTTCTTGGCAGCGTCGCCGATCAGACGTTCGGAGTCGGTGAATCCAACATAAGACGGTGTCGTCCTATTACCTTGATCGTTAGCGATAATCTCCACTCTGTCGTGTTGCCAGACACCTACACAAGAGTACGTTGTCCCTAGATCGATACCGATCGCGGGTCCTTCAATTTTTCCGGCCATTCTCCGACAACTGTGGAATGCAAGACGGTATTGTTAAGGTTTCGGTTCGTTTAATGTTGGGATAAGGTACTACGAGGATTTGAGAGAACATATATAGATTTTGGGGTGTGTGTGAAGGTCAGTTCTAGAATGTTCCATTGAAGTGTCGAAGATTCTGGATCGCCGACGCCTAACGCTGCTACTTTGTCGCCGGAGGATTGGAATTCTTGACCAAGTCGACAAGCATCCGCTTAGACCGACAGATCCAGTTTGGCGCCAAATGTGAAGTTTATTTTTTTTCACAAGATAATACGACACGTCGTTATTCATTCATCCAAAAGAACTTAAAAGGCAATAATTAAAGTTGTTAATAATAGAATAACCCAATTCATATATATTATATTTGGAGGGTGCACTCACAAAATTTTGTGTTTGTACATCAAGTATTTTTAATAAATAAACATATTATTATTGTTATTTAAAATTAAGTGATTATACATTTAACCAATTTAAAGTCTTTCAAACATTTGATATTAAAATTAATTAATGCATAAGTTTTCTTTAATTCTTAATTTAAAATTATATTTTAATTTGATTGAGTTTAATTCAATTTAAAATTAATGAATAAATTTTTTATTAAGTTTAAAAGTGAAAATAAAATAAATTGAATTAAATTATAAATTGAATTATACTTTCATAAGTTACAAGATGGGACTTTTATTTATTTGCTTTTATATGTCGATGATATGCTTATAACATGTAAAAACAAAGTGAAAATTGAAAGATTAAAGACTCAACGGAGTAATGAATTTGAGATGAAGGACTGGGAATAAGCTCGGAAGATACTAGGTATGGAAATTAAAAGAGACATAGCAAACGGCAAGATTGGTATGTGTCAAAAGCAGTATTTGAAGAAGGTACTACAAAGTTTCGAAATGAATGAAAATTCAAAACTAGTTAGTATACCTCTTGCTCCTCATTTCAAACTTAGTGCTTCTATATCTCCTAACACAGATGAGGAGAGTCATTATATGGCTAAAATTTCATATGCAAGTGGTGTGGGTAGTTTGATGTATGTTATAGTGTATACTAGGCCTGATATTTCACAAACTGTTAGTATTGTCAGTAAATATATGCATAATTCATGAGAAGGGCAATGGCAAATTGTGAAATAGATTCTACGATATATTCTGGGTGCTGTGGATGTTGGTCTATTATTTCAGCAAGATGAAGTTACTGATCAATGTGTTGTTGGATATGTAGATTCTGATTACGCAGGTAATATGGACAAGCATAGGTCCACTACAGGCTTTGTATTCACTCTTACAGAAGGGCGAGTTAGAGATTAACTTTGCAATCTACAGTTGTTTTATCAACTACTGAGGCAGAATACATGGCAGTAACAGAAGCTATTAAAGAAGTCATCTGGCTTCAAGGGTTGCATGATGACTTAGGGGTCCATCAGGACCATGCGAATATTCATTACGACAGTCAGAGCGCTATTTATTTAGCAAAGAATCAAGTTCATCACACAGGTACAAAACACATTGATGTGAGGTTCCATTTTGTTTCGTGAGATTATTGATGATGGAGATATTCTTCTTCAGAAAATTGGGACTGTCGACAATCCTGCTGATATGTTGAAAAAACCAGTTTCGTTACTCAAGTTTAAGCATTGCTTAGACTTGATTGGCATTTGTAAAATTTATTGATTACCCCGTAGGGGATTGGGAAACGATCATTGGGAATTCCATTTCAAGGATTTGAGCTAAGGTGGAGATTGTTGAGTATTTTCTCAAAGTCAGAAATGGTAGCTTCTCAAAGTCAAAAATGGTAGCTTGCTTTCGGTAATTATTGAGTCAGAAATGGTGGCTTGTTTTTTGGTGGATTTCGATGCAATTGGCCTGCACCCATTAACTTCTGTATAAAAGAGAAGCAGCAATAGCAGATGAGTGTGAGTGAGAAGAGAGCAGACAATTTATGGTGTGAGAGAGAGCAGAAAAAATTCCAAAAGTGAGAGAGAGCAAAATATTTACAGAGGAAGGAGAGAGTAGAAATTTCTAGAGGGAGAGAGAAAAAAACATTTACATATATTTTTTGTTTTCTCTTCCTAGTAGGAGTGTGTGAGTTTGAGTTAATTTGGGTCTTTTAGGAAATTGATTGATAAACACTATTGTATGCTCTCATTGATTATAGTGAAATACTCAGTCATCTCCAAACTGGACGTAGGTATTGCCGAACCAGTATAAAAATCTTAGTGTTCTTGTTGTTGTTTTATTTTTACTCTAAATTTATTAACGCTTCCACACAACAGTTTTACCTTCATGAAGATCAGATGGCTCCCAAGTTTGATTCCTTTGAATGGACTGCAATTCATCTTCCATCATACTCCTCCATTCTTGATGTTGCAAAGCTTCCTTAATCAAAATAGCATCACCAGCAAAGAGAACCAACAACAATGCAACCTCTCCTTCAATTTCAAATCAACATTGAGAAATGCTGCCATGCTTACTTCTTCGTAATTGAGCTCAAACTATTGGAGTTGTTGCATTGTGAGAAGACTCTTCGGACATAGGAGCTGACCTTGTTTTTTTAGAGTTGAATTATGAGAGTTATTGGTCGTATCAATCTTTACTTCTTCTATTCCTTCAGTGTTCTTACCTCCATCTTCTTCAAAATGTGCATTTTGTTCCTCATCTTCTTTCTCTTATTTCTATTTTGCCACTTCATCAAAAACTACATTCCTACTCACGGGAATAGTCTCACTTATAGGATAATAAAGCCTACAAACTTTTGATTTGGTGCAATATCCAGTAAAGATGAACTTTTTTTATTTATCTACCAACTTATGTTTTTCTGTTGTATGTAAGGCATATCAAATACAACTGAAAACTCAAAGATGGCTTACCGAAGGTTTGTTCCCAAACCAGGCTTCATATGGAATCTGATTCCACACTGTTTTAGTCAGTGACAGGTTGAGAAGATACACAACTGAAACTACTACTCCTGCCTATAAACTGTTTAGTATCCCTTAGACTTGAGCATTAAATGGGCCATCTCAACTACGATACAATTATTTCGTTTTGCCACTCCATTTTACTCTAAAGTGTAAGGAGTTATCAACTCCCTCTTGATGCCTTACTTGGAAAAAAAAGTTGCAAATTCCTTAAAAGTGAATTCACCTCCATGATCAATTTTAAGGACTTTTAGATGTTTCCCGCTTTGCTTCTCAATCATAGCCTGAAATTTCTTGAAATACTCAAAAGTTTCAGACCTGACTTGAAGAATATAAACCTAACTCATTATACTATAATCATCAGTGAATAAAAGGAAATACCTGCTACTAGTTAGAGATTCAACTCTCATTGAACCACAATGATTAGTATGTACTAGCTCTAGTACATCGGTGGCACGCCTTGATTTTCCTATTGGGAAGGCCTTCTTGGCTTGCTTGTCAAGAATGCACCCCTCATAAACTTGCTTCGACGGTACAATAGATCGTAAATTGCTGACCATCTCCTTTGCTTTGAACAACTGCAAGCCTTTAATGTTTAGATGCTCGTATCTCAGATGCCATAATTCACTCTCTTTCAATGCCTTGCTCATCATGAATGCTTTTGTAAAGAAATCTAGAGGGAACGTTCTGTTTGACGACATTCGAGCACTTACAAGGATCTCATTTGTAATCTTATTTTTTATCACACATTATGCATCATTAAACTCAACCAAATAACTAGATTCTATTAGCTATCCAACACTTAACAAATTATGAACCAAGCATGGAGCATAATGAACATCTTTTGTGTACCTCTTTATGTTACCTACACAAATTGCAGTTGTTCCTCTTCCTTTGATCTACAACTGTTTTCCATCCCCAAGTCTGATATATGACCTGATTATTTCATTAAGATCTTTAAATTTTGACCTGTCCCTAGTGATATGGTGAGAATATCTACTGTCCATGTACCATATATCAAATATCCACTGTCCATGTACCATATATCAGTTACAATCTTATCTGCCTTTGTCTCTGCCATGAACAAATAATCTTCTTGCTCTTCGTCCTCCTCAACATAGTTGGCTTCTTCAGGTTTGGACAAACAAAATTTCTCGGTATGCCCATTCTTGTTGCAGCACGTGTAGTGTACATGACTATTTCAACCACGGCCTCTATTATGACATCGAGAACCTCTTCTACCTCTTCCTTTGTCAAGAATCCCACATCGGACAAGTATAAGAGCATTTAACAATTTATAATAATGTGCAAACCTCCTCTCTTGAGCTAGCTTTTGGGGGTGAATTAGGTACTTTTAACATAGTATCAAAGCCAGTTTGTCTCGATGGTTTGGGGTGGTGCTCGGTTATGTCCCTTTGTCCAATATGTCCATCAGATGTCCAGTTCTACTCTGGATTAAGGGGGTGTGTCAGGAATCCTACATCGGACAACTATGAAAGCATTCAACAATTTATAATAATGTGTAAACCTCTCCCTTTTGAGCTAACTTTTGGAGGTAAGTTAGGCACCTTCTAACATTATGTTAGGAATTCCATATCGGACAATTATGAAAGCATTCAATAATTTATAATAATGTGTAAACCTCCCCCTATTGAGCTAGCTTTTGGGGGTGAGTTAGGCACCTTCTAACATGGTATCAGAGCATGTTTGTCTTGATGGTTTGGGGCAGAGCTAGGTTATGTCCCTTTGCTCAATATGTTCATCAGATGTCTAGTCCTGCTCTGGACTGAGGGGGCGTGTCAGGAATTCCACATCGGACAAGTATAAGAGCATTTAACAATTTATAATAATGTGCAAACCTCCTCTCTTGAGCTAGCTTTTGGGG
>JANIHY010000003.1:60872994-60891553 GCA_027479065.1 Erythroxylum brevipes
AAAATGTAAAAAACAAAGCTAGAGTTGAAGGCTCCATATGTAATGCTTATTTAGTGGAGGAAGCTAGTACGTTTTGTTGGTATTATTTTGAGCAGCATGTTAACACAAGAGCAAGAAAAGTTCTTCGTAATGACGATGGGAGAGGAATGAGTCATATTGATGGAAACTTGTCCATTTTTTCATATTCCGGATGAACATATAGACATGTGAAAAGAAGAATGTTAACTGAGGAAGAAATTGAGGCTACACATGGTTACATTTTATTGAACTGTGAAGAGGTTCTGCCTTTCATTCAGTAAGTTGAACATGAATATTTCTTTATTTAACTTTGTGTGTTGTTCATAAATAAAAATAGTCAATATGTATTTAGATTATACAAGACATTGTTACAAGAGATAATGTCGGGTATGATGCAGGATGATATAAATAGAGAAGTTGGAAAACACTTTCCTCGATGGTTCGAGAGATATGTAAGTTTTCACTTACAAGTATTCTTAATTATAATTCAACGATATATTTAACTATTCTCATGACATTGTACTCTTTGCTATGATAAATTTAATTTTGTAGGCCTTAGAAAATTCAGTATAGAACAAGATCATTTGTGATCTTGCAAAGGGACCTCTACGAACTATTAAATCGTATCCAGTGTATTTCGTTAATGGATACAAATATCATACAAAATCTTATGGACATAGCATGTCAACAATAAATAGTAGTGTTTTAATACAGGGAGTAATGATGGATTACTATGGAAAAATTATTGAAATACTAGAATTTGAATACCCTGCTTTGCCAATGAAGCGATGTGTGATATTTAAATGTGATTGGTATAACCCGACATCAAATGTTGGAACAAAAGTGCATAGCGAATACAATCTAGTTGAAATCAATCACCGAAGAAGATTGAGACAATTTGAACCCTTCATCTTGGCTGTGCAAGCAAAACAGGTTTTTTATATCCCTTTTCCAAGCTTACGATAAGATAAGACAGATTGGTTAGCGGCTTGCAAAGTAAAACCTAGAGGTGTTTATGAATCATATGGAAGAGGAGATCATAGTCTTGAAAGTAAGGCGTTTCAAGAAGATGCCACTTTTATCAATGCATCTGTCACGTATGACCATAATGAACCTTTGAACGATCCATCAAACAAATATATCGATATTTTATTTGGAGAGGATGACGAGGGTCAGGGATCTGAAGAGGAGCCGAAATTTGATTCTTATTCTTTCAAAGAAGAAGATGACTGTAATTTACCATTAAGTTTTGATAGCGAATGACTTGTGTTTGTAATTGAATATTTTAATTTAAAAATCAACATTATTTTCATATCAATATATTATATAAGGTCTTTCATTGAATTTCTTTTTAAAGGAATGTCGACATGGTGACTTGTTCCAGATGGTAAAAATTCTTTCCGTTGGGAGGAGTGTGGCAAAATTGTCCCAGCCCAAGGAATCAAAACTACAGAACATATCGTTGCATCATACACTACCAATCGTTTGCCTTTTATGGCCGATCGGTTACTTGAAGGTGTTTAGTATGATCTGCACATCGTCTCTTTCCTTGTTATGTACATCTCATTACCTTTATTGAAGTTATGATACATATTCTCATTTTATTGTCTATCCTACATGTTTAAGCTTCCTTTAAACTCGAAGAGGACATGTATGCCGATAAAGGTGAGAGCAATGTCACAACGGCTTATAAAGAAAAAGGAAGATCGGGTATTGTTGTAAATTCTTCTATTCCTCAAACCTCGTCTGCATAATCACGTATGCATTAATATACTATTTTTGTTGGTTATACGGTTTTCTAATATCACGGTTTCAAAACTTCTTCACTGATTATGTTTTAGGTAAAAATGTTCCTGTTAGTAGTTCATCCGAAGAACTAGTCTTCCATACTAAGAGCGGCAACTCATTCACTATTTCCTCAACAAGTATAGTTATAGCTTCAAAGCTATTGCAAGAAGGTGTTCAAAAGGCTACACCAGGTGGAAGAAGTTTCATTGTTTCCATTGGTGCATTTGAACATGCGAGGACCCTTCTTGGGAACCCAGACATTGGGGACTCTTTTACCTTTACCGATTCCCATGTCATATGGAATCAAACAAATTAATTATATTAATGTGCTTTTTTGCTGTAAAACATTATTACACTAAGCTTTCAAGTTGATTTGTCGTTGTATCTGTAAGACTTTGTTAAACAATGCATATTTGTATTATTGTTAAGGTTCATTTATTGTTGATAACAATTTGTTAACCTTCAACTCCATTGCCTTATTTTCTTCTCCATATATTGTGTAAAATATTCATTTCAAAGTATTAATTATACTTATAGAGAATTGAGAAAAATTGAATTTCAGGTAAACAAATGGGACCAAAGAGAAAGTGTGAGGTTATGCGGCCGAGGTTTAGGGCCATATTTGGGGCAACTTATTGTGAAGGTGGTTCGTCACAATCTGCAGCTCCCACTGACTCACCACCTACACCTCCAGCATCGACTATTGCAGATGAGGCATCACCTACTACTCCTCATCCTACACCATCCCCTTCCCTAATGCATATATCATCCAATACCTGCTTATCGGATAGAGGAGACGTCCGTCAACCTGGAGTTGAGGGACCTAATGGAAGAAAGTTTATAACAATTGTCAATGAACAGTAAGTGAAATCACATCACTCACAATTTGCTTATTATTAAGTCTTAGGTTTATCAATTTTTACGTAGTATAACATAACTTGTTATGTTAGGTTGGTTCCGTCTGGACCGAGTTCCAAAAATATGACTTCCTCATTTAAGCAAAGAATTGAACCTGAGGGTTATGTGTGGAAGAATATATCTAACGCCACAAAGCAGTTTTACTTTCAGAAGTTTGAGTTACAAAAAATAGTTATTTTTTATTATATTGATTTATATACACAATTTACATAAATATTTTAACATTATATAATTTTTCCCTTTTTATTTCAAAAAGAATTTTAATGGGATTCTTATTTCGACACCAGCATGTATAAAGTATGGGAAAAGAAAGCTCAAACACGTTTGTGACTTAATTAATGTGATACGTAAGGCTGGTGCACAACCGCGTTATATTTCGGAGGAAATTTGGAGTCATTGGACCAAGTATTAGACATCACTTGCGGCAATGTCCATCTCAGAGCGTAACTCTATCAACAGACGTGGAGGCCCAGGGGGTGACAGTCTTCCAGTACATACGGAAGGATCAATTACCCACTACGAGCATGCACATAGACTAGTAAGTATCTAAACTTCACACATATTTTGTATATATTTTGCTTTGCTTTGTTGTACATACTGGTTATGATATAAATGTTTGGTGCCATATATGACTGTGTTAAGTTATTTTCTTTGTTGAACAGGGGGCAAATATCATAAATATAGAGGAAATTTTGCTGAAATTTTTATAAATTCTAATTCACATCTGACAATTTAGGTTATACATGTAGGAAAAATCATTGGGCATCAAGTCTACACCTATCCAGTTGTTTTTGCACACCCACACGAAGAAACATGATGATGTGACATTCACCAACATCCGATGTAGAGAGCTGAATGTAAGTGAAATTAATATATTTTATAATTTCTTAACAATAATACCTTACTAATGTAAACATTGCTTCCTAATATGACCAAATACAACAAAATATTCAGCAACAGTCTCAGGAGGATCAAGCTATAGATGAGACTCAGACGTATCTTGATGTTGTGGGTGGTAGGAACCGTCGTGGAAGAATATTCGACCTAAGTTCATATGCAAACACATGTTATTCGCGCTCTTCCCTATCTAGTACAACAGCATTTGTTAGGCCAACACAAAGCAATGAAGTAATCGAGCTTCGGGCCACAGTGGACACATTGAGGGAGCAGATAGGGTATTTGACAGAGGCTAACGTTAATCAACGGATGGAGCACATAGAGCAAATAGCTAAGATGAGAGAGGAGATAAGAGAGGAGATGGGAGACGTGGCAAAGATGAGATAGGAGATAGAGCAGGTGTCAAAGATCAGAGAGGTGATGGAGCAGATGGCTAAAATGCGAGAGCAGATGGAGCTGGCAGCTAAGATGAGAGAGGCGATGGAGTGGCTTACTAAGATGAGAGCGGAGATGGAGCAGATGACTAGGATGAGAGAGCAAATGGAGCAAATGGTTCAGCTTAGACAGGAGATGGAACAGTTAAAGGGAAGGCTTAACAATTCAGAGCACCCACGATCACCACGACATTAGCTTGTCCTTGTCATTTGCTTTCAATCAAAAACATAAGTTATTCACATTGTAATGTTTTTATTATCAATTAAAATAATTGATAAGTTATATTATCAATTAATTTTCTAATTAATCAAGTTATATATATATATATACAAATTAATTTATTATGAACAAATAATTGGTAACTCCTAACATTATGCATTTATAACAAAAACATTAAATTGGAATTTAATAAAAAAATCTCTAACAAGCTATTACCGACGGACACATTTTCCATCAGTAATTTATACTTATTTACCGACGGTAAACATAACTGTCAGTAAATAAGATGACTTTTTAGGTCTTTACCTTCGATTTACCGGCGATAAGTTTTTTGTTGCTAAATTTTACCTACAGAAATTAACGTAATTTATTCTGTTGTTAAAATTTACCAACGACAACTTACCGTTGCTAATACATTTTTGACCATTGGTAAAATACTGACGGAAATTTCCGTCGGTAATTACTTTTACCGACGGAAATTTCCTGCTTACAGACGAAATATTTCGTCGGTAAACAGGTGATTTCTTGTCGTGTTTTTAAGAAACTAATTTGCGAAAAACTTTTGTAATTATTCTACTGCAATCGGGATTAAATCCTAACTTGATTTCCCAACAATATTTCCTTGGCAACCAAACCTACTTATCACATTCACATGAGGAATTGCAACTTCTTAAATTTATTACTATCAAACATATCCCAAAACTACTTTTCTACAATATTTTAAAAATCATACCGGATCGATTGGTCTGATTGGAACAATCCTGATTGAACCTTTAAACCTTAAACCTTTTCTTGATCAGTTTGATATCCGCTCCGATTTTTAAAGCATTACTTTTCTAACAAGGGAAACTGGTTTTGAAAGTTGAGTCTCAATATTAGAATATCTTATCTCATTTACTTTTATAGATTTATCACCTATCTTGATTCCAAATTATTATGAATTTGTTGCCATGTTAGAGAATAAATCTCTTACTTTCCCAGGAATCTCTCCTACAAGTGTTCCTTCACTTACAACATCTATTATGATTTGGTCTATTATAGTAATTCTTTGTAAAAGTACTATAAGAATAATTGATTAAAATTTTGATGGTGTGGATAACTGGTGCACAATTAATTAAGACGCACTCAAGTATTAATGTAAAGTTTCTCAGTCTGTATGATGATTCTCTCTTGTTACCTTCCAAACTGTAACCCATTGAAACTGGACAGAATTTTCCAAGAACTTTCTCTTCGAGTCAGTCCAAATTCTTTTTTATGTTAAAAGAAGAAAGTAAAACAGTCTTTCTCTTTGTCTGCCAACTTGAATGGAGAGGTCTTAATCGAAGACTTTCCTTATAGAGAACCTCCTTCTTAATCGAAGACTTACCTTATAGAGAACCTCCTTCATGTGTCCTTAAGTTAGATCCTCAGTGGAGCGGAGTAGCTGAGAAGAGAGACCCAATCAAACAGGTTGACCCTCGAGGAGACATAAGAAGTCAGTGAGTGAAAATAAAAGGAAGATGAAAGGAAAAGACTCAGATACAAAGATCAAGCCAGAATTGCTTGCCTCTTTAACATTTGAAGCAGCGATCGACGAAGATGAGATGGAACCCTAATTTGGAAAATTCCGGAGAAATCCTGAAAGAGGCATTTGGTTTTTCCCTTTTTAGATAGCCCGTGTATACGTGATCTAGATTACGGTGACATTTTTGCTTGGTTATTTATTAACGATGCCATTTTTGTGTAGGGTTGTTATCCTTTAAAAGATAAGGGTTGTACTTAGGGATGGCAATGGGTAAGGTTCGGTTCGGGTTTTACTTTACCTATATCCAAATCCATTTTTCATGACTCAACCCATATCCATATCCATATCCATATCCATCAGTTTTTACGATTTATTACCCATATCAAAATCCGTTGGGTTGTTCGAGTTTTTGGATATCTATCGGGTTGTATAGCACATAAAAATATAACTTCCAAATAGAAAATATAAAGAGTAGATTTTTGTAAACGCTCCAAATCAAAATAACTTTAATAATAATAAGTCAAGATTTTGATTTGTATGTATTAAAAAAATTATAAAATTGGAATAATAAAAATTATAATATTTAGTACAAAGACAACATACATTTTTCACAATTTAGAACTAGAACAAAGATTGAAATAACTAAAGCTTCAAATTGTCTTTGCGTAAATTCTACATCACATTACAAGAAAATAAGACAATCCGCAACGTTTTATTGATAAAATGTCACGGATTGTGAATACCTTTTGTGACGTTTAAAAAACGTCACAAAAAGTGTAAATTTTTCGCGACGTTTTCATAAGCGTTGCAGATTTGTAAGCTTTTTTGGGATGTTTTAGTGATAAAACGTCACGAAATAGAATCTGTGACATTTTATTGAATAAAACGTCGCGGTTGGCGTTGAGCAAAAATGTTTGGTTTTTTTGAAAACCCGCCCAACCCGCCCCCGATTTCAATTGGCGCTCTGTTCCTTCGTTTTCTTCGTCCTCCAAATCTACTCCATCGTCCTTTCCCCCCGACCCCCAACTTCATTTTGCCCGCTGTTTCCTTCATTTTCTTCCTCCTCCATATCTGCTCCGTCTTCCTCCATGTGTGCGTCTCGTCTTGTATGTGCGTCTCGTACCATCCTCTGTCTCTATCTCGTCGTCCTTCGTACCTGTCACGACATCTTCACTACACATACACAAAGCACTATAAATGTCGACTTCATCACGCTATTGTTTGTAGATCACGTTATAAATGTAGATCAGTGGAGGAATCGATTAATTTCTACCAGAACACACTTGGGTTTTTCCCAATTAGGAGGCCTTGCTCGTTCGATTTTGATGGGGCATGGTAATTCCGCTACTCCATATTAAATCATATCAGTGGAAATATGTGATGGATTTCAATGAGTTTCGATCAAATTTTGAACCTTGATTCCACTGGTTTAACCAACGATAATAAAGTTCAGCTCTTTTTGTATTTGTTTAAAATGAAGTGGAGATCTGTGATGAATTTGATATTGAGGCTGTGTATTCTGTCAATGTTCTGTGTAGGTTATTTGGGTATGGAATTGGAATTCATCTATTGCAAGCTGAAGACCCAGAAAGCTTGCCAAAGAAAAGGGAAATCAATCCCAAGGATAATCACATCTCCTTCCAGGTAACTAAATTTCTGAGCGCGGTTCTTTTGTCAGTTTTGGTATTTGTCTCTACTTGGTGATTCTTTCTGGTGTTCTGGATAATCATGGATTCTTTCGAGAACAACTCCATATTAACTGGGTTCATTACTTTTCAGAAATTGTGACATGGGTTGGTGTTGAATTACTTGTAGACACTCTGATGAATTGTTGAAATACAAGTAAAACTGTTTGATGTTTGAGCTCAAAGCTTGGGGAATGGGGGTATTAGACAAGTTATGTCTTTCTGTGTCACTTGATTCAGTGGGTTTGTATGTTTCAGGAAGAGACAATTTATGCAGTTTTCTTTAATGATTGTTGATTTTGCTTCCTTGTTTAATTGGTTCTTGCTGATATTGTAGTTATTGCTAAAATTGCAAGACAATAGATTGATTGAAACTGTTGGGATACCAGTTGGAGATGAGAAAGGTTCAATGCGCCTCACTGCCTGTGTCTCATCTCAGGTTTTTTTTAACCCAAGGATGGTTTTCTTTCTGCCCTATTTATAGTTTCCTTCTCATTGAATCTGGTTTTATGAGCTTGTAAGGAATTTCAGGTTGGCTCTATTCATTTTGATCTTGCAGGTAGGCTGTCCATTGCGTTGCTCATTTTGTGCCACTGGAAAGGGTGGATATTCAAGGAACCTTCAACGACACGAAATTGTTGAGCAGGTAAATTTCATTCTTCTGTTTATTCAGAGGGGAGCTATTTTTCATGTAGAAAATTAAAAGATTTGGTCAAATTTGTACCATATAAGTAGCTTTAGGCCATTTGTGGTAGCTAAATCTAGCCAATAACACTTTTGATGTGTAGGTTCTAGCTATTGAGGAGATCTTACAGCATAGAGTGACAAACGTGGTATTTATGGGGATGGGTGAACCAATGCTGAATTTGAAGGCAGTACTTGAAGCACATCGATGCTTGAATAAGGTATTTCTTTGATAACCATCAAGGTTTTGTTTAATGGTAGAGAGGTCGGTGTACCCATCTACCAAGGTTGAAATCCTAGTTGCTGTAAAGGGTAAAAGATGTTTGTATATGTTTGTATACATATCTGATTCCAATGTACCAAAAATAAGGTTTTTCTTTGATAGTTTTGATACATGGCAGCTCTAGTTTACTGGTTTGAGTATCAAATAGTTCCTTCTTTCCTTATAGTTTTCCTCCAATTCGTGTCATCTTTAATTAACTTTATCTTCTCATCATTACGGAATTATGGTTTTCTTTGTAATTATGGATTTGATTAGTTGAATTCAAATTACCAATGCCTGTTTTGAGACATTTTCAAATCCATGTTACATTTAACCATCAACCTCAAGTCCAGTAGGTAAAGATGTCTAATACTTAATTCATGACTAATGGCTGTTTATCTTTTATTCAGGACGTGCAGATTGGGCAAAGAATGATCACCATTTCCACTGTGGGAGTTCCTAACACGGTAAAAAGGCTGGCCGCTCATAAACTTCAGTCCACATTAGCTTTCAGGTACTGACGTTTCGGGAGAAGGAATTCCTACTTGGATTATGTACTAATTTAATTGATTTCAAATGTCTGTGTGTATGAGTAATTGACAGTTTAAACAGGCCTGAGCTTCAATACCTGTCACAACATTTATTTGTTAACCTTGTAATACAGAAGTTGGGCATATTAAGCTGTGAATCTTCACTGATCTAACTGCTAGTTGTCGTCTTAGACATTGATAACTAGTTGATGACTCTATGATACTCAGAAATTGGTACATTTCATCACAATGAAAGATGGAATCTTGCATTTTAAAAAATTTTTCATGCCATTGAAAGCGTTGCATTTATTGTTGGTCCTGACCTGTTGTCATAATGACACCAGCTTACATGCTCCAACCCAGAAGCTCAGGGAAACAATTGTTCCAAGTGCAAAGTCCTACCCTTTAGATGCAATTATGAGAGATTGCAAAGACTACTTCCTTGAAACTGGTCGACGGGTCTCATTTGAGTACGCACTTTTAGGTAGTGCAATTCCATTTGATAGAAATTTCTTGCTAAACACCAGACCGGAATGTGACAACTTAAGATTATGTTTTTCCTTAAAACAACTTCGTCATTTGTTGTGCAGCTGGGGTGAATGACAAACTGGAGCATGCATTAGAACTTGCAGAGTTACTTCATAAGTGGGGACGTGGGTCTCATGTAAATCTGATACCTTTCAATCCAATTGAAGGCTCTGGTTATCAGCGTCCACACCAAAAGGCGGTATGATTTTTTAGTATTCATCATGCATCTTCTTTCCATTGCATTCAGCAATTGTAGAGATTAGTTGAAGACTTGTTTACCTCTTATCATTTTGCTGTGAAAATTGCCAATTACTTCATCTGTTTCAGCAGGTTCAAGCTTTTGCAGCTGCATTGGAGTCTCGTAAAATAAATGTGAGCATACGCCAAACCAGGGGAATGGATGCAAGCGCAGCTTGTGGTCAGCTAAGAAATGAGTTTCAGAAAAGTCCTCTGTTAACCAATTCTGACTCCGAACAGCCTCAACCAGATGTCCGGGTTGCCTGCTGATGTTGCAGGCTCTGGCTGATCGAAGCCATCAAACATTTGCTGACCCAATGCTCTCTCCTTGTCTGCATTTCATCTCACTAATACTTCTGATGCTAAATGGCAAGGTCAGTAATCCCTGTAGATGGTCTGCAATGAAGTTTATATCTGCTATATGAGCTACAAAATAAGCTCTTTGTTGCTAGGATTCCGAATCAAATAGTGCGATTATGGGTTTGATGCACCGTGTTAACTTGAGACTGCAGCTGTGCCTTGCCAGGCGGATCATGGAACACTAGCTTTCAACACAGTTTTTACTTGGCATAAGATGTAAGTGGATGGGTAATACAGTAAGTAAGTAACAGCCAGACTGGCATCTTCTGAAGATCTAACTTCATTCCTGTTGACTATAGAGCATTAGACTGGCATCTTCGAAGATCTCACTTCATTCCTGCTGACTGTAGAGCATTATCTGTAACTAACTAGACTGTATCTTATGCATTGATCTCTAATACAACAGGCTTTTCACTATGACATTCATTTCCCTAAAGTGACAGCTGCGCGCTGCAATATTTGGTCAGAAGGACTGCATTTATATGACATTTTTTATTTGAAAATTAATATTTACTTCTAATATTATTAATGGTATTATATAACTATCATTTAATTCTTTCTTTCATTATGTGAATAGTTTCTTATAACTATTTTTAACTTACAATAATGTAATATTTAAATATTTAAATTTTAATTCTTGGTTTAAAAGTTATAAATGACAAGAGATGAATGAAATATAACAATTGGGATTGTACATCAACAACTCAAGAAAAATTTCGATATATCTCTATAAAAGTGTAAAGTAATAATAATTAAAAACAAAAGACATAAAAGATAATAATTTATTTAATTAATAAAATTTATATGATTTTTTTCATAATATAACTTATAGATGATTTTATTATGTCTTTTTTCCTTTCATTTAACATTTTAAACTAAAACTTTTTAAAAGGGCTAATATAGGCCTTTAGGGTATGTTTGGGAGTTTAGGATGTAATGGAATTGAAAGATAATTAATCGAATGAAACAAAATGTAATGGAATGGAATGAGTCACTTCGTTGTTTGGAAGTTTAAATAAAATAAGAGAGGGACTCCTTTGATTATTGTTTGGAAGTGATACTAAAAATGAATGGAATGGAATGATTTGTATTTTTTTTTTCAAAATTACCCTTGTAATAAAATATGCATAGTTACCATGAAACTATTTTAATAACCCCAAAGCATTTCAAATTGTAGGATGCCTAGAATATAGTTTTCTCATTTTTCTATATAAGCAATCAACTTTCTTGTTCTTTTTCATTAACCCTCATTGCATTGTACTCTTCGTTAGACATTTATTCATATGTCTTGTTATGGTTGATAATCATTTTTAGCGTTGTAAATCTATTTCTACATTTCGCAGTTTATATTAATAATATATTAAAAATTTATGAACATTCACAATGCTAGCTTTATTAAGAACATTTCAACTGTGTTTATTAATAACATATTTTAAATTTAAAATTTTGACGTAATGATTGAAAAATGAAGCTCGTGCTTCACAAATACATGAAACTCATTTGTTGCGTACCTAAACATAAAAAATAAAATATTTTTTTATACCTTATCACCATTAACGTAACTATTATTTATAGCATTGGGGTTAACAATTCTCTAAATTATAATATCCTCTAAACACTATTATTTTTGAGGGTATTTTTGTCATTAAATTAAAATTTGAAAGGTAAGCCATATCATTCTATCATTGACTCTCCAATTTGAGAAGTCACAAAATATTAGATTTTGGATGGCAAAGTATGGCTTCCAAAGTAATTAATTGTCATTCCATCCTGTTTTAAAATAGACTCCCAAACAATAACCTGAATTATTTGGGTCATTCCGTTCCGTTCCATTCCATCCCTCCACCTACATCCACACATACCCTAAGAAAGTGGAACCAATTCTGTGGCCCGAGACACTGATCAAAACGAGGTCGTACCTGTAGGTCCACTCTCTCAAAATGCTCGATTAGGGTTTAAGGTTCTACAAAAAGTCCTAACCCTTGACTATGTTAACGTGGTTGAATTTACAGTTCGGAGCTACTAGTTCTATAAAGATCTAATTAAATCTTCAACTATTCTCTTAGTTTAAGCTATTTGCTTTCTCGTCTTATCTCGCTGTACGAGGTGCGTAATTTTTTCTTTGTTCTTCTCTTTAGTTTTTGGAATATATTTGAAAACCCTAATGTTCTATCTTGTTCGTTCAGCTTCAAACTGTGTGTTGTAACCGGGCAATTTAGATCAGTCGTGTTATTTCTGTCTGGGAAAGATTTATACTTTAGGTCTGCTTGTTAACCGGGTTTTGTTAACTGGGTTGAAGAGTATGATTGTTTTTGGGGAACGATTGGTTATTTAGGATTTCTTGTTTACTGGATTTTGCTAACTGGGTCGAACAGTATCTTTGGTTTGATTGAACTAAGTTTTCGTTCTTACGTGTTTTGGATGTCGAATTTTAGTGCAATTTCGTTAACAACCAAATAGTGAATCTGAAGCTTTGAACTTTTCGCGATTTGAAGGTCCTTTGTACGGATTAGTTATTTTTGTTCTTCTCTGGTGTTGAAAAAAAGAAAAAACCCGGATCTACTCTGTGATAAAGAGTTTATGCAATAAAACGTGTAATGGGTTGAGGAGTCTTTATTTGTTTGTCTGAGAAAAACTATAGTTTGTTCATTAGTTTTTTATTGATAGGGAAGTATCATGAGGAGGCACAGTCCACAATATTATAGTCCGCCTAGAAGAGGATATGGAGGACGAGGTAGAAGCCCGCCCCTAAAGAGAGGGTATGGAGGTGGTGGTGGCTATGGACGGCGCAAACAACAAAACCATGGAAGCCTCTTGGTTCGAAACATTCCTCTAGACTGTCGGTAATGTTTTTCTTATTTTACTTGGTGTTTTTTATTATATTTTCCTGCTAATTTTGTTTGTGATTTGGAGAGCAATATGTACGATTCATGGTTTTGTAAACTGGTATGATTGCTCCTTATTGCAGACCAGAAGAACTACGTGGTCCATTTGAGAGATTTGGTATTGTGAGAGATGTGTACATTCCTAAGGATTACTACACAGGGTAATGCTCTCCTATTGATTGTGGACATGACTACTGGTTGTAATGCTTTGATGTTCATAAATTCAATATTAGTTTTTTGGTTAGAGATATGAGGTCAATGATGAAAAAAGATATGTGAATTGCATTCTCAACTAATTTTCCAAGGCATTTATCTGATTTTCTTTTTCATAGTGAATTGAACTTTGTACTGGTTTGCCAGGGGGATGTTGGTTTGAAGTTAAAATCAAGACCAAGCCCCACAATTGATGAAGGGCCATACTGTTTATCTTACCCTAACATATTGGTCTCGAGAGTATTGTTCCTTTTTGAGGAGAAAAATTATAATTACAAATCACTAGAAGTTTGAAGAGGAAGATGATTGATTCCTGGCCAATTGAAGGCAAGTTGAGGAGATTATAAGTTTGGGAATGTGCATTTCAAGTGCGTCTTATATTTACAAGCATGTGAAGAATTTTCAAGTCACTTGCCTATTTTGAAGTTGCCTTTGATACTTGACTGTTAAGGGAAAAGGTCAGCCACTAAGCTTCCTTTACATAAATTCCCTGATCGCAAAGTGTAAGACTCCAGAAACAAGATGTCAATTTGTTGGAAGCATTCTAACCTTTGGTAAGGGTATTAAGGCAAAATCAGATAAGCTAATGGAAGTTATTATATTATTTGATTGAGGCAAAATCAGATAAGCTACTAGAAGTTATTTATAATTTTTGATTGTCTTTGCCTATCAGCTAAACTTTAATGCCTCTGTTGATGCTTCCTATATGTTCTATGCAGTGCACCTAGAGGGTTTGCATTTGTTCAGTTTGTAGATCCATCTGATGCTTTTGAAGCTCAGCATCGTTTGAATGGACAAATTGTTGCTGGGAGAGAGATATCTGTGGTTGTAGCAGCAGAGTCAAGGAAAAGGCCTGAGGAGATGCGCCAAAGATCCAGGTTGAGGTACAATATATTTGCCAATTCATTTAGCATGATTTTATGCCCTTTTTATTTTTGTGTCCAGAGATTTATTTTCTATTATGGACATCATCAGGGATCATTCAGGCCATGGAGAACGATCATCTTATTATGGTATAGTTCACTTGTTATTTGCAAAGTGTTTTTGTAGGTAGCTCACATATTGTTTGTAGTTAAGCTATACGTTTCTTGTGAAATGATTCAAAATGGTTGTTTGTTCCACTGTGGAGGAAGATTGCCAATGGACATAGGATTCTCTCTTTTGGCACATAGTACTTCTGTAATGAGTCTGGTCATTGTTCATTCAATGCATTTTCTGGGTGGATAAGATGGGATGTGATTATTTTTAAATCCTTCAATCTGTTTGCATTCTGAGTGAACTTTGAAAAAACTAATCACTATTTGTTTAATATACCTCAGGGCATTCTCGTTCTCGATCTTTATCCCGCTCTGCCTCACCTCGTCCTTATGCAGGTTCTAGATCTAGATACCGCTCAAGGTAAAGGTTCATAATCTGTTACCTGTCGTTTTACCCTTTTTGTGGCAAAAAGGGTGCTGGAAAAGAATTTCATTTATTGTTGCAGGTCATATTCTCCTGCCCGAAGACACCGAGACTACTCTGCTTCGCCTAGAAGGTGTGCAGATTATCCAAGATCTCCCAGAGGTCCCCCATCTGAGAGAGATAATGACTACAATGGCAGGCCATATTCTCGAGGTTATGATAATACTGACAATCTGAAGGATACTGGCAATGGATATCATGAGTAAGTGGAAATATTTCTTATTTTATTGTCTCATCTTTTAGTCATTTCTGAGCGGGTCATGTCAAGTCCTTTACGGGTTCTCACACGCAGATCTATCATCAAATGCCTTCCTGTTTTTGGTAGTTAAACTCATCTATGTAGAGATAAAAGAAGAAAATCTGATGTGCGCTGCTGTACATTTGTACTAGCTAATATTGATCATGCAATATTGGTGTACCTTCTAATTTGTGAGGATGATGGCTAGGAACCATTTGTCCAAAAGAATGCCCAATCAAATTATTCATATTCAACCATAAAATTGCTTGTCATATCATTAATGTAATGAAATGTTGAATAATTCCAGAGAATCTGCATATGATCATGAGGAAGTGCGAGGTTGGAGACCATCATCACGTAGGGCTTTGAGGTCGCCCTCTGGATCCAGATCTCGATCTGCTGACTAGGTGTTCCATGCAGTGAGGCAAACATTTGGCTGTTATTGACTGCTGAATTCGGTAAAAGGAGTATTGTTAACATGATTTTCTATGGATATCTTGCTGATGGAGGAAACCTTTGGTAGCTTGCCACCGTAGAATGTTGTAGATGAAAGGAAATGTATAAGAATTTTTCGAACCTCATAGTTTGTGGTTTGCTTTTATTTCTCGACTGGTATCCCGAAGTTCTAAACTTAGTGCTTCATGTCATTAGTTTCATAATGTTCCTAAGCAGACTTTAATATACTATGTTCTATCATATGTTTGTTGAAACTTGATCTACACCGGATCCTTAAACGCTGCTTGAAGTATTTGTAGTTGATTCCTTAAAAACAGCTTATGCAGAAATGACAAGAAAACCTGACAGTATCTGCTATGATCAACGGTATAACCTATAATTGTTAGATATTGTGAGATGTTGCAGGACGTTTCTGAAGCTATCTGATCATTTAGTCCTTAAAATCACTGATGCTTCAATAAAAGCTCAAAACTTTTTGATCGACTAAGGTTAGCTACTGCGTGAGCAACAAGTGAAGTATGTAACTGGTAGATCAATGTCGAATTCATAACAGTTTTCAGTCAGTTGTATCAAACAGTAGCCATTTTGATCAACTTAATAAGATTAGCTGAAAAGGAAATGATTCTCTAACGTAGAAGCTTCATGTGATGCTTTTGCATGGTGGGTAAATATTTTATGTGTCAAAGTGATAGATCGTGACGGGCACTATTTGGACAAAATTGAACATGAGTATGAACTCAAATCGTACCTGCTTCACCGTTGATAACTACTAATGTATTATCAAATCTGAAGACTGTTTCAAGAAACATTACTAGATATTCAAACGATTTGAAGTCTAGAAGGATAAAGTCAAAGCGAGTAAATTGACCGATAATTGAGTATTAATAGTTGTCAATTCTGAAATTCTCCTCCTCTGAGTGAATATAAAACGAATCCAAGCTCCTCAGGGATTGCACTGAATATCAAAGTCCAAGCACGAGAGGGAGAAACAGTTTGCGAGAAAGAGATGGCTATAGGGATATTGGAAGTGTTCTTGGTGAGTGCAAAAGGCTTGTCAGGCAACGATTTCTTAGGTACCTGAAAAAAAAACACTTCTTTTTTATATATTTGATAGCTCCTACGAAACTTTTTTTTTCAGAATATATAAATATATTGTAAGCTAAATAGGGCTATAGTCCCTACAAAACTAAGTTCCTTGCCCCAAGACTAAAATCTAGATTCGTCCCTGATTACGCCTCTTCAATCATTATTTTTGAACGTTCACTATGATCTTCGTTGTTTCTATTTTTCTTATATGTCTCATTTATTTGAAAGTACAGTTTGAAGATGCTGCAACTTTTTTTTATTTTTTTTATTTCACTTCTATTTTTTGAGTTCAAGATTCATACTTTTTGGCGTTCATGGTCTACACCCCTTAACCAATTTGTGTCTGGTTCTTTTTCTAAACGTAGTGTGAATAGAAAAACATTTCTTAGTTCATTGTTTTGACAAGTTGGTGCTACTGCAGGTGCTACGGATCCATATGTTGTTGTACAGTACAAGAGCGAAGAACGCAGAAGCAGCGTAGCCGCAGGTATGCTGTTTATTTTCTTTGTCCAAACTTGTGGTTGATAATTGGTCGGACCGGTCGGATATGATCAAGAATCTTAAACCTTTTCTCACAGTGATCACAGATCTTGTAAAAGTTTCTGGACCTTTTTCTGATGCAGATGAAGGAGGGAATCCATCATGGAATGAGAAAATTAAACTTAGAGTGGAGTATCCAGGAAAAGGAAATGACTACAAGCTAAGTCTGAGAATCATGGACAAGGACACCTTCTCAGCAGATGATTTTCTGGGAGAAGCCATGTAAGATAACTTGCTCTCTCTGATTCTGAAAATGTCTCTCCATGATCTCTTCAGCTCTCAGTAACTTTGTTTGATGACAATTTTGAAGTAATAGCCAAGTGTTCGTTCAATCAAGTTCATCCTGGAAAATTGCTTAAAAGAGTTGTAGAACAGTGTTTGATATCTTGTCAGATACAGGATTCAGACTCCAATTTCACATGTTTTCTTTCATGAATAATGCACCCCTTCAATTGATATCTGAAGAATGAATGCATGTTAAAAACTGAAATGAGGCATAAGAGTGTATATTGGTACTTATAGAACTATGAAAACATGTGACTGTAGGAATGTCAGTTCAGCCACCTGTAATTTATGTTTAATTTAATTTTTTCTTAGTCCAGATTCAACTCAAAGTTTGATTAGATTCGAACTATTTAGATCAGGATAAAATAATATCGATTGATACAAAGTTTAGTCTATTCGAATTTAGTCCGGACTGATTTGCTATCCTTACACAGCTTTGTTAGTTAAATTATTGAGACACGGATTCTTACATATTTTTGTTCTTTTTATCACTGTTACATTTTCTGTGTGCAGAATCTATGTGAAGGATTTACTTGTTTTAGGAGTAGAGAATGGAACTGCAGAACTCCACCCTCTAAAGTATAGTGTTACCAATGCAAATCAATGCTATTCTGGGGAGATTCAAGTGGGTCTCAGTTTCACCCTCAAAGAGGTATAGATATTTTCTTCCTACAAGTAATAATAATCAAAAAGTAAACAGAATGTTCGCACGGATAGCTCAGTTGGTCATTGGCAAGATTAACTTGAGACAAGAAAATAAACAAAATCATAGTTGACGACTCGAGTCTGAATTGAAACTCTGAATTGGGCCAGTTTTTCAAAGAATCCGACCTGAATCGAATCGGTTGGACTAAAGAACATAAATATAAGTGTAGTATCATAGTATGTTAATGTTTAGCCTCTACTTTCTGCAGGTGACTGATGTGAATGGTGAGGAAGAGTATGGAGGATGGAAGGAGAGTGATTATTAGTTATCTTGGCAAGATTGTGTAGTACCGAACCTACATTTAGTTGTTCATTTATCGATTTTTAAATTGTAATCTTTTTGAATAATTACGTTCAAGTTTTCATTGATTTTTTATATTAAATTTTTTTATGCTTTAACGTTTTATTAACCTCTTGTAATATTTTTAGCTATTATACAATTTTCTTTTATTATTTTCTGTTTATTTATAATTATAAATTCTAAGAATTTAAATTAAAATAGATAAATAAATTAATAAAAATGTGATGAAGGAGAATGAGTGATATCTAAATATTATTATAGAAGTAAGTGATAATTTTAAAAATAAAAATTAATAATAATAATAAACCAAATAATAAAAATGTT
>JANIHY010000003.1:60894367-60907751 GCA_027479065.1 Erythroxylum brevipes
CATAGTCGTTATCTCGGTGTACCATCTATGGTTGGCAGTAATAAGAAGGCAATTTTTTCTTTTCTGCGAGATAAATTATGGACACGAATTCAGTGCTGGAAGAACAAGTTTCTCTCTCGCGCAGGCAAGGAAATTTTGCTTAAGGCTGTTGCTCAAGCCATTCCCGCTTATTGTATGAGTGTTTTCTTGCTTCCAATTTCAGTATGCAACGAGCTTCAACGGATGATGAATTCGTTTTGGTGGGGTATGAAGGAGGGTGGGTCTCATAAAATCCATTGGCTTTGATGGGATCGCATGTGTGAGAAAAGGATTGATGGTGGCCTTGGGTTTCAGAATCTGCGTTGTTTTAATTTGACAATGCTAACAAAACAAGGCTGGAGGCTTGTGTATCCTTCTAATTCTTTGGTCCATCGGTTGTTTCGTGCTCGGTACTTCCCATGATCTGATTTTCTTACGGCTCCTCTGGGGTCGAATCCTAGCTTCACGTGGCGTGGCATCCACCAAGCTTCTTCTATACTCAAAGCCGGCCTCCGATGGTGCATAGGCAATGGTTCTGACATTAGGTTGTGGCACGATCCTTGGTTGCCTCGGGATTATAGCTTCCAAGTTAGCACCGCTTTGGCTTCTATAAATTTAGCACTACGCGTTTCAGACTTGCTATCTTCTACTGGTACTCTTTGGGATATGGATAAGGTTTCTCAATTGTTTAATACGGATGATGCTCAGGTCGTTTTGTCAATCCCTTTATCTCCATCTCTTCGTGATCGACTCATATGGCACTTCGATAAGTGCGGTATGTATACGGTAAAATTCGGTTATTTTGTCGTTTCACATCTGCACCGTTCACCAGAAATTGTGCCTTCGGTTCATTGGAAAGACTTATGGCGTTTAAGAATACCCCCAAAGGTCCGTGAATTTTTATGGCATGTCCTTCGTAACCTTTTGCCAACTAGAAAGAGATTGCATCAACGAGGTGTCACTGTCAACCCGATTTGTGGGTGCGGATCTAGTGAAGAGGATGTGACTCATGCTTTGCTTGGTTGTGGCGTGCCTCAGTCGGTTTGGCATCTTTGGGGTAAGGTTGGAGCTTTGGACTTGCTCTCATTTGCGGATTGTTTCAATGCTGTGTGGCAGCGTAAAAATCGAGTGTTGCTTGAAGAGTTTGCTTTGATTTGTTGGCGTATTTGGTGGGCACGAAATGAGGTTCTTTGGAATAATCATAGTATCCCACCTGATGTTATTTTAAGGCAGGCTTTGGACCATCTGCGCGAATGGCAATCTGCACAGCTTCAGCGTAGACTGTCGTATACACTAGCTGTTGTTCCTGTCTCTGGCACGTCTGCAACTGCTGACATAGGCTGGTGTTGCTATACAGACGCAGCCATTTTCGAAGACAATTGTCGTCTGGGTACTGGCTCTGTGTCGTTCTCTAACAGTGACTCTTTTGTGCATGCTTTCACCACTTCCACACCTGGTTTCTTTTCGCCTCGTGTTGCTGAGGTAGTTGCTTTGAGAACTACCCTTGATCAGATTGTAGCTCGCTGTCCGAGTGCCGGTACTGTGTTTTCGGATGCGCAAGATGTAGTTCTTTCTATACGCAATTCGGTTTATGATTGGTCCGAATATGATTTGATAATTCATGAATGTCAGACTCTTCTGTTACAACGACCTGATATTAAGATGGCGTGAGTTCGTCGCGTTAACAACTACTTAGCTCATAAATTAACTCGTTCTTCTATTTCTTTTCCTAGTTTTATGTTTTGGGATTCTATTCCGGATTGTATTCGTGCTTTAGTTTTATAAAGTTTCGTTTTCCCCCTTAAAAAAAAAAATTCCCCAAGGAGTGCTTTCTTTCTTACCACCAATTTCAAATTCTCTCATTTGAATTAGCATACATTGTTGTTCTGTCAAGGGTTGCAATTTAATTCAGATCAACTTAATTTGAAATTTTTCCAGTACTAATTATTTATGATAGGGATAGGTAATTAACTTGACTTGATCCTACCCACCTATACCCACAATTGCATATAACTAAATACGATTAATTAGAAAAATAAAGAAAGCAGAGTACTTGAAACAAGGAATAATTAGATCCCAAAGCATAAAATTTTCTTGGAGTCTTGAAATCTGTTTGAATATTAAGGAAAGAAATGCACTTTACATATACAACCATATCCTTATGATTGAGATAAGCCTACAAATGTAGGGAAATACCAGAAACCAAACCTGAGCCAATTAAGGTATGCCTACCAGTTTCCTGCACATAAGCTAGCTTAGTCATCCTACTGACTAAATCCAACAGGTTTGGACAACCTAAACTGTTCATCTAAGAGTAGTTGTGGTGAATTATAGAGGAAAACGATATAGTGATCAAAGTGAATCCTAAAAAAAAAAAATCAGTTCAAATTCGACCGCTCGCGGATCTATTACGTGGTGGCATTACCTTCAATATTATCCTCTTCCTGGTCCTTGACTCTTTTGAAAATCTCATAATCATTAAATCCTGCATATTCATGAACCATTTACATGCTAAGAATCACTTTTTTAGTCACAAAATGTCATGAACGAGACTAAGATCATTATTGGTTCACATCAAATGGACTTCAAATACCTGCTCCCAAGTCTTCAATTTCATCATGTGGTGATCTCACAAGCTCTTTCCTGACAGATGGAGGATTAAGTGTCATAAAATCAGCATTTACATTATCATCTGAGCACAAGTCCTTCTCTGTGACCCAGTCCTTTAGAAAACCATTACTGTCAAATGATAGAGGGTCTATGATATCGTGTTCATTTCTGAGAGAGAAGAAAAGATTCAATTAGAAAAAGAAACCATCTTAAGAAATTATACAATCATCAAGAGAAACACTTGCATTTGTCTTAATCTGAGGTTGTACTGCACGAAAACTAGGTCGCGGAGTCGTTGACGTTCAAGGCAATTTTTTGCGTCATGTAATCGCTCAAACGGGATCTGGTTTTGCTTGTATCCGATTAAACTGCAGGTTTGACTGAGAATACGAATGGCCAACCGCAGCAAATTTGGGCAACTTCCTCCATATGTGGACCACCATTCAGCTGTTACATAAGGAGAAAGTACTAGATAACACATCAATGTGGCAGGGCCAAGTACTAGATAACACATCAATGTGGCAGAGCAAACAGTACACATTAAAGAGAAACATAAATCTAGCATTTCGGATAATTGAATGGGAAAGCAATAAGCCTTTGGCATTCCATGATTTAAACCAGATTATCCTACCGGACCAAAGAGTTCTCTTCAATGAGTAAAGCTCAGTTGTGCAATGCACAAAGCAAAACACAAGTAATATCTAAAAGCATATGCATAAGCATGAAAAAGACCAATCTGGACTCAAAAATTGGCTACTTAAAGCAATTGAGTCTAACAAAAATGGAGGATTCACCAGGAAGAAGGGTGTCTCTAGATCTAACGGCCATCTTTCTTCCAAGATCTCCTGCTGCATTCTTGTATAAGCTTATCTCTTTGATGATCTTATCTTGGACTGTTATATCAGAAACCAACTTCTCAATGCAATCAAACATCCCAGAGAGGATCTCATTGTGTATGTCTCCCTCAATACTGTAAAAGAACTTGGGATTAAGATAAAACCCAGAAGCATGAAGAGGGAGATTCCATTGTTGTTCCCACCAATGATCTATGATATTCCAGTAGTCCATGTACTCCTCCCTCTTCACAAGCTCTTTCTTAATCGCTTCCTTTGCTCGATACATCCCCGCGTAGACATAACCCATGGCAGGCCTTCTTTTGCAGCTAAGTATTCTCAAGAGTCGCAAGAGAGGATTTGTTAGATTGACTATTAGGGTACATGAGGTCCAGAATGATTGATTGCTTATCAGATCCAACATTTCAAGCCCCCCTGGTTTCCGGGAATATGGGCAGTCCATCCACTCCTGTGATGTAACCATGCTTTGCAAAGCATGTTTAAGATTGACAATTTGTTTCAACGTTGAAAAGTTTGTCGCAAATCGAGTGATTCCCGGTTCTATAATATCATGGCAAGAGGTATATCTCCTCAGCATATTCAAGACAACACTATGATTGTAAACAAATCTTGTGATAGACCTCGCCTGTTCAATTATTGAGTTTATCCACTCAAGTTTTGAAAAGTCTTCAAATATCAAATCTAGACAATGAGATGCACAAGGAGCCCAATACAGAGTTGGAAAAGTATTTGATAACCTTCTTCCTGCAACAATATAGTGCTCTTCCATACTAGTAATAACTTGCAAAACATGTCTTACTCCAATTTCTTCAACCACCTTCTGAATCAGGTCATAAAGAGCATCTGGTGAGTTTATAATGTCAGAAGCATCCACAGATTTCAGGAACACCGCTCCTTCAGGACTGTAAACTAAAAAATTTAGCACAATCCTGCCCATCACTGTGTTCTGTTGATCAACCAAAACAGAACAACCAGTCCTGGACCAACTTTCCTTATACCTATCAACGTCATTTTTCACTTCCTCAAAAGAACTCTTAAGTATCCAACCTTGAAGATCTGTGTATGAAGGCATCATAACTCCTGATCCTCTGGAAGCAATAGCTTCAACCATTGGATGGAAGAAAGCTGAGTTCACAGCATCCAAAGGTGCCCCAATATCAAACAAAAACCTTCCTATAGCCATATGAATATTATCATACATGCCTTTAGAAAATAAACTATCATTCACAGGAACAGCAGAATTTGCAGTAGCAATCGCACCAGAACCTTTACGTCTCCCCCTCTTCCTTCTTGGCCCACTCTTGCTCGTTTCATGTTCTTGACTAGCTAACATAATTGAATTAGCCTCCATCTCATTAGAAACTGCAACTAACTCTGTTTCAGTATTAACAATCTGCTCATCATTCCCAAAAGCCTCTATATCGGTAGAAACTGGATTCAATTTCGTTATTTCCGCAGCAATCTTTTGCTTCTTCCTCTTCTTCACAACAACCCCATCTAAACTTTGTTGCATATTAATCTTAACATCTGGAGGAACTCGTAAACAAGTAGATGCATTTCCCTTTTGCCCAGCTAAATGTTCCTTGATCCTATGAATCCCTCCTCCTTTAAACATCTTACTGCAATACACACACTTAAGCTGAACTCTATCACCATTCTTAAACATTTGACAATGCTTCCATGCAGGGTCATGTTTCTGTGACGTTATTGGTATAAGTTCCAAATTAGAACCCATCTACAGCAAAACTTTAAGAATTCAGATCACTCAAAACTTCTGATAATGTCTTTTGTATCTAAGAATTCTTAAAAAGGAAAATCTATGTTCCTCCGTATACAATTCAATCCACCCTGAGCCAAACAAACTGAATTGACAAAGACCCTTTACCATTTAGGCCTCAATTGTAGTAACAACACGAGAGTAAGAACCATAGACATGAACACACGAAAACTAAGAACTTACTTGAGTTGCATGTTATGTTCTTTTTTTGCTTGAGACGAATCGTTCAGAAAAAAGAACCGAGTCGAGGGGGTTGTGGCGGTCTACAAAAACAAGGGGCTTGGATAACCGGACGGACCAGTTAGGGCAAGGTTTAGCCGGTTTGGTTGTTTTTACCGGCTCATCTGATTAGACAATGAAACTGGACCGTTTTTAAGGTACGAGAAACCGGATTTCCCGGTTACCCTGCGAAAGAGCCGGAAAAGGTTGAGACTGAATCGAAAACAAAACCAGCCGGTGACCGGAAAATGCCACAGTGAACCGGCTGAGTGATGTTGGTTCATGACAGGTATGTTGTAATGGTTTTTCTCTCAAAAACAGATAAGAAGTTTCCCAATTTTCCTTGGATTTCCTTATGTTACATCCTCTCGTACTTGATTTGTCTTAAATAAAGAGTATAGATTAATCATTACCTCAGCTAAACAGTACTGACCAAATTTATAAGAAGATGAAAACATCTCAAACTTAGAACATTAGCTTTAAAACATGGTTTCAATCATTCAAGCCTCTCGTCCCTTAATTAGAAATCTAAGTTCAAGTTTTGAAAATGAAAAAATCTGTTTAACCAGTACTTTATTTGATCTAGTGTAAGCAAAGATTAGTCTAAATGTCTAAACCTTAAGGGCGGATTCTTAAAATTAAGATCCTTCTAGAACACTTTGTAGCTAAAATTTTTTTTAAAAAAAAAATAGCTTTGAGGTGTGCACTAAAAGATAAATTATTTGATCAATTAATGAATTTAAATCAAGCAGCATCTCAATTTGTAATCTTAGCATCATTTGCTTGATTCTATTGTTAAATGGTTTGATTTGCCAATCTCTTTTCAAATCCAATCAATTATAAAGAATAAAGTAAAATTGATTCAAAATTAACGGGCCAAATCAGGCACGATTCTTTCAAGTTTGAGCATGATCATGACCGGTTTCAGTCGCCACCCCTACTTTGAAGAGGTAAACAGTTCTTAACCAAGATGTAAATCACACTCACAAGACAACATAATCAGGAAAACAAAAAGCCCTTCAAATAAGATAAAGAAAAAAAGGGATCCATACATAAGAAATTTTCCAGTCTCCAAATTGGAACATAAATTGTACTACCTTCTCTATTTATACACCCTTAAAACTTGTAAAGTAACTTTAGTCTCTGCAAGGATCAGCAACTTCACCATCTGAGCCTCAGCTAACTTTGATTCTAGGTATACCCTCAAACTAACAATGTACAACTTTTAAGTATATAGCAACAGTTTTATTTTCATACAGCTCCTGTTCATTTAAGTAACTAAACAGGGCAGCCTCTGGACATAGTAAGAAGGAAGAAAGGGAAGCTCATACTATTTCCTCAGTTAGCTGTACAGTTCTATGCCATTTATGCCGCTGGATGCAGAGTAAGGACACTGATCCTCCTTTCTGTAATGACATTATGCCAATCATAGTTAGTTTTACTTTTAAAAA
This sequence comes from Erythroxylum brevipes, assembly GCA_027479065.1. Lineage (NCBI taxonomy): Eukaryota > Viridiplantae > Streptophyta > Magnoliopsida > Malpighiales > Erythroxylaceae > Erythroxylum > Erythroxylum brevipes. The sequence continues at coordinate 60,901,297 of JANIHY010000003.1, forward strand.
AATTCTTTACGGTAGTCGTATTAGAAGTATAATTACCTCCGGCTGCAACGAGTTTCTCTACACGTGCAACTATATGCTTCCCGTACGTATATTTTTTCAAAGCATTTAAGTGAACCTTTATTCGGTTGAGGATTATTTCAAGTTGCTGGTCATCACAAGTTTCCAGCACTTTCTGTACAACATAATTTGCAAACTGATCTTTCATCATGACCTGCAAAAGAATGAACACAGAAATACATGGAAACAGCTTTGATATTTCAAATTTGAAACAATTTTACATTAGCTTCTCACAGTATCAAAAGGAAAATCAAGAACCGTGTCATATGAAGTGAACGAGAGCATTCGTAACAAACATTAGAGCAACCATGCACTAATGGAGATGGACATTTAGTCACCTACTTTAAGAGGAAAATATAGGATATTTCATACTCAGAGCAAAAAAGAATATCATTAGGGTTGTGAAGGGAAAAAGGTGGAGGAAAAGTACGGATTGGTGATCTGAGAGGATCATATAGAATGATAATTTAACAACCCGGGCTAAACAGGTAAACATAAAGACAAAGCGGAAAGAGATGATAGGGCAACAAAATGAAAATCTACAGGTTTAGAAGCTTTCAAAGTATAATCACATACCTGAAGAGGCTCATTTTCATTAGTACCAAGCATCTCATCAACCAAGGTCTGTCTTTCTGTAGGAGTACCGAATGTTAAACACTTTTCAATGACATTGGAGGCAAACTTTTGTTGGCTCATCTGAACAATTTGCCCAGATAGCTTAGTAATTATAGCAGATCGTTCATGCGGTTTTCCGTGCTCCAAGACGTGCTGCAACATTTTATAGAAACAACTTTCAAACTCCCATACGAAAATAAGCCAACTATTCATGTAAAAACCAAGCAACATGTATGGAGAAGGTGGGTAAAATATTCTACAGTTGGTGGCAACTAAATTTCTGTTTCATATCGTTGGTTAGTAATTCAGCATCTATGTGAAGGTTTAGACCGGTGGTGAGGCTTGGAAAATGATTAAGCTATGGAAATTGTGGACCATCACTTCATCCAGAGGAGGTCATGCTTTAAAATCCTACACCTTGTGTTAACATCCTGTATCACTGCCACGCTTCTATCAAGATGAAAAAACATTCACAATCACAGACAAACCTGTACAACATAATTTCCGTATTGATCTTGTGCCAACATGCAAACAGATTGCAATATTTCATCCATCATTATTTTCTGGGTCTTCGCGTCGTGGCAGTGCTCCAGAACTCTCTGCAAGAAAACATTGTTGACAAATTAGAGTACTTACCTTTGAAGCTGTGGATAACATGAATCTATTTAACAGGTAAAGCATATGCAGATTCATGCAATTGTGACATGAGACTGAAAATTACAAACCTGTATAACACGACAACCGTATGGATGGGTGGATAATGTGACAACTTGATCATAAAATGTTGAAACAATGAACTGTCTAAAATCTTCAGGTACACATTCAATACACTTCTGGATGACATGGTTTCCATTCTGATCACGTACACATCGCATAATATGACCATCGAGCTCTTTCACCATTTTCGTCTGCTGATCCAGCTCAACTATTTCTATAGCCTGAAAGTTAAACCAACATGTGCCAAAAGTAAAATTTGGGTGTTTGATAGCCAAATTTAATATGTAATTTTGCTATTAGCCAACAGATAGTAAACAAAGTTTCACCTGTACAATATAAAAGTACATATAATTACATAGAAATGCACATTTTTCCGTAGCACATAAACATTCAAATATACAGCCCTTCTACGAGAAAAGATTGCGATATGCACAACGTCTGCCATTTGTACAAAGAAATGTCACAGTCGAGTCATTACATAAGTATACCTTTTGGATCACCCGGCAGCCATACATTTGAAGGCTAAGGGTCAGCACATGCCCAGTTAGCTGGTCAGCCAGTTCTCTTATTTGAGATGTAGAACCATGTTCAAAAAACTGTAGGGACAAAAAGAACTTAGCCAGTGTTATTTTATTCCAGCTTTCTTTTCGGATGTGTCTGTCTGAGTGCAACTATTTCATCACATGACTTGAATAAAAAATTATACAAATCAATTACTACCAGAAAATACCTTTTGAATCACATAATTACCAAACACATCAGTCATTAAAGAAAGGGCCTGGGGCATAATTTCAGAGAAGACCATGTTTTTCTCTTCTATTGTAGCAGTCTCAAGTTTCTGTTGAATGAATCGACTCCCATACTGATCAGCACTGTCCATTGAAGATATACAGCAAAGATGATCACATATCTGGGGAGGCCGAAGCTAAAAGAAATGAAGAGTGCAGCAATGAAGATATACCTGAATTCGACAACGTGACTAGCAATTTCTGAAAGTTCAAAGCATCTAGTTTTGTTGCTTTTGAACTCATCCAGTAAGGAAGCAGGAAATTTTTCATTTAGGATACCACCAGATTCTGAGTTCCAGCCTCCAACAAGACCCCCAGAAAGATTCCTCATCCCAGATGAAAAACGCAAATTTCTTTCACTCTGCATGACTGGACTACCTGATCCAATAGGAGAATGTGGAAGCAGGGGTCCCCCTAATGGACTTCCAGGGTAAGACAGGTCAAGACCAAGAGCCGAGTTTCCATGAAAACTATGACTCAAACTACCAGATTTGCCAAGGTAGGGCAAACCATACTGTGATTTTTGGGGTGCAAGCAAGGTTCCAAGGTAACCCTTTTGTAGAAGGTCCATATATGGATTACGCAGGTATTCCCCATCATTTGCAGCTTCGTTGACAGCACCATACTCATTGGATTGAAGGTACTGCAGATAAAGCGGATCCATAAGGGGATCCTGAAAACCAGCATTACCTCCACTTTGATTTCCAACTCTTCTAAGGTTATGCAATTCCACTGCAGCAGCCATCAGATTTGGGTCTAATGCACCCAAGGATCCAGCATCCAAGCCATTTCCACCAATGGCAGATGCAGCAAAAGTGTTATCAAATAATGGTGGCAAGTTCCCAGTCCCAAGCTGAGCTCCAACAATAGATGGAGATGAAGGATTAATATGATACCCGTTTAAGCCATAGTTCGCAAACGAAGAATAAATGTTATCCATATTTGGATGCGTATGAGCAAAGCCGCTTCTGCCGTTAAGATTTTGCATAGCAGGTCCTTTTACGTAAGAGTTGGATGGAACAGACTTCACATATAACTGTTGCTTGATGTTCTTATGGTTGCCTAGCATACGGAAGGCGTTCTGGCAATCATCAATTCCATTTTGGCTATGTGAATGTGAGTGGGTCTCTCCATCAACAATCTGATCTGTCAACAGATTTAGCCCCGAAAAAGTACCAACCAACTGAGACTCACTCAAACTTGATGAAATCCCACTAAATATATTTGAACCATTCCCATCCCTCCTATCCACAGAACTTGTCCTGCCTCCTCCAATGGGTAGAATGTGAGGACTGGGAGCTCTAGCCATGAGCTGAGGGTCAGGTGTACCACTTCGTGATGAGTTACCTACAGCAGAAGCATAACTAAGAGAAGCTGATGAACCAGTATTTGGGATCAGAGACCCACCCTGTTTATTTGCATTGTACAAAATATCATCAGACACTGAATCACGACGAAGATGTGCAAAATGGCCTTCAAAAACATCTACGCCTTCATCAAATGCATTGCGGCTTGGTGGTCGTGAAGGATGCCTTGAGATGGGTTTTACATGATCCAAATCATCCTGCGTCGTAAAGCAAAATTGTAAAGCCAAAAGCAGGGACCGAGATAACTAAAAGAAATAACCAGAAATCTTGACCTGGTTGATATCAAGAATAGCATGTATAAATGACTGATCCAAAGATAGTAATCAGACTTAGGCTCCCAGAAATTAATAAACATTTGAATAGAAAGTACATGTATATACCCCTATCATCTCAGCTATTACACTCACAATTCTCAATGAAAAAAAAAAAGAGTTCATACCAGAATGCATCTGAAAGCTTAGAATTGGTAATTTTGTAAACATTAAATGCCTGAACACAAAATATCTTGATTGCACCCAACATCAACTAATGATTTCTAAGAATCTAAAAACCAAACCAATAAAACAAACAAGACATTTACCTAGAAGAGGAAGTATGTAAAACAGCATTGGAGCCAATAATTGACAACACCATATGAAATAAAGATGATTTGCTCAACATATAAAGGAAAAGATAAAAATAATAGGTACTGTGAGAAACGTTTCAGTAGACAAATCAACCCACAAACAAACATAAAAACCAGAAAGGAAACAAACAAATACAAAAAGAAAAGGACAATGGTAGTTACAAACTTCACCTGAATCATCTCTGCCATGCTCTTTTGCCTCATTCCTAGACACAAACTCGGCAACCCTATCAGCCCATCTCCTCCACACTCCACACTCTCACCATTCCCATTCTCGTACTTCCCTTCACCAAATCCCGGCTGCACAGAGAAAAGAGACCTTTGTCCTTCTCCATAACCAGCTTTGCTTTCTTTCCTTCCATCTCCAACAACGGAATTGACCCCAACACCATCACTGCTATAATTTAATTTCTGGGCCAACCTCCAATCCTCCTTCGAACCAAGAGGAGGTGGCAATCTAGGATTCAAGTTCACATTAGAATAATAATAATTAGCATAAGCTGGATCAGACCTTATGCCTTCTTCTCTCAAAAAACCACATTCATTGCTCTTTCTGATGCCGTGTATGGCTGCAGAATCGTACAACCCTCCAAATGAACTCAAAGACCCTTCCACTGTAGGTGGGGCTGACCCACTTCGGAAAATGTTGAGTTCTTTCTCTCTTTCGGTTGCTGCCTCTTGTTGTAACCTTTGCTCACTGATAAGATTTCCTAAATCCTCGTTCTTAAGCATTGATCGGATTGAGATATCGTGTAATGTATTCGGGTATGTATCTGTGATCATTAGATACGAATGTAAAAGATTGAATCTTTGTACTAAAACTTCAGTTGAAACTGACAAGTAAAAACTAGGTTTCTTAATCTAAGCTCAAATAAGTTGATTTCTCGATGAAATGGTTCAAAACCAAGAATCTATGTGTTAAAAAAAATCAAAAACGAAAGAAAAAAGGGCGAAACCCAAGTCGTGATTGTGCATGAAGTAGTGGTTTTCGTGTTAAGATCTTAAATTTGGATGCAAACACAGAGATCAGTTAGAAATGGTCATGTGTTGCAGATGATCGGGGATGCTGGTGACTTTTGCCATGCTTCTTAAAAGAGAGATTGGCCTGATTAAGACATAGGCTGAACTGCAAGAGGAGACTGAACGCAGGAGTGGTGGACAGATCTGAACCGTTGGATTTCAGAAGTGACCGCGATGATCTATTCCAAGGGTACAAGCCCCTCTGGGAGTTAGGGTTTTAATTCTTCCTTTTTTTATTTTGTATAATAGCTGTATTACTATGTAATTGCCACTTAATACAGCTTTTAAGCTTATTCTAAATTTGGAAATAAATAAATCCATTTTATCATCTAGTTAGTACATTATTAATTAAAGATTAAATGCTTCTATAGTATAACTTGTGCTTATTTTAAATACATTTCACAAATGAACTCTGTGAAATCAAAAGGTTGAAGATACTTTGTAGATCATCTCATCTAATAATCTTAGCTCTTTATAATTTTATGTTATATCATCATCATACTTAGTCTGAAGTTTCACAGTAAAGCAGGATTTGGAGAAGTCTGATAGTACGCAACCTTATCCTTACATAATATAGAGGTTGTTTTTTATATACTCATATGCAAATATGAAAGGGAAATAATAATGCAGATTAAAAGAATAAATAAGTAAAAATGACATACAAAATTTTTAGGTAAATAAAATTACAATAAATACATAAAAGTAATAATAATTAATAATATATATTTAAGTATTTATGATAATTTATGATATAGTTTTATTCTTAACTTATTATCTTTCAAATTATTAATTTCTTATCGATTTAAACTTAAAAAATTTTAATTAGTAACATATGATGTATATCACATATCTTATGTTAATGTTTAAATATTATAATATATCAAGAACTCCATTGTAAACGAGTTGCAACAAAGTTAAGAAGCTGGAGTTGGAGTTTGTTTTTATTTGGAATAAATCTAATTCTAGAAGGGAGTTATGCAGACGGCGAGGTCAACTTCCAATATTCAATATTAAGTTCTCCAACTCATATTAGTGTCCCAATCACATCTAATTTCATTTTAACAATTTTTTGTTATAATTTTGTATTTTAAAAATTACCACTTATTTTTGTATTGTATTTATTATATACTGGTCGGGTCGGCCATTCTAGGCCCGGACCTAATCAAGACGACTTGCGGGCCGATCGGTCCACTCATCGAAGATCAGCTCTGCATCTAAAGCCCAAACTCCTTTCCGGCCCATTAGCAGAAGGTAATATCCCATGCA